>SJYX01024414.1:452459-493798 GCA_006410675.1 Oreotragus oreotragus | reverse complement strand
AAGCTGAGTGCCAAAGAATTGATGCTTTTGAACTGTGGTGTTGGAGAAGACTCTTGAGAGTCCCTTGGACTGCAAGGAGATCCAACCAGTCCATTCTGAAGCAGATCAACCCTGGGATTTCTTTGGAAGGAATGATGCTAAAGCTGAAACTCCAGTACTTTGGCCACCTCATGGGAAGAGTTGACTCATTGGAAAAGATTCTGATGCTGGGAGGGATTGGGGGCAGGAGGAGAAGGGGACGACCAAGGATGAGATGGCTGGATAGCATCACACACTCGATGGACGTGAGTCTGAGTGAACTCCGGGAGATGGTGATGGACAGGGAGGCCTGGCGTGCTGCGATTCATGGGGTAGCAATGAGTCGGACACGACTGAGCGACTGAACTGAACTGAATCCCCTATCCCTATCTTACCCCTACCTGGACTGGTAACCACCAATTTGATTCCTGTAAGACTAATTCTTTTGTTACATTCACTACTTTATTTTATTTTTAATATGATTCCACATGTAGGTGATAGCATACACTATTTGATTTCCTATGTCTGACTTATTTCACTTAGCATAATACCCTCCAGATCCATTCATGTTTTCATAAATGGCATAATTTTTCTTTTGTAATTGCTGAGTATATGGGCTTTCTGGTGGCTCAGATGGTAAAGAATCTGCCTGCAATGCAGGATATCTGGTTTTGATCCCTGGGTTGGGAAGATCCCTTGGAGGAGTGCATGGCAACCCACTCCAGTATTCTTGCCTGGAGAATCCCCATGGACAGAGGAGCCTGGTAGACTACAGTCCATGGGGACACAAAGAGTTGGACACGACTGAGCAACTAAGCACAGCACGGGGAGCTAAAATAAGTTACGAGGAGCTCTCCTTTCAATTAACATTTTATTTTTGCGAGTGAATAAGAAGGGCATAAAAATTTTCATGGTGAATACTTCATTAAAAACAAAAGATCAAATGGAATATTTATACTCCTGAATAGGAACTTCTCTGTAAGTACTATGTGATTCCTGAGGAGAAACACTCCCTACAGCAGGTCAGGAAATGCCTTGATCAGCCCAAAACAGCTTATATATTAGACTGAGAGTTACTTAAGACACTCATAAAACTGAATCTTCTAGAAGAAACTTAATATTTTTTACTTACACGTTGCCACAGTGAGGGTACAGAAGAGTAACTAAAGTGGTGTCTGATTGTTACTTATATTGTTGTGATTGTAAAGAATCAGTAAGACCTTATTGAAATTCTCAAGTAAACTATAGATGGGGATGATAATTTCTATGTGAAATCATCACTGGTATTCCCTCAACTTAATTTCTTCCTTTATTAAATTTTTCAATAGAGTTTACTATGTGAATTCTTTTTCTCTCACAAATACATATTTAAATGCATAATTTAAATAAAGGAATCAATTCATTATATGCAGTATTACCTTTGAAGAGTTGATCACAAACTGTATTTACTTCCTAAATTGAAGGAGCCTCTGTAATGTTTTGTAAATATAACACTGATTATATTTAATTATTTTAAGTAGCTCTGCAAAATATTTTAGAACTTAATACCATCTGCTATTTTATTTTATAGCTGCTAAGCTGCTACTGCTAAGTCGCTTCAGTCGTGTCCGACTCTGTGCAACCCCAGAGACGGCCACTCACCAGGCTCCCCTGTCCCTGGGATTCTCCAGGCAAGAACACTGGAGTGGGTTGCCATTTCCTTCTAAGCCCACCAGGCTCCTCCGTCCATGGGATTTTCCAGGCAAGAGTACTGGAGTGGGTTGCCATTACCATCTGCTATTTTATGACATAGCTACTTCCTGGGTAATTTTTTTCTTGCATTTACTAAGACTGGGCTGCTAACTATAATTTTGGCTATTGTTATTAATTTAAAAATCATAATATATGTCTAGTGGCTACTGTTTGCCTTTGATAACATTGGTTAATTTTCCCATTTGCCTTAATCCTAAACTCTTAATTTTGGGCCACAAAACAAGAATAATTAATTGAATTATCAATCGGAAAAGAAAAATGCAATGATTTTAGTCATTTTAGTTTCTATTTAATAAATACAATGCTAATTTGGTACTCTTACGACTATTTCTAGCTTTCATAATACCACCATCTAAACTGAGTATTTTGATTCTCTGCTGATTTAGTTAGTTCAAATTGAATTTATCCAAGGTACTTTGTGTTTAACAAGTGGGTGAGTTAAAGGTCAAAGAAAGAAAACAATCCATTCACTCATAGGTACAATAAAACCATAAAATCATTAAGATAAATAAAGCAATGTAAATAACAACTGAGGTGGCCAACAAGACAATTAGGTGCTAGGAAACATGGTATAATGAAAACTATATAAATTCAGTGCTAAATTTGACTCTGTACTTTGGGAAGAGCCAACAGAAAATAAAATTTTGATGTGCTATGGGGTCATACCTCTGTATTAAGATGAACAAAATTCTCTACCTTGTACTTTGGGAGGTATATATTCCATCAGATCTTGACTGGCATAATAAAAGCCATTCAAAAGTGTTTCTTAAGGATAGGACAATTTTATTCCACTAAAATCCTAATCTACTAATGAATTGCATAAAATCTTGACGTGTGGCTCCGTGAAATTCTGGGGGAGAACTAGTTTTATCCAGGTTGACAGATTACCAGTGAATTGATTTGTACAGGTAAAAACCTTAGAGAAACTAAGGTACTGGTCCTTAGACATTTTTATTCACGTAAATCCTAAAATAATTTGGAAAAATCATATGCCCTTTAAACGTTTAAAAACTAATATCTAAGAATTTCTATGACAAGTTTAAAAATTTTTTAAAGGATATAATTTTTAGCATACTTATCTATGGTATTTTAAAATTAAAGCTTTAACACCATATTTAAAAGCACATTTATGGATCATTTAAACACCACACAGATTTGATAGCATCATTATCCATTTAAAATACATGAACAGATTTTCTTTAGTAGCCAGAAATTTTACATTGTTTCTTATTTTCTATGGACTCCTATTTCTATTCTACTTTCACTATAAAGTTCTCTTACGGTATGAATTATCATTGATGTAACTATTGGCATTCAGTTGCTCCCAACAACCATTTGCATAAATATCTAGAAATTATTTTAATTATAACTGGTAAATATGGCTCTTTCCACCTGTACTTCCCTCCTTCACACTTCCTGCTTTATCATGTATTTTTCAAATGGTTGTGAACATTTTTGGGGAACTTGCTAAAAGCAAGTTGAGTTGGGGACGCATTTGGTATGTATCATTGTTTATATATTTATAAGGTTGACAATTACTTCTGTATGTATCTATGTAAGTTAGAAATGTATGAGACACTGGGTACAGTCTGAATATTTGCATCTCCTCCAAATTCATATATTTAAATCCTAATGTCCACTGTCATGGTATTAAGAGGTGAGACCTTTGGGTGGTGATTATGTCATGAGGGTGGAGCCTCTATGTGTGGACTAAAATTCCTAAAAAAAAAAAAGAAACCCTACAAAGTTCTCTAGCCCTTTCTAGTATGTAAGGACAAAAGCGGAAAGTGCCGGCTATGAACCAGTAAGAGGGCTCTCACCAGGAGTCTCCCATGCTGATATTTTGATCATGGACTTCCCACCTGATTATGGACTTCCCACTTCTCTAAATCTGTGAGAAATAATTTCTGCTTTTTATAAACTACCCAGTCTGTGGTATTTTAATAAAGATCAGCCAAACTAAGATCAGCACTTGATCAAATCATTATAATATTTTTAGATTTAGAAATATTTATGTTATCCTTTGGCATAATAAAATTTGTAATGTAATTTATAATGCAATGCTTAGTTTTTCATGCTAAATATTTACATTCATATATAAATTTGCATACCTTTTCTTAAAGTGTCCCTCCCCTTTCCACAAATTAGATAAGCCTCAAGCCTCAAGCCTCATAAAAACTGCCTATACTTTATTTGACCTAATTATGCACACTGTGCTTAAAATTTTGTGTTTTCTGAAAAAAAGGGAAAAAATAATCCATAGTTTTTATACTAATAAAAGTACAATTATAATTTTCTATTAAAACCAGGATCCATTCTTAAAAAGTAATCAGGTTACACAGTAAGTGGTTCCTGCCCCATCCTACAGTACATCCCAATCACAAAGTGCACCAAATTAGTAATTTCTAATACACAAAGTTCCCTCAATGGAAACACAATTAAGTCAAATAATAAAGCATTGTAGAACCTTAATTAGGGATGTTTAACAGACACTAATTGTTTTGGTCTCATGAGTTATTTTTTAACTTTTTAAATTAAAAATTTAAAAGATATGTGAAAGTCACAAGTACAGCACAATACCCATTTTACTTCACCTACATTAACAAATTGTTAATATGTTACTATGATGGCTTTCTCAAATTAATTATAATAACAGTATTGAAAAAAATTGAAAACAAGTTGCAGAGTTATACCACTTGAATCACTAGACATCTCTTCAGGAAAATTACAGATACTAAGGGAACATTTCATGCAAAGAGGCGAATAATAAAGGACAGAGATGGTAAGGACAGAAGCAGAAGAGTATAAGTAGAGGTGGCAAGAATACACAGAAGAACTGTACAAAAAAGGTCTTCATGACCCAGATAATCACGATGGTGTGATCACTCATCTAGAACCAGACATCCTGGAATGGAAGTCAAGAGGGCCTTAGGAAGCACTACTACGAACACAGCTAGTAGAGGTGATAGAATTCTAACTGAGCTATTTCAAATGCTAAAAGATGATGCTGTTACAGTGCTGCACTCAATATGCCAGCAAATGTGGAAAACTCAGCACTGGCCACAGGACTGGAAAGGGTCAGTTTTCATTTTAATCCCAAAGAAGAGCAATGCCAAAGAATGTTCAAATTACCACACAGTTGTGCTCATTTCACATGACAGCAAGGCAATGCTTAAAATTCTGCAAGCTAGGCTTCAACAGTATGTGCACTGAGAACTACCAAATGTTCAAGCTGGATTTAGAAAAGGCAGAGAAACCAGTGATCAAATTGCCAACATCTGTTGTATCATAGCAAAAGCAAGAGAATTCCAGAAAAACATCTACTTCTGCTTCATTGACTATGTATGCTAAGGCCTTTGACTGTGTGGATCACAACAAACTGTGGAAAACTCTTAAAGAGATGGGAATACCAGACCACCTTACCTGTCTCCTGAGAAACCTGTACACAGGTCAAAAAGCAATAGTTAGAACCAGACATGGAACAACGGACTAGTTCCAAATTGGGAAAGGAGTACATCAAGGCTGTATACTGTCACCCTGCTTATTTAACTTATATGCAGAGTACATCATGTGAAATACAGGGCTGGATGAATCACAAGCTGGAATCAAGACTGCTGGTAGAAACATAAAAAGCCTCAGATATGCAGGTGATAGCACCCTAATGGCAGAAAGTTAAGAGGAACTAAAGAGCCTCTTAAGGAAGGTGAAAACAGAGAGTAAAAAGCTGGCTTAAAACTCAACATTCAATAAACTAAGATCATGGCATCTGGTCCCATCACTTCATGGCAAATAAATGGGGAAAAAAATGGAAACAATTACAGACCTTATTTTCTTGGATTCTAAAATCACTGTGGACAGTAACTGCAGCCATGAAATTAAAAAAGGCTTGCTCTTTCAAAGAAAAGTTATGACAAACCTAGACAGTGTATTCAAAAGCAGAGATACCACTTTGTCAACAAAGGTCTGTCTAGTCAAAGCTATCGTTTTTCTTATAGTCATGTACGAATGTGAGAGCTGGACTGTAAAGAAGGCTGAGTGCCAAAGAATTGATGTTTGTGAACTGTGGTGTTGGAGAAGACTCTTGAGAGAGTCCCTTGGACACTAAAACCAGTCAATCTTAAAGGAAATCAGTCCTGAATATTCATTGGAAGGACTAATGCTGAAGCTGAAGCTCCAGCACTTTGGCTACCTGATGTAAGAAGCCAACTCTTGGAAAAGACCTTGATGCTGGAAAAAGATTAAGGGCAGGAAGAGAAGGGGGTGACAGAGGACGAGATGATTGTATGGCATCACTGATTCACTGGATGAAAGTTTGAGCAAACTCTGGGAGATAGTGAAGGGCAGGGAAGCCTGGCATGCTGCAGTCCATTGAGTCACATGGAGTTGGACATGACTGAGCAACTGAACAACCACCACTTGAACAAAACCATTAAAATCACAGAAATTAGCTTTATTAGATTAGAGCAAAAGTAACTTTGGTTTCACATTGTTGAAATTTGTCTTTTTAAAGTTGGAAAGGTGAAAGTGTTAGCTGCTTAGTTGCGTCTGATTCTTTGTGGCCTTGTAGACTGTAGCCTCGGGGAAGGCAATGGCACCCCACCCCAGTACTCTTGCCTGGAAAATCCAATGGACGGAGTAGCCTGGTGGGCTGCAGTCCATGGGGTCGCTAACAGTCGGACAGACTGAGCGACTTCACTTTCACTTTTCTCTTTCATGCACTGGAGAAGGAAATGGCAACCCACTCCAGTATTCTTGCCTGGAGAATCCCAGGGATGGGGGAGCCTGGTGGGCTGCCGTCTATGGGGTCACACAGAGTTGGGCACGACTGAAGTGACTTAGCAGCAGCAGCAGCAGACTGTAGCCTACCAGGTTTCTCTGTCCATGGAAATCTCCAGGTAAGAATACTGGAGGGGGTTGGCATTCCCTTCTCCAGGGGACCTTCCCAAGCCAGGGTTGAACCCAGGTCTCCCATATTGCAGGGAGAGTCTTTATCATCTGAGCTACCAGGGAAGCCCATAACCCTTGATATTGGAATACATTCTTAAATAACTGTGATTATGTTATGGTTGTTCAGTCACTAAGTGGTGTCCAACTCTTGCGACCCTATGGACTGTAGCCTGCTAGGCTCCTCTGTCCATGGGATTCTCCAGGCAAAAATACTGCAGTGGGTTGCCATTTCCTTCTCCATGGTTATATTATACATCATTTTAATGTGAGTTTCTTGCTTTATGCTTTCTGGCTAACGACTTATTACTTGATGTTTATTTTATATTTATTTTAGATTATGGAAATGATATTAGACCAAAAGCAAATCTGAGCAATTTTCTTATTCAAGTTTAAAATGGGTAGTAAAGCAGGGGAGACAACTTGCAACATTAGAAACTGCTAATGAACATACAGTGCAGCAGTGGTCCCAAAAGTTTTGCAAAGGCAGTGAGCGCCCTGAAGATAAGGAGCTCAGCGGACGGCCATCGAAGTTGACAACTATGAATTTAAAGCCACCCTTGAAGATGATCCTTTTACAAATAGACGAGAAGTTTCTGAAAAACTTGACATCGACCGTTCTACGAAGGTGAAAAAGTCCGGTAAGTGTGTGCCTCATTGGCTGACTGTAAATTTTTTTTTTTTAAGTCATTTTTAAGTGGTGTCTTCTTTTATTCTAGGCAACAAAAAAGAAACACCTCGCTATTAGATTGTGACGTGCGATGGAAACTAGACTTTATACAACAACCGGTAATAAGCAGCTCAGTGGCTGGACTAAGAAGAAGATGCAAAGCTCTTCCCTAAGCCAGACTTGCACTCAAAAAAGGTCCTGGTCACTGTTTGGTGGTCTGCTGTCCATCTGATCAACTACAGCTTTCCGAATCCTGGTGAGACCACTACACCTGCGAAGTACGTTCAGCAAACGGATGCGATACACTGACAACTACAATACCTGCAGCCAATGTTGGTCAACAGAATGGGCGCGATTCTCTTCTCTGTGACAATGCCCAACCATAGGTCACACAATCGATGCTTCAAAAGTTGACGAAACTTGGCTACAAAGTTTTGCCTTATATGCCATATTCACCTGACCCCTTGCCAACCAACTACCACTTCTTCAAGCATCTAGACAACTTGTTGCAGGGAAAATGCTTCCACAACTAGCAGGATTCAGCAAATAATATCTAAGAATTTGTCAAATCCTGAAGCATGAATTTTTACACTACAGGGATAAAAACTTATTTCACATTAGCAAAAATGTGTTGATTGTAATGGTTTCTATTTTGATTAATGAAGATGTGTTCGAGCTTAGTTATAATGATTTAAAATTCACAAAAAACACAATCATGCTTGCACCAACCTAAAACTTGTTTTGTCAAGTGATGAGGAAAGGTTATTGAGAATAAAGAGTACAGGAGAGTTTTCGGTCATATGAATTTACACTTTTTAGTCTTGGAACTTAACGATAGGTAGAGAAACGAGTCGTACGACTTTTATCCTAGTCGTATGAAACTAGGGTAAGTGTTAAAAGTGTCGAAGAGATTTAATACTTAATTATAGATCTCTGTATAAAAATAGAAAGACGAGAAGAAATGACTCTTTCGTCGGACTCCTCCTAACCGTGAACCCCATTTGAAGGAAAATAAATACATGACTGTAGGAAAGAACAAGGTGTACAGTACCCATGTATGCTGTGAAAGGTTAAGTATAGTACCAAAAGTTTATTTATTAATTTTATTTTGTTTCGAGAGAAAAGGTAATCGTAACACTCGATCCCCTAGACCGTCGGATGTCTTACCCTCTTTTATAAACGTTTACTATGTTGTTTGTTCTCGAATTAAAGGTTTTATTTTTGTCGAGTATGTTGAGTTGATCCTTTTTTACTTGTTGGGTTACCTTTTTATCCGTCTTCTGAATTTATCTGTAAAGAAGTTTCTTCTGTATGTCTGTCGGTTATCTGTAAAGAAGTTTCTTCTGTATGTCTGTCGGTTATCTGTGTACTTTTTACGAGTTGTAATGATTAATAATCTCTTTACGTTTAATTTTATTATTCGATAGTGGAGAGTGGACAATCTTACCGGTAATAATCTTTCAGATGTTTATTGTTTACGACGTCTCCCACACCTCTTTTCCCTTGGGAGGATATGGTGACCATCCTTATATTCTACCACGTCGGTAATACCTTTTGTCATACCTCCAAGGAGACTTTTGATTTTAATCTTAATAAAATACTAAGTCGTTAGGGTGAGGACCCGTGTGTAGGTCTGTTTTTGAGATTAAGTTTTTCTATGTACCCTAAAAGGACCGTCGTGTCACCTATACTTAGGTAGACGGTTGCGTCCCCTGTCCCAACCTAGGGACCCGACCCTTCTAAGAGGTACGACACTTCGTCGATTCGTCCACACCGCGTTGATGACTCGGTTGTGAGATCTCAGGAGTTCGACGTTGAGGACTCGGGTGTACGGTGTTGATGACTTCAGACGTTCGAGATCCTAGGTACCCGACGTTGATTCTTCGGACACCCGACATTGATAACGTTGGACATACGGATCTCGAGGACGAGGTGGCGGTCTCTTCGGCGACGTTGCTCTTCGGGCGTTCGGTTTGTTTCTCGTCGGGGTTGATCTCTTTCGGACGGGTCACGTTGCCTCTTTCCGCTCAGAGAAAAGAAAGAAAGAAAGACAATATGGAGTCCTATGCTCACAGCAGCACTACTCACAATAGTCAAGACACAGAAGCTATCTAAATGACCACAGACAGGTGAATGGATACAGAAGACGTGTTAAACATATACAACAAAATACTACTCAGTCATAATAAAGAACAAAAACGTGGGCGCGACTAGAGTTTATCATACTAAGTGATGCAAGTAAGAAAGAGAAAGACAGATGCCATATGATATCACTTAAGTGTGGAATCTAAAATATGACACAGACAAATCTATCTACGAAAGAGAAACAGACTCACAGATATAGAGAACAGGCTTATGGTTGTCAAGGAGGAGAGGGGTTGGGGGAGGAATGGAGAGGGAGGTTGGGGTTAGTAGATGTGAGCTATTATATATAGAACAGGTAAACAACAAGGTCCTACTATACAGCACAGGAAACTATATTCAGTACCCTATGATAAATAATGGAAAATAACATTAAAAATATGTATATATGTATAACTGAATCACTTTGCTATACAGCAGAAATTAGCACAATACTGTAAATTAAGTATACGTCAATAAAAAGAAACTATTTCTTTAAAGATGGGGCATTATTCTCACAGAAATTCCATGACCTGTTTAATAATTGCTGCTTTTGCTAATTTTAGAAAAACTGCACTGGTAAGTATATCTCCGAAAATATTTTCATGTTATTTTTTAATATCTATTATTTTGCATTTTGGGGGCTTCTCTGCTGGCTCAGATGGTAAAGAACCTGCCTGCAATGCAGGAGATCACGGTTTGATCCCTGTATTGGGAAGATCCCTTGGAGGAAGGCATGGCAACCCACTCTAGTACTCCTGCCTGGAGAATCCCATGGACAGCGGAGCCTGGTGGGCCTCAATCCATAGGATCACAGAGTCAGACATGACTGAAGTGACTTAGCACAGCACAGCACACGTTTTGCATTTTATTTCGTGCCATGGTGCTTTATCCCCAGGTCTCAAAAATGATCCAGCAGTGCCTCACTGAAGCATAAAAGTAAGATGGCAATAACAACAATCCCAACAACACAGAAGAAAGTAATAAAGGTAAGTAACATAACCTTTCAGTGAAATCTAAATGTGAGTCTTTCTGGGCAGAGAAAATAAATACAGAGTGGACTGGTTTCACACAAGGAACTGAAAAGGAAAAGTGCACGCGGGAAATGCCATTATGGGTAACTGAAGGCTGCGTTTTATTGTACAGGCAGTCCGTTTACCGCATTCTCTCTAATGAAGCTTCGTCAAAAAATAACATGGATTTTTCCATACTTTTGCTTCATTTTCTAAAAAAGTACAGTTTTCTTCGAAAGCTAAAAATTAAGCCAATTTAGTTTTTCCAGAACGGAATAATATTTTCCAACATAAAATTGATAACTTATATTACTTAAACCAAAACTAACAAGATCTTTTTCAACATTGAAGACTTCACAGCAAAAACAGGCACAAGTCATACTGTTCCTAACAGGTTGATAAAACTAGTCATAAAAATTAATAATATACATTTTGCTCAGCAACGAAACAAATTTTGGCAAAAATCTTTGCCAAATGACACTAATGGATATTGTCCAACATAAACAGCATAATTGTTTAAGGAGGTTTGGTTGATTTATAATATTACATTAGTTTCAGCTTTATAACATAGTGATTTAAACTTTCATACACTTTATTACATTCAGCATTATTATAAAATATTGGCTATATTCTGTGTGTTATATAACATACCTTTGTAGCTTATAATTTTATATACATAGTTTGTACCTCTTAATCCCCTACCATAATCTTATCCTTTCCTATTCCTCCTTCCCTCTCCCCACCAGTAACCTCTAGTCTGTGCTGTGAGTCTGTTACTATTTTGTTATATTCATTTGTTTATTTTTTAATAGATCCCACATATAAGTGATAACACACAGTATTTGCCTTTCTCTGAATTACTTCAGTGAGCTTAATAACCTCCAAGTCCATCTGTATTGTTGCAAATGTCAAATTTAACTATTTTTTATTGCTGAGTAGTCTTCCATTTGTGTGTGCGTGCATGTGTATACACCACTTCTTTGTAAATTAATCTGTTGAAGCATACTTAGGTCACTTTCATATCTTGGCAAATACAAATAATGCTGCTATGAACATAGGGTATGTATATCTTTTCAAATTTGTGTTTTCATTTTCTTCATTTGGAGAAATAACCAGGAATGGAATTGCTGAATCAAATTTTTGTATTTTAACTTTTTGAGGAAACTCAATACTGTTTTCCATAGTGGCTGTACTAATTTCCATTCCCGGAACAGGGTTAAAAAGTTCCCCTTTCTCCACATCCTCACCAATGTTTATTATGTGTAGCCTCTTTGATGACAGATGTGAGGAGATATCTCATTGTGGTTTTGATTTCCAGTTCTCTGATTATTAACTATGCTGAGCATCTTTTCATGTGCCTTTTGGCCATCTGTATGTATTATTTGAAAAACTGTCTATTCAGGACTTTTGCCTTTTTTTTCCCCCCCATTGCATTGTTTATTTATTTTTGATGCTGAGTTCTATCAGCTCTATGTATGTTATATGTTAAACCCTTGTTGGTCATGTCATCTGCCAATATTTACTGTTATTTCACAGACCGTCATTCCATTTTGTCAGTGGCTTCCTTTGCTGTGCAGAAGCCTGTAAGTTTGACTGGGTCTTATTTTTGTTTCCATTTCTATTACCTTGGGAGACTAACTTAAGAAACTATTGGTACAGTTTACATCACAGAATGTTTTGCCTATGATCTTTTAGGAGTTTTACGTTTAGGAGTCATATTTTATGTTTAAGTTTTTAAGTTTGTTTTTGTGTATCTTGGGAAGGTATGTTCTGACTTCATGCAGCTATTCAACTTTCCCAACACCACTTGCTGAAGAGATTGTCTTTTTCCCACCGTACATTCTTGTCTCTTTTGCCAAAGATTAACTGACTGTAGATGTGTGGGTTTATCTCTTGGCTCTTTATTCTGTTTCATTGACCCATATGTCTGTCTTTATGCCAATACCATGCCATTTTGATTACTGTAGATTTGCAGTATTGTCTGAGGTCTGGAAGGGTCATGACTCCTGATTTGTTCTTTTTCTTCAGGATTGATTTGGCAATTCTGGGCTTTTATGTTTCCATATAAATTTTATGATTATTTGTTCTAGTTCTGTGAAAAAATATCCTAGATAATTTAATAGAATTCACATTAAATCTGTAGATTGCTTTGAGTAGTATGGCCATTTTGACAGTATTATTTATTCTAACCCAAGGGCACAGGATATCTTTTCATTTCTTTAAATTACCTTCAGTTTTATTAACGTTTTATAGTTCTCAGCATATAAGTCTTTCACCCCTTGGTCAGGTTTATCTCTAAATATTCTATTTTGGGGGGTTCAATTTTAAAAGGCATTGTTTTTGACATTCCCATCCTGATTTTTCATTGTCATTGTAAAGAAATACAACTGATTTCTATATGTTAATCTTGTATTCTCCTCTCTTGCTGAATTCGTTTACCAGTTCTAATAGTTTTTCTGCGGAGGAGTCTTTAGGGTTTCCTATATATACTGATAATATCATAAACAAATATTTTATATACTTAATCTTATACTTCATTTTGTGAGATGCATGTGAATAGAGTTTTCTTCTGTTTTTCCTTTCATGTGGACAGACAAGTTGCAAACCATGTGAGTCAAGCAGAGGTATCATGATTACACTTTAAAAACCTCTGTTCTAGATAAAAATCTGACCTATAGTTTCCAATTCCCTTCAGGGGTCGTAATTTCCAAGTATCTATTTCAGTCTCTCCCTTGATTAGGAGTGTATCTTTCTGTACATCTCCTTTTGGATGCTGATATGTGAATGAATCTCATAACTGCACCAAAAATTTCAATGTTCTAAACATGCTCAGCCAATTTGTTTCTGGCAACTATTCAGGAAATTGAGAATTACTTAGAAATTCTTCCTTTTCCTTCATACTTCACTTACAATCATCTGCCAGATTTGTCAGTTTATCCTCTAAGTATATTGAACCTGACCTTTTCTCTCCATCTTACTGATACTGCTTTTCTAGGATTGTGTAATTTCCTGCTTTACTGCAGTCCTTTCGATATTGGGTTTGCCTTCTTATTCTTCTCCAATTTATGTTCAATTTTTAATACAGGGCAATGTTTTTTAAAACGCAAAGATTATTATGTCTTATCTCTACTTAAGTCCTTCAAAGGCTTCATACCATTTTCAGGAAAAATCACAGTCCGTACCACCACACGGAGGTTTCACCACGATCTGGCCTTGCTCTACTTCTCTGTCACTTCTCGACACGCACATAATGAACTTCTGACATCTGTGACTCTTGATATTCTATGCCATCATTGCTTTTGCGTACACTGTTCCCTCCAGCATCCTTCTGCCTTTCTCCCAAATCTGCTTTTACTTGGCTGACTCCTTTATACAAGATACAGGTAAAAACTGACATCTCATTCAAACAGCCTGCCCCGAGATGCCCCAACTTCCACCATATTTCAGTTAGATACTCTCCCCATAACTAATTATATAGCTTGATCGTAACATTTTAAACACACCTTTTTAAGGAAAATATGTTCAATTTTATAAGAACTCAGGAAAGTGGCCAAGAAACCTCTAAGATACAGTTTTATACAAATCAGACTGATGAGACTTAAAAACCTATCCACATGGAACACTGCAAGTGGTGGTAATAGCAATTCTCATCCACTGCTGGTAAGAGGTGTGAATCACTTTAGAAAACAATATACATTATCAACAATTCCCCTCCTAGCAATTACCCTCCCAGTAATTCCCCTTCTAAACCTTAAACTCTTACACAGATAGAAATATTCATAGTAGCAATTGTTTCCAGGGACCAAAAATTAGAAACATCTCAAATATTCTTTAATAACAGAATGGATAAATTGAGAATATTCATACAATGAAATGTTACTAAATGGCAGTGAAAAGAACTGAACTACAGTGACATGAATTGTCATGAATGAACCTAAAGAGAAAATGTTCAATCAAAAAAGCAAGCTGCAGAAGAATACACAAAAATCTAAAAAATATATAGTTTATTGAAAAAATTGCAAAAAACTATAAATAAAAGGTTAACAGAAAAACTCAGAAAAATGGTTACAGTGAAACTGGTATCTAAAACTACTGGATTTCAACAAGATAAGAAGTTAATAAGTTGATGAGACTTCCATGTGAATATCAAGTCTAAACCTGAGATTTCAAGATTAATTTAGTACTATAATATAAAAGTGAAAGTTGCTCAGTTGTAACCAACTCTTTGTGACCTCATGGACTATACCGTCCATAGAATTCTCCAGGTCAGAATCCTGGAGTGGGTAGCCTTTCCCTTCTCCAGGAGATCTTCCCAACCCAGGGATCGAACCCACGTCTCCTGCATTGCCGGTGGATTCTTCACCAGCTGAGCCACCAGGGAAGTCCAAGAATACTGGAATGGGTAGCCTATCCCTTCTCCAGCAGATCTTCCTGACCCAGGATTCAAACCGGGGTCTCCTGCATTGCAGGCAGGTTCTTTACCAGCTGAGCTATCAGGGAAGCCCAACTATTTGTCATGTTATTGACTTGGACCTGTTTATCATAATTGTAAGCTATTTTGCTAACTTTATCTGCATAAGATGCTTAGGTGAAAGTGAAGCCACTCAGTTGTGTCTGACTCTTTGCAACCCCATGGACTGACTGTAGCCTGCCAAGCTCCTCAGTCCATGGGATTTTCTAGGAAAGAATACTGGTGTGGGTTGCCATTTCCTTCTCCAGGGAATTGTCCCAACCCAGGGATCAATCCCGGGTCTTCTGCATTGCAGGCAGACTCCTTAACGTCTGAGCCACCAGGGAAGTCACATAGCCTAAGACATACACTAATTAGCAACTTTAAGGAGAATCCAATGCAGGAGACCTTGGTTCGATTCCAAGGTCAGGAAGATCCCATCGCTACCCACTCCAGTATTCTGGCCTGGAGAATTCCATGGACTGTATAGTCCATGGGGCTGCAAAGAGTCAGACATGACTGAGTGACTTTCACTCACAAGATAAAACATTATGACTAAGAACTTCTAGTTAATTCTAGGTGATTTAAGCTTCCAAAAGAACCTAATATAAAGATACTAGGGTGAAATATAATGTCTCAAAGTAATTTGGAAACAACAGGTCTACCCCTTTGTGTGAGATTAGTTCCCAAACATAAAATAGATGCTTTTAAGGTAAAGTGTCTCTTTAAGATCATTCCTTTTTAGTATAGAAGACTATAGATAAAACAGATACAAAAGACTATAGATAGGACAGATATGAATACCACTGATAGATAATACCACTGATCGATGAATACCACTGATTGATTCAATTATCCATTGTTTACACTTTTTCATCTTTATCTGCACTGACAGACAGGGACCAAATGTATGTAAGCATTTAATTAAGCTATGAAGTTTTTATTTTTGAAAGACTAATTATTCGATCTATCCATCAATTTTTAGACAACATGGTATTTAAATTAATAACTTTTACAAATAAATATCTATGCCACTCTTTCAAATTTCAAGTATAGATTATACAGCATCCCTAAAAAACATTTAGTAAGGCATAATCAGGGCTAATTTTTCCTCAGAAAGGAATCTGACTGATGATACTGCAGGATAAAGAACAGGAGCACACAAAAGCCTTGCTATGAACTTATTTATTAATGGGAATGAAATTCCGTCTCTGTAAAAATAGCAAAAAACAGCAACATTAAAATGGATCAGCCCTAAAGGGATCATCCTCCTACACAAGTCTCAGATGCATTCAATTTACCAACACTTTATTGTAACAAGGGCATTAACTGGGTTAGCAATTTATGATGTATGGAAAATATTTCTATTAGAAACTAAACAATGCTGATCCACTTCCCATAAGCAACTGCACAATAATAAGATGGCAGCTATCTGGTCACTATTAGGCTTCATGAGACAAATCAGTCTCAAAAATAAAATGTCCCATGTCTTGTTACAAGTTTCCTTTCCATTGAGCTGCTCTTCATCTGACAAGGCTCCCTTCCACAAGCAAAAGAATCCATTCCAGTTAAAAATGCCTGTACTTCAACTAATGAATTCAGGATATCAGTTAGTTTTCTGAGTAGCTTTTTAAAGTTCACTCTTCACATAATTTTTATACTATGTAAGCAGTCCTTAACTCATCTCATCTTCTTTCACTTTTTGATTGTTATGTTTTAAGATTATGAAAAAGGACAAATCTGTTTGCTTTATATTTGTGTGCCTTTATAAAAAACCAGTAATGACTTTAAGAAAAACCAATTAAATAAGGAGATTAACTAGATTTGTAATATTTCCCCCTAAACTCAGGATTTCCATTGTCAAGGACTTTACTAAAGACAAAGATTTCAATTTGATACAATTTAAGTTATTAAACATAAATTGGAGCCACCATCTATTCTTTGTTGCTTAAATTACCTGCTGCTGCTGCTGAGTCGCCATCAGTCATGTCCGACTCTGTGCGACCCTGTAGACGGAAGCCCACCCCGCTCCTCTGTCCCTGGGATTCTCCAGGCAAGAACCCTGGAGTGGGTTGCCATTTCCTTCTCCAGCTTAAATTACCTATCCTGAGTGTTATCAGGCTTCGAATCTAAATTTTAAACATTCTAATTCACAATTTTTAGCTCTGAAGATAACTGCCAAAATGCCAAAAATAAATTGGCATTTTTTTGTGTGGTTGGAGATTCCCAAAAGGAGAGGCAGTTTGGTTTTCATGTTTTAGAAAGTATCCTCAGATGAATTTTATTTTATAGGAAATTCTTGATATGACAGAATCAAAGTGTTTTAAAAATTGACTTTATATTACTGAGCCCTGCATTGGAAATATATACAAGTTAAAAAAAAAAGAAAGCTTGTAGAGTAACAAACAGATTACCCATTAGCAAGTTTCAGTTCTACAAGAAAGAATGAGAGGCAGCTGATGATAAGAACATGCAGCAGTATAATGAGGGAGCAAAATTGTACCAGTAGAAGAAACACAGAGAAACTTAACGTTAAGTGTCTAATACACTCAGTTTTATGGAGTCTTGTTAATAAGCATTTGCATTAACATTAATATAAGAATAGTCACTTATTCCTATTTTGATGAAGGAAAAGTGACAACTCAATTGATTGAGTCCAGGGCTATATGTGGAGCAATTTTCATTAGGAAACTACCAAGTTATTATTAGCTTTGGCTCTCTTTTGAAGTGCTAGCTTGTATCAGGAAGACAAAGGTGAGGGGCATCTCTAAACAATAACTTTGGAAAGAAAGCTACATGTTTAAGGGACATTTTTTACTTCTTAATTTAATATACATAAATCAAGCTACATTCCCAAAACATTAAATAATTTTACCACTAAAGGGTGCTGAACTTTGTTTAAAAATAAAAATATTTTGACTACTATTTGAATGGTGTATCTTTAAATTAGATGTTTTTATATTTAAAATGAGTTTCTTGTTTTGTCTTATCTACATTCTGTCCTCTACTGTGTTTAGAGTATTTACTTGTAAAGTACGGATACAGTTAAGTTAAAATCTACCATGTTGCTAATTGTTCTCTATTTGTTCCATGCCATTTTCTAAAAATGGCACACAGCACTTATTTCACATGCTAGCAAAGTAATGCTCGAAATCCTTCAAGCTAGGCTTCAACAGTATGTGAACCACGGACTTTCAGATATACAACCAGGTTTAGAAAAGGCAGAAGAAAAAGAGATCAAACTGCCAACATATGCTGGATTATAGAAAAAGACAAGAGAATTCCAGAAAAACATCTACTTCTGCTTCATTGACTATGCTGAATCATTTGACTGTGTGGATCACAACTGTGGAAAATTCTTTTTTTTTTTAATTTAAATTTATTTATTTTAATTGGAGGCTAATTACTTTACAATATTGTATTGGTTTTGCCATACATCAACATGAATCCACCACGGGTATACACATGTTCCCCATCCTTAACCCCCTTCCCACCTCCCTCCATGTACCATCCCTCTGGGTCATCTCAGTGCACCAGCCCCATGGGAATACCAGACCACCTTGCCTGCCTCCTGAGAAATTTGTATGCAGATCAAGAAGCAAGTTAGAACGGAACATGAAACAACAGACTGGTTTGAAATTGGGACAGGAGTGCATCAAGATTGTATACTGTAACCCTGTTTATTTAACTTATATGCAGAATACATCATGTGAAATGCTGGACTGGATGAATAACAAGCTTGAATCAAGATTGCTGGGAGAAATATCAAAAACCTCAGATATACAGGTGACACCACCCTTATAGCAGAAAGTGAAGAGGAACTAAAGAGCCTCTTGATGAAGGTGAAAGAGGAGAGTGGAAAAGCTAGCATAAAACTCAACATTCAAAAAACTAAGATCATGGCATCTGGTCCCATAATTTAATGGCATATAGATGGGGAAACAATGGAAACAGTGAGAAAGACTTAATTTTCCTGGGCTCCAAAATCACTTGGAAGGTGACTGCAGCCATGAAATTAGAACATTCATGCTTCTTGGAAGAAAAGCTATGACAAAACTAGACAGCATATTAAAAGCAGAAACATCACTTTGCCAAACAGCCAGAATACTGCAGCAAAGAAGTATGGCTCTCTGACTCATTCTCTGCCATTAGACTTTCTTTTTTTTAATTTACCCTTCCTAGGTTTTATTAATGTTTTTTACTAGGAAGAGGGACAAAGAAAAAAACAAATCACTCAAATTTTCACACCTAAAATAATGAAAGTCTCCAAACATTTAGGTCTCCTATTTTAAAGGAATAATCACAACTTAAAATTACAGGATCCATGAAATTATTCTAAGCACTTAAAATAAGCAATCACTTAACTCTTATCACATGTACACTAGAAGCAGGCCTTAACATGGAATCAGAAGACCTGAGTACGAAATTGGGTCCTGCTCTGTAGCAGCGACATTCTGAGGCACAAAAAATCCTACCCACATCCTTTATTTGGAAATGACCCAAACTTACCACCCTGTGACAGTACAGTCACGTTTGTCAAAGTGAATGATTTATCTTTACACCAAGCGACTTCAGACAGCTCCCAGTCTACAAGGTCAGGTCCAAATGAATTTTATATCCAGGTCTTCAACATCTATGAGATTACATTATAACATCTCTTATGTTAGACTGAGAGTACTTTTATTTATTTTTATTTTGCTTTACAATACTGTATTGGTTTTGCCATACATTGACATGAATCAGCCATGGGTGTACATGAGTTCCCAATTCTGAACCCCCCTCCCACCTCCCACCCCATATCATCTCTCTGGATCATCCCCGTGCAAAGAAAACTGCAATAAAATTTTTGACTAAACATGTATGCTGTAAGAGAATTACTCTCTGAGACTGGGTCTACTGAGCTATAGAAACGATTAAAATATTCTTGCTCGGCTGTTGGGAAATTCAAATAATGTGAATAAATGCAACTCTGTGGGAACAATCAATCTGAAAAGAAATTTCAGAGGAACAATTCAAATCCTTCCTAAAGTAAACGCTCTGCTCAACTCTCAGGTAAAGGAAATTACTGGTAATCAAATATTCATTGTAACAACTCTACCTGGCATATTTATTTGAACTATGTCAAATTTTATGAGAGTATTTAAAATAAAATGTATTAAAACTCCTTAAATATTTAACAGAAATACAATATTTTAAGTATTTTAGACCACAGTGAATTTTAGCTGAAATTCTTAATCTTGTTACCTTTACTATTTTGTTACAACTCCTTGGTTCTTGTTAAGAAACTCAACATCCTTTGAAGGCACTGTTTCTTTGGAAAAGTATAATGAGCTTTAAGTTTCCTGTAATTGCTTAAAGCAAAAATCTAGAACTGATAGGAACCCACATTTAGGAAAAGAGGAAGGAGTACATTGAGCTTAAGCATACCTTTTAGGTGCCTATGGAATTTTTCTTTTCCTGTACACAGTCTAGAGAACAAAGTTTACCAAATGACCATCACTTTGGTTTCTTTAACTTCACAAACATTATGCTTAATACGTACCATTCCTGTGCAAGCAGTATTTTCTTTAAAGGAAAACATTGACATTTCTCCCCAGAATGAAGAAATTTAGAGAATATATTCAGAAAAATCTATTTTAATGCACTAGATAAATTCTAAGTACTTTATGGCTCTGCTTCTTAAAGCAAAACAGGAATACTAACTGCTCACTAAACATGAACCTCACTTTACATGGGGCTTCCCTGATGGCTCAGACAGTAAAGAATCTGCCTGCAATGCAGGTGACCCAGGTTTGATATTTGGGTTATAAAGATCCCCTGGAAAAAGGAATGGCAACCCACTCCAGCATTCTTGCCTGGAGAATTCCAAAGACAGAAGAGCCTGGCAGGCTACAGTCCATGGGGNTAAACATGAACCTCACTTTACATGGGGCTTCCCTGATGGCTCAGACAGTAAAGAATCTGCCTGCAATGCAGGTGACCCAGGTTTGATATTTGGGTTATAAAGATCCCCTGGAAAAAGGAATGGCAACCCACTCCAGCATTCTTGCCTGGAGAATTCCAAAGACAGAAGAGCCTGGCAGGCTACAGTCCATGGGGTTGCAAAAAGTCTGAGCGACAAACACTTTCACTTTCACGTTACACACAATCTTGTTCCCCAAAACTATTCACCTTAGTTCATGTCTTGTCCCAGTACGTAACCCACAGCCCAGCGCAGAGTTGGTCAATACTGGGTGGATGGATATTTGGATAGATAGATGTATGGATGGTTGGATGGTGGCTAGGAACGTGGATGACTAATCTGTATGTTTATAAATCATTGGAAAGACTCATCCAGAGACTTTTCCCTAATAACAGACAAATGAAGATTACGAAACCACATCAGAGTACAAGATGAATCACACTTCTTGGGCTAATCCCATTTGTGTGACAAAAAGGCATCTGTGAAAAATACCCTTATTGACCACATGTTCCATATTGCTCGGTAGCTTTAGAAATGTCCCTAAGAAAAACAGACATGCCCCATCTGACGCAAGCAGGATGAAAATGGAAAAACAGAAACGAAAAGCATTAACTAGGAGATACATTTTCTCAGCAAATTATTCAAAGGATTAGGTTCCACGACCCTCGTTACAGATGAAAAAGTGAAAGTGTTAGTCACTCAGTCCTGTCCAGCTCTTTGTGACCCCATGGATGGTAGCCTGTCAGGAGCCTCTGTCCATGGAATTTTCCAGGCAAGAATACTGGAGTGGGTAACCATTCCATTTTCCAGGTGATCTTCCCAAACTAGGGACTGAACTCTAGTCTCCTGTACTACAGGCAGATTCTCTACTGTCTGAGCCACCAAGGAAGCAAAGAATGTGAGGTTGAATTAAGAAGAATGTGAACCCGTTTTCTCTCAAATTCACCTGGGAAAAGGTTAATTGTGTTTGGTCCAGAAATTGTGAAGCTAGGCTTGGGGTGGAACAAGAGTTTAAGACTCAGGCACATGCTTTCATACGGGAAGCAAATTAAATATCCAACAAAGGGGTTTAACTGATAACTCTCCAATCATACAGTGGAACACTACATAGCTGGTTAAAATGTTACATCTTGGGACTTCCGTGGCATCCAGTGGTTAAGACTCTTTGCTCCCAGTGCAGGGGGCACAGGTTTGACCTCTGGCCGGAGAACTAAGATCCTGCATGCAACAATGCACAGCCTAAAGGAGTAGAAAATAAGACATAATTCATAATATAAAAAGTTCTATCTTAGAAGGACATTTAAGAGCATGAAGAAATGCTTGTAGTATCTTAAGTAAAGACAAAGCAACTTACAGTGATCCCACATTAGCAAATATGTATGGACATGTATTGATGCTTCCAAATTGTGGAGCTGGAGAAGACGGTTAAGAGTCCCCTAGACAGCAAGGAGATCAAACCAGTCAATCCTAAAGGAAATCAACCCTGAATATTCATTGGAAGGACTGACGCTGAAGCTGAAGCTCCAATACTTTGGCATGAGAACCGACTCACTGGAAAAACCCTGATGCTTGGAAAGACAGGGTGGCTTCCCTGGTGGCCCAGATGGTAAAGCGTCTGCCTGCAATGTAGGAGACCCGGGTTCGATTCCTGGGTAGGGAAGATCCCCTGGAGAAGGAAATGGCAATCCACTCCAGCACTCTTGCCTGGAAAATCCCATGGACGGAGGAATCTCATAGGCTACAGTCCAAGGAGTCACAAGACTGAGGGCAGGAGGAGGAGGTGTCAGAGGATGAGATGTTTGGATGGCATCCCTGATGCCATGGACATGAGTCTGAGTGAACTCCAGGAGATAGTGAAGGACAGAGGAGCCTGACATCCTGCAGTCCATGGGGTCACAAAGAGTTAGACACGACTGAGCCACGGAACGACAACATGGACATGTAAGGGGCTTCCCCAGTGGCTCAGTGGTAAAGAATCCTCCTGCAATGCAGAAGACATGGGGACACAGGTTCAATCCCTGGGAGAGGAAGATCCTTTGGGGGAGGAAATGGCAACCCACTCTAGTATTCTTGCCTGGAGAATCCCATGAACAGAGGAGCCTGGTGGGCTAGAGTCCATGGGATCACAAAGAGTCAGACTTGACTGAGTGACTCAACAACAATGGACACGCAAAGAAAAGGGGCCAGAAAACGTTAGCAATGATTATCTGTGGATGCTGGAATCACAGCTCCTTTTGGAACTTCTTTCATCATATCTATATCTATCTATGGCAGCACCAACTCAATGGACATAAGTTTGAGCAAGCTCTGGGAGTTGGTGATGGACAGGGAACCCTGGCGTGCTGCCGTCCTGGGGTCGCAAGGAATCGGACAAGACTGAGCGACTGAGCTGAACTGCTGTCTATCTATACAAATACGGCTGTTAAGTCAGAACATTTTAGTTAATTAACAGCTTGCCTGTGTGTGTGTATTCTTATGTAGAACAATACGGATTGGTGGATGTTTTAATTCCTACCTAAGGAAAAGCCTGTCTGTGGAACTAAATTTCTCTAAAAAATGCGCCACTTTTCACCTAGCAGCAGTTCCAAAGTCATAATGCCTAGGGAGAGTCAATCCATCCTCATAAATCTAGCCTTTCATCTCGTAATCTAAATCTGGTGGCAGAAATTGGATTTCTGTCAAATTTGCCTCCTTGCTCTTGGGGCATTTTGCACGTCTGTACTTTTCCCTCCACATCACCACTCAGTGTGGACCTGCCTGGCGCCAGGAGGGCTCCTCCTGCAGGTTCCTCTGCCGCAGCTCTGTGACTCAGATCCCACATTCGTGTGCTCCTGGTCTTTCCATGAATGTCACAAAGACTTTAACATGGAAAGTCTCTAAGCCAGAATGAATGATGACCCATCTCTTCTGTGTTACATTCAGCAGAACAGTGCTTTGGAGAAGAAGGCCTGAACTGAGCATTATTCAATTTAGTTTATTAAATATCTGCAGAATATCTCTTTTGTGCTAAGTGATGGAATGGATTTAGACACATATTTAGGTCTGATGCAAAAAGATGCTGCTCTTTAAATGCCATCCTTTGCTGGGAACTCATATGTGGTCTCCGTGATGTGTGTTCAGGTTTCATGAAGAGCACAGCTTACACTCAGCTAAGTGAGGAGCACTCTGTCCCACATCTACAAAAGATTCTACGCTTGCTCTTGGTTTACATTTAAGCAGAAATCCAAAGAACATTCAGGGCTTGATGACTCTTGCTGCAAGCGGTATCAGGTGGGACAGGAAAAGGGAAGTTCACCTCTGATTCCTCGAGTTAACACTCAATACAGTTCATGGCAAATAGATGGGGAAAGAGTGAGAGACTTTATTTTGGGGGGCTCCAAAATCACTGCATCATTGACTCGATGGATATGAGTTTGAGTGAACTCCGGGAGTTGGTGATGGACAGGGAGGCCTGGTGTGCTGCAAATTATGAGGTCACAAAGAGTCCAACATGACTGAGCGACTGAACTGAACTGAAAATCACTGCATATGGTGACTGCAGCCATGAATTTAAAAGATGCTTACTCCTTGGAAAAGTTATGACCAACCTAGATGGCATATTAAAAAGCAGAGACATTCCTATGCCAACAAAGGTCTGTCTAGTCAAGGCTATGGTATTTCCAGTGTTCATGTACAGATGTGAGAGTTGGACTATTAAGAAAGCTGAGCACTGAAGGATTGATGCTTTTGAACTGTGGCATTGGAGAAGACTCTTGAGAATCCCTTGGACTGCAAGGAGATCCAATCAGTCCATCCTAAAGGAAATCAGTCCCAAATATTCACTAAAAGGACTGATGCTGAAGCTGAAACTCCAATACTTTGGCCACCTGATGCGAAGAACTGACTCATTTGAAAAGACCCTGATGCTGGGGAAGATTGAAGGCAGGAGGAGAAGGGGACAACAGAGGATGAGATGGTTGGATGGCATCACCGACTCAATGGACAGGAGTTTGAGAAAACTCCGGGAGTTGGTGATGGACAGGGAGGCCTGGCACGCTGCAGTCCATGGGGTCGCAGCAGAGTCAGACACGACTGAGCACCTGAACTGACCTGAGAGTGAGTCTAGGCAGCAGAGACCCTGCAGGAAGAGTCTCAAGTGCAGACTGAACAGGGCCGAAGACACTCAGCACAGCCAACGGCATACCAAGGCTCACTTCAACCTTTCGATCTCAAATTTCAAATCCTATAACTGTGTGTGTTAGTAATAGGTTAAGAGTCAGCATCTTCTACAAAGATGAGATGGAAGTTCGGGGAGAATGAATGCTGTGGGCAAGACATCACCCTTTGGGGAAGGCGGTATTTGAGATCTGCTGTATCCACATTCCCCGTCACTGCTGAGACACACACACACACTCACTCACTCCACTGCTCAGGCTGCCCATTTCAGGTTGCCAGAGGGGATGAACCAAGCGCATCCTAAAACCCAGTGAGAGCGAGTTGGTATCTTCCTACCTTAGACAAGATAATAAATCCTTTGGCCTCCATTTTTCCATCTGTCAGTTCAGTTGAGTTGCTCAGTCATGTCTGACTCTTTGCGAACCCATGAATCACAACACGCCAGGCCTCCCTGTCTATCACCAACTCCCGGAGTTCACCCAAACTCATGTCCATCGAGTCAGTGATGCCATCCAGCCATCTCATCCTCTATCGTCCCCTTCTCCTCCTGCCCCCAGTCCCTCCCAGCATCAGAGTCTTTTCCAGTGAGTCAACTCTTCAAGTGAGGTGGCCAAAGTATTGGAGTTTCAGCTTCAGCATCAGTCCCTCCAATGAACACCCAGGACTGATCTCCTTTAGGATGGACTGGTTGGATCGCCTTGCGGTCCAAGGGACTCTAAATGGGACTAAATAACACCCTGCACCCCGCCACTGCCATCTCTTGAAGGTGTTCTGACAAATGACAGAAATAATATCTAAGTATTTTTGCACGGTGCCCAGAAATTTGTGCTAAGACGCTTCAGCTGTGTACGACTTTCTGCAGCCCTATGGAGTGTAGCCCTCCAGGCTCCTCCGTCCATGGGGATTCTCCAGACAAGAACACTGGAACAGGTTGCCATGCCCATCTCAGAAATTTACCATGATCAATAACCCTCCCTAGTGTCATCATTTCTGAGTCTCTTTGCCTTCAAAGAGTGCTTTCAACAAGCATGTTTGTAGAAAATGCCAATTCTTACCTAATAATAACAGACACATTTATAGGATTTGAATTTTGACACTTAGATTTCTTACCAAGAGACTCATATGAACTAAGCGGGCAGGTCTCCCAGTAAGAAGGGCTCTGGGTAAGGAGATGAAAGGGGAAGAATATGAATGGCAGGTGACAACAAGCTCCAAGATAAACCATTTGCCAGTTTCACTGAGACCCTAGCCCTGTGCCTGCAATATATCTGAACAGGTGAATGAATGAAACAGGCAAGCCGAGGAGAGACATGAGCTCTGACCAGTTGATCGGGAAAAGGAAACCATGTCTGCAGATGAATTCTGATCGCTAACAACTTTTTCTTTTCTTTTTTTTTTTTTTGGACTCATAAGAAACAGAAGAAACTGAGATAATCATCTCAGAGTCCTTATCTGGCCATGAGCTACTTCAAGCCAGATAAACAGTTCAAGGTCAGAGTGAACTGGTCGCTCAGCGTCTCAGACTCCCCATCTGTGGAATCCCCAGGTGTCTGTCCGACAAAACATATGCAGATACTTCCCTGTGTAGGGCCCCCTGCAATGTCTGACCTTAGCTCCCAACTAAGTAACCCAGATGAATTAAAAAAAAAAAAAAAGCAGTGAAAAACAGGCTTCCTTTGCCGCTGGGTCACCAGTTTAATTCTAGAAAGGGCTTTTGCCCTTTGAAGGCGAAGAGACTCAGAGATTAGAATAGTGGGGGGGTGGGTTATTGAACATGCTAATCCTCTGTTCACTGTTCAAATGTACTTAAATATATATCTTAGTCACTCCTCAGAACATCCTCAAGAGGTGGAGGTAGGGAGGTTGTTATTATTAGCCCATTAACAGATTAAAAAACTGAGACCTAGGAGATTAATTTGGAGAAGGTAGTGGCAACCCACTCCAGTACTCTTGCCTGGAAAATCCCACGGATGGAGGAGCCTGGTAGGCTGCAGTCCATGGGGTCACACAGAGTTGGACACGACTGGAGAGACTTCACTTTCTCTTTTCACTTTCCTGCATTGGAGAAGGAAATGGCAACCCACTCCAGTGTTCTTGCCTGGAGAATCCCAGGGACGGGGGAGCCTGGTGGGCTGCCGTCTATGGGGTCGCACAGAGTCGTCAATCTAAACGACTGAAGTGACGCAGCAGCAGCAGGGGATTAATTAACTTGTCCAAGATAAGAAGGTATCAGAGTTAGGACATCTTAACCAATATAGTCCAGTGAACTTTCAACTCATTTTCTAACATGAGACATCATTTTTTTTTAAATTTATTTACTTATTTTAATTTGGCTGCACTGGGTCTTAGTTGGGGCATGCAGGATCTAGCTCCCTAACCAGGGATCGAATCCAGGCCTCCTGCATTGAGAGCGCAGAGTCTTAGGACATCTTAACCAATATAGTCCAGTGAACTTTCAACTCATTTTCTAACATGAGACATCATTTTTTTTTAAATTTATTTACTTATTTTAATTTGGCTGCACTGGGTCTTAGTTGGGGCATGCAGGATCTAGCTCCCTAACCAGGGATCGAATCCAGGCCTCCTGCATTGAGAGCGCAGAGTCTTAGCCACTGGACCACCAGGGGAGTTCCACGACATCATTTTTGAAGAGTGAAGTCAAAAGGAAAATGCCCCAAGCTCCTCTGGGGGACTTCCTCTTGACTCAGCCTCCAAATGAAGTCACGGGTTTCCAATGAGTCAATTCTTCTGCTTACACTGGGGTTACAGAGGGAAGGAAGTGGGTGGAAAAGGATTCTTTGGAATTTCAGGATCCAGATCAAAGAGGGCGTCAGAAAGTAGGAAAAAAAAAACAAACAACACCTGGCTTGAGAGAAAAATTGAATCTAAACAGCCCCACTATTGGCGAGTGTTTTAAACCTGACGAAACTTCTGAATGTATACATGTCTGTGGCTATAGATGGTACAGCACGCTCTGTATATCATAGATTACTTTCTGATGTGTCTGCCTCTCCATCCTGAGAAGAGCAATTGGGTGAACAGAATGCCAGAAACACTAGGGAAGCTTCAGAGAGGAACTGCTATTTGCCAGGCTCTGAGCTCAGCACTCTGGACATCATCCATGGGTTGTGGGCTCTTGGGCCAAAGTACCTGATCTCGAATAAGCCTTGGTGAATCCAGGTGAGTGGGGTAGACCCTGCTGGTTGCCAGTAAAGCAGCCGTGCCCCCAGAGTGTTCTTTCTCCCAGCGCTATCTGAGCGATCGCCCTCTGGGTGCTCCAAGAAGATGCCTGGAGCTGTGGCAGCCGTCTTGCACTATGAGGATGAGATCCTGAGAGCTTATATGCTGAGGAAGGGAAGATGAAAGATGTGAAGCACCCAGGATGCTTGGTGAAATAACTGTACTGTTCATGTAAGCAACTGTGAAGCTGTTTACCTTCAGGAATCATGAAGTGCAATAACAACTCCTGTATAAGACAAGCCTCTTTTAGTGGGTTTTCTGCTGTTGACAGCCCAAAGAAAAACAACAACAAATCTATTGGCAGATGCTTTGCTTGCTTGCTTACCCTTGTACATATTCCTTCATCTTTTGAAATTACTACTTTCTCATTTGTAAAATGGGGATGATCATCTGACACAGTTCATAGGAATTTTGTAAGGATTCAAAAGATAAGGGAAGGACAGTGCTTAAAAATGCCCTGACATGAGATTGGGATTGACATATACACACTACTACATGTTAATATATGCAAAAGGTAACTAATAAGGACCTACTGTATAGCACAGGAAACTCTACTCAATACTCTGTGAAGACCTATATGTAAAAATAAACAAACCAAAAAAAAGAATATATGTATACATATAACTCAATCACTTTGCTGTCCGCAGAAACTAACATAACATTATAAATCAACGATATGTGCCTACAAGCTCAGTCACGTCTGAGTCTTTGGGACCCTGTGGACTGTAGCCCGCCAGGCTCCTCTGTCCATGGAACTTTCCAGGCAAGAATACTGGAGTGGACAGCCATTCCCTTCTCCAGGGGATCTTCCCAACCCAGGGACGGAATTCAGGTCTCCTGCATTGTAGGTATTCTTTACCATCTGAGCTGCCAAGGAAACCCCAAATCAACAACACTCCAAAAAAAAAATTTTTTTTAATGCCCTGACATTAGTACATGAACAACAAATGATAAACACTATTGTAATGCTCTCACTGTTTCTCACGATCACCCACGCATCACCTACTCTAAAATCCATTTCACAGATACAGAGACTAATGTTTAAGTAACTTATCCAAGTCACAACTGGCAAGAGATGAAGCTCATATTCCAAGGCATGTTCTGACTCCAGAGCTCAAAATGTTAATGTGGCTGTACTGGCCTTCCTGGACTGTCCCCAGCAGCCAGGGCAGGACCTGACATACAGTGGGGCCCTGAAGGTATTTGTTTAGCTGAACCTAATTCTGGGGCCCAACTATAAGGAGCCAAGGATCAGAACCCTAAAAGCAGCAAAGGTCCGAAAAGCAAGCAGCTAGATGGTGCCAGCTGGAGCCGGGCTCTCACAGTCGTCCACTTTCTTCGTGTCCTTGAACCCAGGAACCCCTGCCGTTTCTAGGTGCCTTCTTCCTCACGTAGCTCAGCTTTCACTTAAAAGTGAGTTTCACAGATCAGTCGCCCTCACCTGAAACCAGAAACCCAACAGCTCAACCTCACACAAAGCTCTCGGCAAGGGTTATTTTAAGAACCACGCTGAGCGGAAAACCAGCTGTTCTCCTTCACAATCAACAGGGGGCAGCAGAGAGCAGCAAACCGCTGGGTTCCTAAAACATTCAAAAGGGGAAGGAAAAAAAAATAACAAAACACACACATATGCAAACCTTCAACTTCAGCCCAGAAGCATCCTAGTGTAAAAATATTTGAGGTCATAATGGGTAGGCAAATTCGCATTCCTGGTCTTTTGCCAGGAAAAAAAGTAACAAAGACCTGAATTCCGGAATGATTTACTGACCATTATAGCTTCCGGGGAAACAGCCCAGCCTGTCTTGGGAAACTGTCCAACCAGGAATCATCTTGGATGAGCTGAAAGGGGTAGACGCTTTTAACCCGAACAAACTCACCTTGTTAAATTTTCATTTCGTTTCAGATTTAAATCCGTCCTGGGAACAGCCGTCATCGGTCTGCTAAAGTGTATCTGAAAGATGCCCTAGGAGGAATTCTTGGTCTATTTTTAAATACCCAGGGCAAAGGAACACTATGTTCTACATTCATTTAAAATCCAGCTTCTTAGACCAGGATGCTGGAAAAGTAAATTAAATCCCCCTCTCAGTGGCTTTAAACTGTGACAAGCATACTTCTAACAGGCAAGATCGGGATTTAGATTTGTATTTCTTGGTTTCTCCAAATGGAGAAAATATCTTTGGCTAGCTTCTCCTATTGAAAAAGTGAAAGTGTGAGTCACTCTGTTGTGTCCGACTCTTTGAGACCCCAGGGACTGTAGCCCACCAAGGCTCCTCTGTCCATGGGATTCTCCAGGCAAGAATACTGGCGTGGGTAATGATTCCCCTCTTCAGAAGATCTTCCCAACCCAGGGATGGAGTATAGGTCTCCTGCAGTTACAGGCAAATTCTTTTTTAATATAAATTTGTTTATTTTAATTGGAGGTTAATTAATTACAATATTGTATTCGTTTTGCCATACATCAACATGAATCCGCCACAGATATACACGTGCTCCCCATCCTGAACCCCCCTCCCACCTCCCTCCCCGTACAATCCCTCTGGGTCGTCTCAGTGCACCAGCCCCAAGCATCCAGTATCATGCATCGAACCTGGAAGCCAGAAAGAAAAACAGCAATACAGTATACTAACGCATATATATGGAATTTAGAAAGATGGTAACGATAACCCAGTATGCGAGACAGGCAAATTCTTTACTGCTGAGCCACCAGGGAAGCCCGTTAAGACCCTTACACATTAGACCACNGCAATACAGTATACTAACGCATATATATGGAATTTAGAAAGATGGTAACGATAACCCAGTATGCGAGACAGGCAAATTCTTTACTGCTGAGCCACCAGGGAAGCCCGTTAAGACCCTTACACATTAGACCACCCACACAAGGTCAAAAGCACCTAATCTTGATTGATGGAGCAGAGCCAAGAAAAGCTTGGGACGGAAACCCTGCAGCTCCTGTCTCTTCCTTGGTTCTCTCCTTCCGTCCCTTCATGTACCAAGGTGGAAATTACACCATCTCATCCGCTTCGACATATCACCTGGTGGATGAGAATACGTATGCTTCTTGCTTTCTTTAACAGCATTAGCAGACTTGAATTCACTCCTAGAATCTGGGAGGATTGTTACATAGCGATAAGTCTCAATCAGGGGCTTCCCTGGTGACTGAGTGATAAAGAATCCGAGACTCAGATTTGATCCTCAGGTCAAGAAGATCCTCCAGGGAAGGGAGTGGCAACCCAGTCCAGTATTCTTACCTGGGAAATCCCATGCGTGGCAGGGAGCCTGGCAGGCGACAGCCCATGGGGTCACAAAAGAGTCAGACACAACTTAGCAACTAAACAATAGCAACAAAGCCTCCATCACACATGGTTTTTAAAGCCAATCCAAGTCATATAAGCATTTTAAGTTAATTCTCAGTGGGCTAGACACTCGGTATTTTGTATTCAAAGGAAGTTACAATGGAGGGTTATAACAATACATTTTTTTAAAGGACTTTTACAACAGTTCACTAACTGTATAATAAAAGTTTATATAATAAGTGCTATCTGTGGAATGATAAATTAATCAATAACTGAGATGACGGAGGAGAAAACACCCTCACCACTGTAACTGCCATGCAGCTTTTAGATAGGTCCTCAGGGCCACAGAAATGCAGGACTTCTAAGAGGGCAGCAGATTTGAAGACCTGGAAATGCCAGAAGGATAAAAGAGGAGGAGAATGACAAAGCAGTGAGCACCCTGAATAACAAAGAAACATCAACAGCATCAATAGCTGCTCTTCATGGCACATTTACAGCAGGCCAGGCGCTGTTACAAGCACTTTACCCAGGTTATCTCAGTATCTTCACAGCAACTCACTGAGACGGGTGCCAATACAGCCCCATCTCAAGGAGAAACCACCAATGATCAGAGAGGGTAAGAAACTTGCCAGAGGTCACACAGCTAGAGAGGAAGCAGTACAGTTCAGACTCAAACCCAGACAGTCTGGCTCTATAGCCTGCATCTTCTTTCACCTGCTCAGTCAGGCAGTCGCTGCCTGGCTCCTCTGTCCATGGGACTTTTCAGGTAAGAATATTGGAGTGGGTTGCCATTTCCTCCTCCAGGGGACCTTCTCAACCCAGGGATCAAACTCACTTATTCTGCATTGGCAGGCAGATTCTTCACCAGTGAACCACATTCAACTAATTCAAATTACTCAGAGAAGCTGGGTTTCATAACAGGAATAACCAAAGCAATGACCCTATACTTTCACATGCTTTGTCACGTGCAGAGTAATCTTCTCACCTATTATACTACATGTTCAGAGGAGGAGGCTTGAGAAGGAACACAGCAGCTCTTATTCTCACCTAGAAGATGAGGACTATGATGATGGAAGGAAGGCAAGTGCAGCCAAGACGCCCAGATGGCTGTGGTGTCCTTGAAAGTCCAATCTCAGATTCAGATTAGCCTTGGGTCAAAGTTCTTTCCACGTTTGCTAACATGTCACTCATTTTCCTGTGATAACCACCCACTGAAATCATGAGAGCTGCCTCTCCAACATCCACTTCTTGGTTGTTGCCAACATTACTCACATCCACATCACAGGCATCTGCAATCTTAAAAGCATCGCTGGGTGTAAGAACTTAGGAGCATGCTTAGTAAGCACCCAAAGTCATGTGGTTAAAAGGTATATATGACTTAAAGACCTGTTTCAGAGCAATGTTCCATAAGAAATAATCATCTCAAAGGAAGCAGTTTGAGGGTTTCCCAGCACCATCTTAGCCCATACTTACTAATATGTTAATAGTATAAATACAGTGTGTAAGTGGTTGGAGGAACACAGTAGAGGATGAGCAGGGTACTGGCTGAGTAGTGATGTGAAAGAGCCGTGTTAGTAGGCTAAGGAATTCTCACACATCCTGCCAAAACAGGAATGTATGCTTCATAAAGGCAGAAATGAGGCCTCTGTGCACAAAACCTTCAAAAGTGTTTGGCACAAAGTAAGTGTTAGTAGCTCAGTTGTGTCCAACTCTTTGCAACCCCATAGACTATAGTCCACCAGGCTCCTCCATACAAGGAATTATCCAGACAAGAATACTGGAGTGGGTTGCCATTCCCTTCTCCAGGGGATCTTCCCAACCCAGGAATCGAACCAAGGTCTCTGTACTGCAGGCAGATTCTTTGTCCTCTGAGCCACCAGGATCTCGATAAATACAGTTTGAGTGATGAATGTTAACGGTGGCCACCCCTGGGATGGTGCAATGGTATGACCTGGATCAAAGGGTATAAGGTTGTCTCCTGGTTTGAGATCATGGTTTTCTAAAAGGATAATGCCTTGACTATTTTAAATTTCAATGTAAAGTACCATGAATGCAAAGGATTTCCTAAACATTGGATTAGCTTTCCATTTTAAGGCATACTATGGATTTGCTTTCTCAGCTTGATAAAGGGTCATAGGAGGTTCACACGTGTGCTCACATGAACTCACAAACATGTGGCTGGGCTTACATGGGCTTCTCCTGCCAATCCATCTCAGTGGTCTTTGCTCATACTACATTTAAGGGAAAGCCCACCCATTTGCCATTGGCAAACGGATTTCCAGTGAACTGGATCTGGTAAATCTATCATTTCATGATGTGATTTTTCTTTTTCATTTTTTTTTTAAATTAACCAAAATCACCTTCCCAAACACTATAGGATGTTTGTGACTACAGAGAACATCTCTCAGAAGTTACGTCTCATTCAAGAGGTTGCTAACTGATACAAAAGGCTGAAATCACCCTGTGTGTTTGGTTTGAAAGGTACAGAAAGACTGAGTCAATATTTAAGTATCAGGAGGTTCCCCAATTAAAAATCTAGTTATCGGGCTTTTCTTCATAATAAAGTGGCATTGGAAGGTGTTCCTTTTTGATGGGGTATCCAATTTTCAGTTCAACACTGACCTCAGCATTCCAGATCATCTCCCTGATCTAGTCACCAAGTGCCTGCTGTGATTTATCATCACATTTGCCCTGTGGTGTTTCTGATTAGCAGACAGCTATTTCTCTGAATTCATGTCTCTATCAAAGCAGGAAATAACATGCAGACCAAGAGAGTTGCACATATTTTAAAGGGCATAACTCTTTGAGAAAAGAATATCCCTGTGTATTTAAATATGCCACCCTGACTTATTTCTGCTACCTACATGCCCCATAGAGGCATCTGTTTGTGACCCCATATACTCTGAGTTGGAAAAGAATAAGCAAAAGTATCACTGTTTGCAGATGATATGATGCTACATGTAGAAAAATCCCAAAAAATGCTACTGGAAAACTACTAGTGCTCATCAATGAATTCAATAAAGTTGCATGATAAAAAATGAATATACAAAAATCTGTCACACTTCCATACACTAACAACAGCATATCAGAAAGAGAAATTAAGGAAACAATCCCATTTACCATCACATCAGAAAGAATAAAATACGTTGGAATAAACCTACCTAAGGCTGCAAAAGACCTGTACTCTGAAAACTATCAGATGCTGCTGAAAGAAACTGGAGATGCCACAAACAGATGGAAAGATATACCATGTTCTTTCGCTGAAAGAGTCAATATTGTCAAATTATCAGACTACCCAAGGGAATATACAGATTCAATGCAATCCCTGTCATAGTACCAATGGCATTTTTCACAGAACTAGGACAACAACAAAAAAAAAAGGTTACATTTTCATGAAAACACCAAAGACTCCAAGTAGCCAAAACAATCTTAAGAAAGAACAGAGCTGAAAGAACTGCATGCTCGGACTTCAGACTATACTACAAAGCTATAGTAATCAAAATAGTGTGGCACTGGCACAGAAACAGACAGAGATCAATGAAACAGGACAGAAAGCCTAGAAGCACTTATGGTCAATTAATCTAGGACAAAGTGGGTCAGAATATACAGTGGAGAAAAGACAGCCTCTTCTATAAGGAGTGCTGGACAGCCACATGTAAAAGAATGAAATTAGAACATTCTCTAATATCATATACAAAAATAAGCTCAAAATGGAATAAAGACCTAAACGTATGACTAGATACTATAAAACTCCTGGTTGAAGTTCAGTAAAGCATTTTTTTTTTTAATCATGCCCGTTTTTACAAATCACATCCATGACATAGCATGGAAATCTGCTGAGAGCATCAGTCCCTGATCTGGGAAGATCCCACATGCCACGGGGCAACTACTGAGCCCGTGCCCTGGAGCCCAGGAGCCACAAGAACTGAGCCCAGGGCCCTAGAGCCTTTNAGTAAAGCATTTTTTTTTTTAATCATGCCCGTTTTTACAAATCACATCCATGACATAGCATGGAAATCTGCTGAGAGCATCAGTCCCTGATCTGGGAAGATCCCACATGCCACGGGGCAACTACTGAGCCCGTGCCCTGGAGCCCAGGAGCCACAAGAACTGAGCCCAGGGCCCTAGAGCCTTTATCCCACAGCAAGAGAGGCCCCTGCAACGAGACACGCACGCATCCCAAGTAGAGAGCAGCCCCCGCTCACTGCAGAGAAAAGCCTGCTCAGAAGCAAAGGCCCGGAACAGCCAAAGACAAACACAGGGAAAGCAAGCACACGTGAAAAGAAATCTGCTGAGAGCAAAAGGAAGCATGTCAACGACAGTGAACACAGATGTGATGTGCAAGACAAACTGTTTCTGATGGTCATTCACAGGGCACCAGTCACCTCTCTCCTACCTATGCGCTGTGAGGATGACCTGTGGTCAACGGGATCTCCAGGTCTCTGCATCAGGCTAATTCCAGCGAACTATAAGCCCCAAGAGGTCAGAAGCTATATCCGTCTCACTGGCCTTCACAGAGGCAGCACCAAGCACAGTGGCTGATACATACTGCTCCTTAAGAAGCATCTCCTGAGTGAATGGATATTTGAGCTGTAGACAACAGTGATTAAACAGAGAAAGATGAGGATTCGCCGACAGCTCATTTGGTAAAGAATCCGCCTGCAATGACCCCAGTTCGATTCCTGAGTCAAGAAGATCCGCTGGAGAAGTGATAGACTGTGCACTCCAGCGTTCTTGGGCTTCCCTGGTGGCCCAGCTGGTGAAGAATCTGCCCGCAATGCAAGAGACCTGGGTTCAATCCCTGGGCTGGGAAGATTCCCTGGAGAAGGGAAAGGCTACCCATTCCAGTATTCTATCCTAGAGAATTCCCTGGACTATACAGTCCATGGGGCCGCAAAGAGTAGGACACGACTGAGCAACTTTCACATGGGAGTAACATGTTATATCTGTTTTCAGTTGCAAATCAGCTCTCTCTCTTGCAATGTTTCACTTCAATATGCGAGGCATCTCAGGATGCCTTCTTGTCTCTACGAATCTGATTCTGGTATATTCAGACCCCTTGGATTTTCCAACTCCAGGAAAGAATTTCTGCTGGACAATCCAATGCAACTCAACAAGGACAATTCAGTGCACTTGAGGAAAAACAGTGACATGAGCACCATTCTTGAGTTCCACTACAGGACGAACTGGGCCACACACACAGGCTATAATCAAGCTCCAGCAAGGAGGCAACTCCAGCTTCATATTAGCAATTTTCAACATGCTACCAATACATGCTATTTTCAAAAATGCTACAAGAGTGATGTACAATGATTATAGTACAAGTATAATTTTCAATATGCTACAAGAATTTGTGACTTGCCCCTTCTAACAAATGCATTTCTTCTTCTAGATTTACTGAAAACACAGTCCTAAACAGCCTTCCTCACAAACACTGTGCTTTGAAGAACAAAGAGAAAACAAACAGCAAAACAACATACAAAAACAAACGGCATTAACCTCCTGAAGAGAAAGCACAACAATCTTAAAAGGGATTATGGTGGCGAGGTTATAAGCCATTTTCTTTAGCATTCTCATTTCCCAGCTCTTTGCCATGAGGCAATACTACTTTTCTCATTTGAAGAATAATGAATAAGCTTGCCCCAGACTGTTATTTTCATTGCTCACACAGTTAGTATAAACCACACTGACCTTTTAAAGAGGTGACTTATTTTTTAACACCTAAAGCAATAAATGCTAGATATGAAAACTAGTAGCTCACCAAGGTGCTAGGGCAGCTGCGACCCAGGGCTATCCACCCGTCTCTGAAATGCTAGTAGAGAGGGCCTGACATGTGATGTGTTACAAGACATGGAGCTCCAGGGTCTAAAAGCCATCTACCCTGAAAGATACTTAAGGCAGTCATCCCTGATTCACTTCTTCCACTAAAAGACACCACAGAGAGTTACCAGTCCTGGCTTATGAGGCTGTAAGTAAAATGAAATTGGCTGAGTGCTTCGTCGGCACTCCTAGGCAGGCTCGATAGCGGCTGTCAGTCTCTGAGGATGGTGTGACCTCGGATTCCTGCATCTGTATGAATCTTACTCCGTTTCTTGAGTAAGAGACTGGACTCCACCAGTTCACACCTTCCCAGCTCAGGCCAGAGCCACACAGGATCTCCTTGCTGGTTAGTTTCTTCCTTTTCTCTAGTTTGACCTGATGGTTTTCCTTTCCATACCTTCCCCAAGAACTCTTTAGATTAATACACCTGTCCCTTTTCATCAATGTAAGGAGTTTGAAAATGAGGTTGACCTCATTTCTACACTGCCTTTCTACACTGGACTCTAGGCCTTTGAATCAGTAAGGCAGGGAAGAAAAGGGGCAAGCTTAAGAGACAATGGGAGAAATGTAAAGATTTCTAAGTTTGAGTCTTGACACACAGAGCATAAGTCTCACTTTCTTCATCTGTGAAATGGGGTAACAGTGGTACGTAGCTTGTCTGGCTGTTGTGAGGAGTAAACGAGATAGTACATACATGACAACGCATCTGCAGGGTGCCTGGGAACCACATATTCAGAATAAACAGTGCTCAATATAGTGGGTCCTTTGAGACAGTTACAGTTAATTCTTGTTCAAGAGACAAGGAGGTAGAAGAGACGTCCCCTAAGTTCCTTCGGGCATGATTTAATCATTTAAGGAGAGGAATCACTTCAATGTAAGACCAGTGTACTCAGCTCCTCATGGGAAGGGCCAGATTGAAGAAGCCACAAACACACTGACTTATGTCCTGAATTAATATGTGTCTGTGTAATAAGAATCACATCTCTGATCTATGCTATAGATCTTATTATGTACTTTTCACCCCTCAGGAATAGTGAAGTATCTAACACTGGGCAGTACACATTATATTTTCAAAAGCAGTGTGCTCTTCTCCAGATGACGCCAGTGGTTTAAAAAAAAAAAAATGCCTGTCAATGCAGGAGCCACAGGTTTGATGTGGCTGTGCAGGAGATGCAGGTTCGATCCCTGGATCAGGAAGATCCCCTGGAGGAGGAAACGGCAACCCACTCCAGTATTCTTGCTGGGATAATCCCATGAACATGGGGTCATAAAATCAGACAGGACTGAAACAACTGAGTACAGCAAGCATGTAGCACTTGCAAAGAAGTGGGTTTTTGTTCATTTTATTCTGTGCTATATCTCCAAGTGTCCAGGACAACACCTAGCACAGGGAGAACACCCACCCCCCGCAAAAAAAAATGTGCTAAACAGATGGATATTTCCCTATTTATTGTCCAGTTCAGTTCAGTCGCTCAGTCATGTCTGACTCTTTGTGACCTTGTGGACTGCAGCACGCCAGGCCTCCCTGTCCATCACCAACTCCCGGAGTTTACTCGAACTCATGTCCATCGAGTCAGTGAAATCATCCAACCATCTCATCCTCTGTCATCCCCTTCTCCTCCCACCTTCAATCTTTCCCAGCAACAGGGTCTTTTCCAAAGAGTCAGTTCTTCACAACAGGTGGCCAAAGTATTGGAGTTTCAGCTTCAACATCAATCCCTGCAGTGAATATTCAGGAGTGATTTCCTTTAGGATGGACTGGTTGGATCTCCTTGCAGTCCATGGGACTCTAAAGAGTCTTTTCCAACACCACAGTTCAAAAGCATCAATTCTTCGGCACTCAGCTTTCTTTACGGTCCAACTCTCATATCCATACATGACTGGAAAAGCCATAGCTTTGACTAGATGGACCTTTCTTGGTAAATAAAGTAATGTCTCTGCTTTTTAATATGCTGTCTAGATTGATCAGAGCTTTTCTTCCAAGGATCTAGCATCTTAATGTCATGGCTGCAGTCACCATCTGCAGTGATTTTGGAGGCCCCCTCCCCCCAAAAAATAAAGCCTTTCACTGTTTCCATTGTTTTCCCATCTATTTGCTATGAAGTGATAGGACTGGATGCCATGATCTTAGTTTTCTGAATGTTGAGTTTTAAGCCAACTTTTTCACTCTCCTCTTTCCTCAAGAGACTCTTTAGTTATTCACTTTCTGCCATAAGGGTGGTGTCATCTCTGTCCAGTTCAGTCGCTCAGTCGTGTCCAACTCTTTGCGCCCCCATGAACTGCAGCACCCCACGCCTCCCTGTCCATCACCAACTCCCGGAGATCACTCAGACTCATGTCATCGAGTCCATGATGCCATCCAGCCAGCTCATCCTCTGTCGTCCTCTTCTCCTCCTGCCCCAATCCCTCTCAGCATCAGAGTCTTTTCCAATGGGTTAACTCTACGCATGAGGTTTTTGATATTTCTCCTGGCAATCTTGATTCCAGCTTGTGCTTCACCCAGCCCGGGATTTCACATGCTATACTCTGCATATAAGTTAAATAAGCAGGGTGACAATAAACAGCCTTGATGTATTCCTTTCCTGATTTGGAACCAGTTTGTTGTTCCATATCCAGTTCTAACTGTTGCTTCTTGACCTGCATACAGATTTTGCAGGAGGCAGGTCAGGTGATCTGGTATTCCCATCTCTTTAAGAATTTTCCACAGTTTGTTGTGATCCACACAGTCAAAGGCTTTGGTATAGTCAATAAAGCAAAAGTATGTTTTTCTGGAACTCTCTTGCTTTTTCAATGATCCAATGGATCTTGGCGATTTGATCTCTGGTTCCTCTGCCTTTTCGAAATCCAGCTTGAACATCTGGAAGTTCATGGTTCACGTACTGGAAGGAAATGGCAACCCACTCCAGTATTCTTGCCTGGAGAATCCCATGGACAGAGGAGCCTGGTGGGCTACAGTCCACAGGGTCGCAAAGAGTTGGACACGACTGAGCGACTTCACTTTCCTCAGAAAACTGGGTGGAAAAATTGGTTGCCTTTGCTCTCAAGGCCAATCGAAGTATATACACCTGGACTGACACTGAAAAGTATTCATTTAAGTTTGATGTTTTAAATAATTTTGCTTCAGTGGTTTTTGTCCTTTCTATTTATTCATCTTTTTGGCATGCCACACAGGGGATCTCAGTTCCATGACCGAGGACTGAACTTGTGTCCCGTGCAGTGGAATCTTACGCGCTGAACCACCAAGGAAGTCCCTGCCTCGGTGCTTATCATCTGAGTGAGTTTGTTCAAGTGCAGCAGATTCTATACATCAGGTAAACAGGAATACTGGACACAGGGGCATCCACTGTTATTATCTACCTAGGTTCTCTTTTACCTTCTCTGCTCTGGGGGTACATGCTAGGTGTGGTTACGGTGGGGACCAGCACGCTCTATCAGGAAGTACTGAAGAAATGCAGCCTCAACCAATCCAACGGTACTGTGTTTGGTTCAGGAATGGACCATGACAACACGAGGCTGTTTTGGTCCCTCTAGGACGTATCTGCTGAGCTATTTATGCAGGGGAGAGAGAGAAGGACAGGGAAGCCTGGCGTGCTGCCATCCATCGGGCCACAAAGAGTCGGACCTGACTTAGCGCCTGAATAGCAAATGTTTATAGGAAGGGTTGCTAAACATCTTGGGTGAAGATACTTCCTACATACAGAAAATCTGTGCAACTGTGCAGGAAACAAAGAGAGTGAGAGAAAGAGAGACAGAGCCAGACTGACGACATTGATCAGGTTCCTGGGTTCAGCTGTGTCTTCAGCCAGCCTCCCACCTGCATTTCTATTGTGTTGAACCCAGAACTTCTATCGCTAGAGGGTTATTGAAAGAATCTAACAATATACACACTGCTGCTGCT
>SJYX01024414.1:418681-448678 GCA_006410675.1 Oreotragus oreotragus | reverse complement strand
CCAGTACTCTTGCCTGGAAAATCCAATGGACGGAGTAGCCTGGTGGGCTGCAGTCCATGGGGTCGCTAACAGTCGGACAGACTGAGCGACTTCACTTTCACTTTTCTCTTTCATGCATTGGAGAAGGAAATGGCAACCCACTCCAGTATTCTTGCCTGGAGAATCCCAGGGATGGGGGAGCCTGGTGGGCTGTCATCTATGGGGTCGCACAGAGTCGGACACGACTGAAGCGACTTAGCAGCAGCAGCAGCAATGACAACTGTAACTTTTGACTCTTCACACCATGTCTTCCGTGAAACCATTCTCCAGGTGGCTCTGAACACTAAGTCATGAATGCTGTCACTTGAGTCGTATCCGACTCTTTGTGATCCCATGGACTATAGCCCGCCACCGCCCCCCAGGCTCCCTCTGTTCATGGGATTCTCCAGACATGAATACTGAAGTGGGCTACCATGCCCTCCTCCAAGGGATCTTCCCAATCCAGGGATCAAACCCGCATCTCTTACATTGGCAAGCAGGTTCTTTACCACTAGTACCACCTGGGAAGCCCGATGGTTCTGAATACTTGGAAGGAACCAGAAGTAGAATATTTACTCAAAATCCCTCAGTAATGATATGGCACCTCTTTCTACAACAGGTCTGCTTCTCAAAAGTTCAGTCATGCCAAGTTCTTACTGCTCAAATCACAGTTTTTAACAAAAAGGGAGGTTAACAATCTGATGAGATCTTTAAAAAATCCTTTCCACTGAATTTTTACTATCAAGTAGATTTTCTTATACTTAATTGCTTACCAGATTATAATCACAATCTCATCACACTAAAATTTTCTCCAAATTTCTAAAATAACCAAGTTTCAGGGAGATGTATGAGGCCTTGAAATTCACCAGAGAGGATTTTGGAGGTCCTTATGCATGAAGAAATGTGCCCAAAAGATCTTGCTTCTTTCTTTTAAGAGATGGAATCTGCTGGCCAGTCAAGACCAGCAGGCCTCCAGTTTCTTCAGGTTGGTGGAGATAATTCTTCTCTCCCTCCTGATCTCTTTCCTTCCCTCTTTCTTTATAAGCTTGTTTATGGAGTGCCTGCTTTGTGCCAGGCAGGCAGGGCTCTAAGAGGCAGGAGACAAGGGAGTAAGCTGAGATATCCACTGCACCCACCCTTCTGGAGACACAGGAAGGAAGCCTGCAGACTTCTGGAACCATTCTTTTTTTTTTTTAACTTTTTATTTTGTATTGGAGTACAGCTGACTTAACGATGTTGTAATAGTTTCAGGTGAACAGTGAAGAATTGATGCTTTTGAGCTGTGGTGTTGGAGAAGACTCTTGAGAATCCCTTGGAATGCAAGGAGATCCAACCAGTCCATTCTGAAGGAAATTAGTCCTGAATATTCATTGGAAGGACTGATGCTGAAGCTGAAACTCCAATACTTTGGCCACTTGATATGAAGAACTGAGTCAATGGAAAAGACCCCGACGCTGGGAAAGATTGAGGGCAGGAGGAGAAGGGGATGACATAGGATGAGACGGTTGGATGGCATCACCAACTCTATGGACATGGGCTTGAGTAAGTTGGTGATGGACAGGGAAGCCTGGCGTGCTGCCGTCCATGGGGTCACAAAGAGTCACACACAACTGAGCGACTGAACTGAACTGAACAGTGAAGGGATTCAGCCATACATATATGGGTATCCATTCTCCCCGAAACTCACCTCCCATCCAGGCTGCCACATAACACTGAGCAGAGTTCCTGTGCCATACAGTAGGGCCATGTTGGTTATCTATTTTAAATATAGCAGTGTGTACATGTCCATCTCAAACTCCCTAACTACCCTTTTCTCCCATCCCTCCCCCCTCCCAGCAACCAAAAATTCATTCTATAAGTCTCTGAACCTCTATTTTGTAAGTTCATTTGTATCTCATACAATAGTTCTCCTTCTCCGACTTACTTCACTCAGTATGACAATATCTAGATCCAGCAGTGTGGCAGCAAATGGCATTATTTCATTCTCTTTAATGGCTGAGTAACATTCCCTTGTATGTATAACCACATTTTCTTTACCCATCCCTCTGGTCAATGGACATTAAGGTTCTTCCAAATCCTGAATTTTCTCTGGATATATACCCAGGAACAGAACGGCAGGGTCATATGGTAGTTTTTGTTTGTTTGTTTGTTTGTTGAGGAACCTCCATACTGTTCTCCATAGTGGCTGCACCAATTTACATCCCTACCAACAGCTGCCAGGCTGTGCTGGACCCTGAGTGACACATATGAGAGCTCAGACCTAAGGGAAAGCCAGCCTGTGAGAACAACGACCTCAGTCCGCAGGGAACATTTTTCCTTAATGAAACTATGAATGGATGAAAAAAGTCACGAATTGCCTAAAATCAGAGAGACTGCAAGTCATTAGAGCAAACTCTGGGAATACACAAAAACTGGAGAAATCTTGTTGGCACGGTGGCTAGAAAGACAAAGTTTTCCCCATGAGGTGAGTGCAGACCTACTCACTCTAAGGTTAGGTGGAGACCATCCACGTTTTCGGCATTTACAATCACAAATTCTCCCCAGCTGCTATTTACATCCCTACCAACAGCTGCCAGGCTGTGCTGGACCCTGAGTGACACATATGAGAGCTCAGACCTAAGGGAAAGCCAGCCTGTGAGAACAACGACCTCAGTCCGCAGGGAACATCTTTCCTTAATGAAACTATGAATGGATGAAAAAAGTCACGAATTGCCTAAAATCAGAGAGACTGCAAGTCATTAGAGCAAACTCTGGGAATACACAAAAACTGGAGAAATCTTGTTGGCACGGTGGCTAGAAAGACAAAGTTTTCCCCATGAGGTGAGTGCAGACCTACTCACTCTAAGGTTAGGTGGAGACCATCCACGTTTTCGGCATTTACAATCACAAATTCTCCCCAGCTGCTGAACCAATAACTGCACCCACGCTTGGGCCAAGTGCCTTTAGAGCGCTCTATGCAACATTTTCAGCCAGGTGGTATACCTAAACATGAACCGTCAATTTCTTAATCCTGAAGAAGTCATTGTTGCTCCAGGTAATGAGCTTTTTTTTAAATTTTTTCCTTCCTAAGCAAATACCAGCTCTTCCTTCAGTTGGTTTTCATGGATTTATCCCTAAGCAGTCCACCCTTTGTAGACAATCTCTTTCAGAGAGGAAGATTTCTCTAGGGAGCCTCGAGCTGTAGCTTCAGGGAAAAGCAAGACTTTTCTCTGATGAAACGGAAAATATGTATCTCCCAACGCATTTCCACAAACTAGCTCAGACAGCATACTTAACATCAAGCTGTGTCTACTCCCACAACACAGGTAATACCAGTACAATTAGTGATCTATTTCTGCTTTGTTTTCAAGGAAATTTCCCATTTCTTTCCAGGCATTCACGGGTCCTTCCAGGTTTCTTCACCGCTTTCCACTCTTGCTGTTAACAAAACGAAGCTCTATCACATAGATACAGGGTGTCTTTGAAGAAATGTTTGGCTTTAAAGAGCAGAGACCCCGAAATGAGAAAGTGAGATTAAAAAGGCAGTGTAATGTCTGCGTGTACACTTTCGGCCCAGATGCTCACTAGGCAAGAATCAAAGATGTAAGGAGTTCTATTTTTAATGCCTTCTTACAGAAGCACCATGAACTTCACCATGCATGGGATTTACGACATACTCAGTTTTATAACATTGTGGTGGGGGGAAGAGGGTAAAGGANGTTTACATCCCTACCAACAGCTGCCAGGCTGTGCTGGACCCTGAGTGACACATATGAGAGCTCAGACCTAAGGGAAAGCCAGCCTGTGAGAACAACGACCTCAGTCCGCAGGGAACATTTTTCCTTAATGAAACTATGAATGGATGAAAAAAGTCACGAATTGCCTAAAATCAGAGAGACTGCAAGTCATTAGAGCAAACTCTGGGAATACACAAAAACTGGAGAAATCTTGTTGGCACGGTGGCTAGAAAGACAAAGTTTTCCCCATGAGGTGAGTGCAGACCTACTCACTCTAAGGTTAGGTGGAGACCATCCACGTTTTCGGCATTTACAATCACAAATTCTCCCCAGCTGCTGAACCAATAACTGCACCCGCGCTTGGGCCAAGTGCCTTTAGAGCGCTCTATGCAACATTTTCAGCCAGGTGGTATACCTAAACATGAACCGTCAATTTCTTAATCCTGAAGAAGTCATTGTTGCTCCAGGTAATGAGCTTTTTTTAAAATTTTTTCCTTCCTAAGCAAATACCAGCTCTTCCTTCAGTTGGTTTTCATGGATTTATCCCTGAGCAGTCCACCCTTTGTAGACAATCTCTTTCAGAGAGGAAGATTTCTCTAGGGAGCCTCGAGCTGTAGCTTCAGGGAAAAGCAAGACTTTTCTCTGATGAAACGGAAAATATGTATCTCCCAACGCATTTCCACAAACTAGCTCAGACAGCATACTTAACATCAAGCTGTGTCTACTCCCACAACACAGGTAATACCAGTACAATTAGTGATCTATTTCTGCTTTGTTTTCAAGGAAATTTCCCATTTCTTTCCAGGCATTCACGGGTCCTTCCAGGTTTCTTCACCGCTTTCCACTCTTGCTGTTAACAAAACAAAGCTCTATCACATAGATACAGGGTGTCTTTGAAGAAATGTTTGGCTTTAAAGAGCAGAGACCCCGAAATGAGAAAGTGAGATTAAAAAGGCAGTGTAATGTCTGCATGTACACTTTCGGCCCAGATGCTCACTAGGCAAGAATCAAAGATGTAAGGAGTTCTATTTTTAACGCCTTCTTACAGAAGCACCATGAACTTCACCATGCATGGGATTTACGACATACTCAGTTTTATAACATTGTGGTGGGGGGAAGAGGGTAAGGGAGGACTTTTCTGTCGCATTTCCCATGAATCTCAGATCACTTGTAAATTGCAGCGCCTGACATTTAAACGGTGCCATGTTGACACCTTGGGCTCCACCCTCCCCCTCCACTGGGAACACCACTGCTGATGCTTCATTTCATAATGCCGTGTGATGGTGAGTCAAGGGTCAACCTCTGCCAGTTAAGTCTAAAGCAATTACGTTCTCACACAGATAGAGAAAAGCCCCGTGCCTCCAACTCTGCGTGGAGAGTGGAATGAGCAGAGAGACTCCGAGAACCATATGGCCAGCTTCAGCTTGTATCCTTGACATCACGGCAGGCACCTGGCAAAGACCAGGACTTGGCACAGGACACCCACAGCCATCTCTGGCCGAACACGCCTCTATATCTGGAAAGTTACCTGCCCTTTCCGTTGGTTATCCTGAAAATTTAAATTCAGACATAATGAGGTATGGCTGTCAGAAATCACATGTTCTGTTTACATTTTTAGAATAACGCATTGAAATGGCATCTGATCCTCACCTGAGCATGGACCACATTAACAGATCCCGATTAACCATTGTGTGAGAAGCCCCGTTTCTCAGGAGCATCTGCTTTGTCAGCACTGTACTTGAATACACGCTCCGGCCCTCCGGAGGTCTACATTATCAATACTAGCTGAGGTTTTGCAATCTCAGAAATTGGAATGCTTCTTTAATTGGTGCTTTTCATTGACCATCTCAACGACCAGGTCTAGATTACACTGTGCTGGGCTGTGCTGAATCGTTCAGTGGTGTCCGACTCTAGGGTTCTCTGTCCAAGGGATTCTCCAGGCAAGAATACTGGAGTGGGTTGTCATGCCCTCCTCCAGAGGATCTTCCCGACCCAGGGATCGAACCTAGGTCTCCCACACTGCAGGCGGATTCCTTACCATCTGAGCCACTAGAGAAGGCCCTAGATTACATTACTTAATATTAAAGTTGAGACAGGAAATAGGTCTTATCCCTACACACTTTCCAACTTCTCGGGAATAGGAATCCTCCTGTTGACACTGAGAGGCAGCCCCTTACACTGCAGAAACTCTATACTCGGGAACCAGCAGAGCTAAAGACCGACACACTCACATCCCCCACAGCCCAAGTGTTAGTAACTGCAGTGATGAAGCACATCACTTCAACTAACTCAGGTTTCTCATGTGTAGACAGGATATCCAGCTCACAAGACTGTGATACGCACTACAGGAGATGACACTGCCTGGAACACAACCTGGAGCTTCACGGGTCTATGGAGGAGAAGTCAGAATGCAAAGCCGAGGTCTTATGATCGTATTATATCACCGCCCAAAGACGAACAGAAATGAAGGTTTGGAGGTCCCTGACAGCCCATTTAAAGGATGAGAATTTGCACCTCTGGCTGTGGACAAATTGCTGAAGATGTTTCGGCAGGTTAAGGACATGCTGATATGACTAATGATGGATGGAGACAAGGAGAGGTTGAAAGCAGTATGAGTGTATCGGGGCTTGTGACACCATCTGTGGCCAAAGCGGAAGGCAGAATGGGGAAAGGAGGGCTCCCCAGGTGCTGCTAGTGGCAGAGAACTTGCCCGGCAAAGCAGACTGGACCCCTGGATCGGGAAGACCCCGTGGAGGAGGGCACGGCAACCCACCCCAGTATTCTTGCCCGGAGAATTGCATGCACAGAGGTGCCTGGCAGGCTACCGTCCATGGGGGTCACAAAGCGTCAGACACGACTGAAGCAACTTAGCAACCACATACACAACACTGAAAGCACGTGCCCCAGAATTAGGAGAACGAATCTCGGGTGATGGCTCCCAAAACTGTGTGAGCGGTCATAAGAATCCCAGGAGCAGGGTTTTAATTATTATTCCTAATTAGAGATATTGGGCTTTAAAACTGTATGCATTCTACCTGAGTAGGAAATAGAGGAATGGATTTTCTTATTTAGACTGTCCAGTTGGAATACCACTTCATCAAGTATACAACCAAAAGTAAATTTAATAAAGTTATTGACAAATTCTGAGTAATTCTGGGGAGGCAGGAGAAGGATGTGGAAAACTCCATGTAGACATTTTGGACCCATGCCTGCATCTGGAATGCCCCAGATATCATCGTTTAGAGAGAATCCACACTATCTAAAATTATATGCGTGGGGGAAAGTTATAGATATGGAATAAACCTAGAGCTTAAGATTTTAAAAGAATTTACAGATCATCTATTCCAACCTCCTCCATAATGCAAGAATAGCCTTTATAATATCCTGGGCAGAGAGATGGTCATGTGGTCAGATACCTTCAATGACGATGAGCTCAGTATTAATGGGCTGTATTGATCAGAAGGGAAATGGATTATACTGGAAGAGGGAAATGCACTAGGATTTGTAATAAAGAAACAAAATGTGAAAAGTTCAAGTGTTTGTAAAGGTATAACCATGTGGTTAAACATGTTTGGAAATATTGGTGGTGGTCGTTTAGTCACTAAGTTGTGTCTGACTCTTTTCGACCCCCTGGACTGTAGTCAACCAGGCTTCTCTGTTCATGGGATTTCCCAGGCAAGAATACTGGAGTGGGTTGCCATTTCCTTCTCCATTGGAAATACTACAGATGATGTTTGAAGAAATGAAAGGTAAGCATCAGTGGACTCTGAAGAGCAGGTGTTGGCAAGTAGGCTATAGAAAGACAGACATGCTAAAGATGAGAAGGCTGTCAACTGTCTACATGCTCACAGACATGGAATGAATGAAAGACACAGTTGGAAATCACCCAAGAGGAAAGAAAACAACCAGTGAGGATGGGATGGACATGCAGCACTTTGGTTGCCCTGGCGACAGGACCCCTCTCCTCATTTTGATGGCACTGTAGTGAATGTGACATGTGAAAATAAAATGAAAGATGATATCAATAGTGGAGTAAGCTGGTGGAAAGCCCTGATGTGGGGAGGAATCAGGTGGAGCCCAGTGATGGTTGTCAGAAGACATGTGATCCGGGAGGAAGAGGGCAAGGACCCAGGATGTCAGAGAAAGAGAGGACCCAGGATGTCAGAGAAAGTTGCCTCTGCTGCAACTGCTAGAGACCGTACTTCTCAAGACGGTGCAGGATGGTGTGACGGGGAAGTCTGTGTGTCAGCTGGGCTAGGCTATGGTGTGTCCAGTCTAGATGGGTCGTTGTGAAGGGGTCCTGCACCTGTGATTCACATCTATAATTACCTGACTGTAAGGAAAGGAGATTGTCTTCCCTAATGTGGTGGGCCTCGTTCAATCAGTTGAAGGCTTTAAGAGCAAAGACAGGTCTCATGGAGAAGAAACTCTAACTCAAGTCTAGAACCCTGAAATCCTGCCTGAGTTGCCCCCCAGCCAGCCCACAGATTTCAGCCTCAGACTAAACATCAACTCCTGTCTGAGTTTCCAGACTGACAGCCTGCCCTACAAATGTCAAACCTGCTTGCCCATCACAAATCGATTTCTATTATCTATCATCTACTTATCTATCTACTGAAAGAGATTGCAGCAAGTCTTTTTCAATAGATAAATAGATGATAGATGTACAGACACATTTCTTTAGATACAGATATCTAGATTACACACAGATATAGATATTTAGTATCTACAGATAGAGAGAGGGAGATTCATCTATAATTCATACATACTTTTATAAATTCCTTCCCTAGGACTTGAAACTTGAGCTCATGTCACTTACACCAATCAGCTCTAGTTCTGCGCTCTGACCTTATGAAGAACAAATTCAATGTAGTCTAATTATCTGATCAAACAATGTAGAACGATATCAACAGTGGAGTAAAAGACAGTCTTGAGAGCCCCAGTGTGAGGAGATAATAAAGTTTGGTAACTGGACGACAGAGGATGAGATGGTTGGATGGCTTCATTGACTCAATGGACATGAGTCTGAGCAAGCTCTGTAAGACACTGAAGGAAAAGGAAGCCTGGCGTGCTGCAGTCCACGGGGTTGCAAAGAGTCGGACGTAACTTGGCAACTGAACAACAACAGTCAAAGTGGGCATACCGGTTTCTTATCTCATCGATTACTTTGTAACAGTGGGTTCCTGCCCTTCTAAAAGCCCTTCTCCTGGAACCCACCCTTACATTTCCCTCCAAGTGGATGAGGCCCCATGGCCATGCTCCTCTGGGTCAGTAGGTTAGATGAGGGGTGACTCCTGAAGAGAGTCAGGCCAATCAGGAATTTGAAATGAATCGATATATTGACTGTCACCACTCTTGTGGGCAGGTGGGATAAGATTCAGCATGACCGTGCTTGTCTGTGTGCCAGAACACAAGGGAAAAAAATCTACAGAGCAAAGATGAAAGCAGAGATCCAAGGTAGGCCTGAAAGTACTATGTGACCGACCTTCCACAGTCTTTTTCTGTTTTCAGTTCTTCATGAGTAACTGATTGAACTGTCTCCCTTCGGGTTCTGTGACTGACCTCTGCGTCCTTTGGTTGTGGAAAAGAGCTCTGAATCTTTCCAAGATACGTTCTTGTCTTAAGGTAATGAGAAGGGGTTTAAAAAAGAAAAGAAGGGGTTTAAGTTACTTGCAGCCGAAAGATGGGTGATATGGATGCTGATTCTGTATTGCCTAGCAACAAAACCATGTGGAGGATGTCTGTGTATAACACCAGGAGCAAAGCATGAGAGGAGCATCAAAGTATATTGAACTGCTAACTTACAGGTTGCGTCGGAAGAGACGCTTTGCAAAAGGTCAAGTTAAAGCGTTAGAAGGATAAGAGGTCTTAGGAGGTTCTTGCAATGAGCTTCATTCAGTGGTATAATAATAGCCCAAAGTAACAGCTAGCACTTAACAAAACCTCCCGTGTGTGCTCGGCATTGTTCTAAGTGTTTTACACCTACTAGTTCATTTAATNCCCCCGCCCCGCCTCATTCCAGAGCCAAAATGTCCTTCATCTGTAAACAGAGGGGGAAGTTGTTATAATTTTATATTTGCAGCATAACAAAATGACCCTTTATTCTCCCATCAAGCCATTACGGGTCTCAAGATACACTTTCTATTCCTGGAATCATGGCTAAATGCTCTTTAAGTGGTGAAAAGTGATCTCTAAGTGGGCTTAAGTTGGGAAACCTACATTATCTGAATGGTGAGTTTGGCTGAAACAGAGAAACAGATGGTGGAGGGCCTGCTTCAGCTTCTAAACGTGAAACAAAGTAGGGAAAAGAAAGAACCATAATACAGAAAACCTGGAGATGCACGGTTTCACACGGGGATTTTTTAATCCCACGTCAAAAATATATCTACTTACCCAGAGAACCAATTTAAACAATGCTCCTCCCCACAAGCAAAAATGGATTTGTAATATTTCCCTTTAAAGGCACTCATTTTTCTCTTAAAACATTTTTTTAAATTGTTTTAAAGTGCTCAGTAAATAAAACATTAAAAAGAATCAAATAATATCAGAGAGATTTTAGCCAGGCCTTCTCTATAGAAAGCATCCTATCCCAGTCCCCTGGATAAAAGACACTGTTCTGGCCACATATCCCTTTAGAACAAACACTCCAAGGTCTGACTCATCTTTATAACTGCCACTGTTGAATAAAGATGTTTATGAGCATCCTCTATTTATTCTTCATCTTTTGGGCTGGCTCTTCCTTCAGAGCCACCTTGATTTCCAGTTGGCAGCTTGAGTCCAGGAGAAAATTAAAATTTTCACTCCGTGTCCCCTGATGACTTTTTCACCTCCTCCACCCCTGTTTCTGAAAAACCCTGACCCCATATATGCAAATGATGACTTTTATAGGAAGAGGTTTAAAAGTGGAAGCAGCATAATAATTAACAGTCCACGAGATGTTTGCTTTTGCAAAGACGTGACATTCATTTAGGGCCATCATTTTTCTTTATTCCCCAGCTCGAAGGTCTGAAAGAGGTGCACGGGTTTCACTGACAGGAAGGCTGAGGCAAAGTGATTAGGCCCCACTGTGCAGTTGCCCTTAATATAAAAATTAAGGACAGATGGATGGGTGAATGGATGTGTTAGGGGACACACTGACTGAAACTGCCTGCCCTGGCCAGGTACCATTTGCATGAGTTATTTTAAGACAGGAGGTCCTGGTTAGGAACACAGAACTAACAAGCCACCACCAACAGGAAGAATTCAGGAAAGGTCAAAAGGAGACGCCACGTGTCCCACCACCTTCCAGAATCTGTCTCGCTAGCCTCCGTCTTGGCTGAGCAATGAGTGCAGCACCAGGAAGGACCCCGAGTCAGGACGATCGGACAGAGAGCCTAGAAACCAACCCCATCTCCATAAAGCCCAAGACGGCTCGCCACACAGCACAGCAGTCCTTCTGGGTTCCCTTCCCCTGCTGCCCTCTGCCCGGCACCCCTTGCCTGCAGTCTCCTGCTTTATCAGCACATGACTCTCTTTGGACAACTCGCCTCTAGGTGTTAGACAAGAACCTGCTCTTGGGCACTGGGAGGGGTCCCCCTTCCTGCAACAGATGGATGGACGGGGAGACATACAAGACTGATCTCATTATTTTCTGGATAATGCAGCTTGGTATCATTAAGCACATCGCAAATTCATAGAGATGGATTTAGAGGTCTAATTAGCACAGGCAATAGCACAGTCGAAGGGCGCGAGAAGTTGGCAAAGTCTGGATCTTTAGCACATCCAGATCTAGAAGGAGAGGCAGGCCAGGAGAGGCCAAGGAAGGAAACAAGGAAAACCAGTGAACACTCACACTGCTGAGAGGACATCATTTTCATGAGACTGTCCGTGATTAAAACACAAGTGCTTGCATTTTTCCGTTCCATCCCCCACCCCCACCCCCCATCAAGTCCTCAAAAATCTGACTTCAGACACAGAGCTCTTTTCAGGAGCCTTCCCCTAAGTCTGCCTTTCACACCACCCCTTTGAAATCCCACATCCTTTCAACTGTGGAAACCCTGGGCAGGGCTTCATCTGAAGAGAAGGCTTCAGGCTTTCATTCTCTCTGAAGATTTCCCCTCATCTTTGACCTCATCATCAGCAAGACATCTTGTCCTGCATCTGGAATTCAACTGAGCCATTGCCTACTTCTGGTAACCTGAATAAAGCCAGGTCTGCCTCAAAGGAACACAGCAAACCCTCGCAAAATTCGACAATGCCAAGGGGGCTTGGCAAAATGAGAAAACTGCAAGACATTCGCCCTCCACAGTCCCAGGAGAAAATCCTTCCAGTCTAAATATGCCTCCCTTTTCTTCCCCCCCCCACCCCCAAATAGTCTAAGCTCTGATCTCTCCCTAAATCTCAAAGTTGTTAAATCAGAGAAACGAGATACATCCTTAAATATCTGGTCCCATTCTTGGCTGGGCACCTCTGCTCTGTTCCTCCCTTTAGGTCTGTCCCCATGTGCACACAAAGATCAAGCCTGTCTCTTTCAACAGTCTATTCCCCAAGCCCAGTCCAGCGCCTGTCACCATCAGAGATCCTCAAATAAATATTAGTTGAATAAATGAATGGATGAGGCATATGCAGTAGGGAGAAGAATGAATCTTATTAAATTTAGTCTGATATTAGAATAGGATTAGGAGAATCCTTTAGGGGCTGGAGCTTATTAATAAACAGTTGCATGATATTAAACTATGAAGACAGGAGGAAAAAAACAGCTCATTATTCTGATATTTCCTTCATAACATAAAGGCAATGAATAAGCTGCGTTTAGGGGAGGCAGGCAATATATTTAAGCACTGTAAAGACCAACATTAGTACACAGCCTCCATGCAATCTCATTTGCTCTCTAACACAATCCATCATAACTGAAGTATGTTTTTGCTTACAGGGATCATAAAAACTCACTTGATTTATTGTTTTCTTTTCCTCCCTTCTGTGTTCTCTGGGAAAATTCAGTTATACATAGATCTCTTTCTTCAGGGAGAAAAAAAAAAAGAAATTCTTGTCACTAGGGCTTTTACAAACACCAACTTACTCTTTGCTCTAGAGAAAGGAGATCCTACAACGAGGGTTTAATCAATTGCCACACAGGTACTTTGGTGACAAACCTGTACTCCGCCCCTGTTTCATCTCTCTGTGCAGCTCACTTTCAGGGTCTAAAAAAAGTCTTTAAGTCTTTATGAGAAGTTCAGCCAGCCACTGACTCAAACATGTATTGCTGGTGATCTGTGTTAACAGTCAATAGGGTAATTGGAGATGTGATTATATAATGTACCTTTCATAGACGATTTTATTTAGGTATCCTGAATGCATATCAGCCTGCTAATATAGGAGACAATTCAAGAGATGCAGGTTCAGTCCCTGGGTTTGGAACCTAAGATCCCACAAGCCTCAAGGCAAGGTGGGAGGGCAGGAGAGGCAAAGGAAGGAAACAGGGAAAACCAGTGAACACTCACACTGCTGAGAGGAAATCATTTTCAAGAGAATGTCTGTGATTTTGTTGTCATGGCCCCCAAACCAAAGCATACAACAAAAAAACAATACTGCAAAAAAATGAAATAAAGACATTAAAAACAGTCCATATTTTTTTTTAAAGTCTTAAAATGGGGTGAGGGGAGGAAAAGTAAAAAAGATCTGCAGGCTAAGTTCTGTGTCCTGAAAAGATTCCATAGAAAATGCCATCCTCACACAGAGCCCCTGCCAAAGGGCCACTTCCTCTAACACATGATTCTGCAGGCTATACAGGCAAATAATTAAGGAAAAAAAAAAAATCTGAAATATCCAACAGTAGCCACTGGCCACATGTAACACAGTAGCCTGTGGGCAACTACTACTCATTGGAAAAGACCCTGATGCTGGGAAAAAACGAAGGCAAAAGGAGAAGGGGGCAGCAGAGGATGAGATGGTTAGATAGCATCACCGACTCACTGGACTTGAATCAGCAGACCCTGGGAGACAGTGAAGGACAGGGAAGCCTGGCGTGCCGCAGTCCATGAGGCTGCAAAGAGTCGGAAATGCTTTAGCAACTGAACAATCAACAGCCACTGACTAAGTGGAAAATAGTAGCCAGTGGACAACCATAGCATAATGTCCACTGATGACCGTCATGTGGAGATGCGTGCAAATCTGTGACATTCATGCTCAGAAACAGATAAACTTCAAGGCCCCGGGGGAGTGCAAGATTTGAGCAAGAATTCTCACTATACTGGCCAGTTCTAAGCAAGCAACGAAAAATCAGGATTCCCTTCTCCAATCTGCACATGCACAGATCTGATATGCAGGGTGGCCAAGATGTCAGCTTTACCACTGTGGGGACAGACCTCCCCGGAATGTGTCTCATTAGCTCTCAAAGTGGCTGGTGTCTGTCTGTCAAGGGGGAAGAGCAGGGGATCTGACAGGAGGGGGTCTCATGGAATTCAAAGCAATACATTTACACCAAAGCTCACACGTGACAAGAGCTCCAAACACGCCCGTCACTGTTGTTGCTACCGTCACTAAGTCATATCTGACTCTTTTTGACCCCACGGAACGTAGCACACCAGGTTCCTTCTCTCCATGGGATTTCCCAGGCAAGAATACTGGAGTGAGTTATCATTTCCTCCTCCAGGGTTTCTTTCCGACTCGAGGATCGAACCCATATCTCTTGCATTGACAGGCAGATTCCATAACTCTGAGCCACCACGGAAGCCCCAGCCAAGATCAGAGCATTATAATATTATTCATGCATTATTTATATAAATTCACACATTTAAATATAAATTATATAATGTATAAGGTATATATAATATGTAAACATACGTGTACATTATACATATTTATATATGATTATAATTCTCTGTCCCCTCCCAGCATTGTATACTGCTTCCTAATAAGCAGATCAATACAAACCAAAATATGAAGTAAAACTTAGATAAGCTGAGGAGGAGTCTGAAATTTCAGCACGTTTCCTAGGTTATGACCTTGACCACGGAGTGTCATCTTGAATGTCCAGTCCAGGTGCAGATAAAAACACAGCAAAATACCACCTAAGAAAGACCTGAAGACCCTGTGTCTGTGGATGGGCAGATCACAGGCAGAAGAATGTTGCACTGATTTAACTTTATCTGGGGTACAGTCATGAATATTTAATATATGATTTTCCCCAAAAGATAAGACTGTGGGGGTGGTCCAGTGGCTTAGGTTCAGAGCTCCCTATTCAGGAGGCCCAGGGTTCCATTCCTGGTCGAACTCAACCAAGAGTTCAAACGCTGCAACTACAAAAAAATTGTAAAAATAAACAGGAATGTTGGAGTCAGACCGACTAAAAGATCTTAAAGCAGATTAAAAGAGCCTTTTGAAGACCTATCAGCCCATCACTACGTGTGGGACCTATTTAGATCCTGTTTCAAATGAACAGACTATGGAAAAATATGACCCTTCTGAGAAAGGTGGGTACTTAAACAATGGTTTCATAATTGGTGATATTCAGGAATCACTGCTAAATTTTTTGCAGGTTTTGGGGTCACATTAGAAAAAGACTTCTATGGTTATATTTATTAGGCAAAAGATGGCCATTATCCAAAACACACATTCAAAAGATAACAACTGTTGGCAGGAATGTAGAGAAACTGGAAGTCCTGTCTACTGCTGGGGAGAATGGGGCAGCCACTATAAAACGCTATGGAGGTTCCTCAGAAAATTAAAAGTGGAATTATGATATGATCCAGAAATATCTTCTTTCCCTGGTAGTGGGCTTCCCTGATAGCTAAGCTGGTAAAGAATCCACCTGCAATGCAGGGGACCCCAGTTCGATTCTTCGGTCAGGAAGATCCCCTGGAGAAGGGAACGGCTACCCACTCCACTATTCTGAGCTGGAGGATTCCCTGAACAGAGGAACTTGGCAGTCTATAGTCCCTGGGGTCGCAAAGAGTCGGACACAACTGCACGACTTTCTGTTTCACTTTCCAGCAATACCAACTTCTGGGTATTTATCTAAGAGCTGAACAAGGGTCTCTTATGTACTCTCTTGTTGACTGCAGCATTATTCATGAGTGCCAAGATATGGAAACAAACTTGATATCTATCCAGGGATAAATGGACAAAACAATGTGTTGTACACATACAACAGAATATCAGGCAGCATTAACAAGCATTAAAAAGAAGGAAATCCTACCACGTGTGATAACATGGGTGAACCTAAAGGATATTAGGAAAAGTGAAATAAGCCAAACAAAGACAGAGAAATGCTGCATGACTTCAGTTACATGAAGTATCTAAAATAGACAAACTCATACAGAAATCAACCCTGAATATTCATTGGAAGGATTGATGCTGAAGCTGAAGCTCCAATATGCAAAGAGCTGACTCATTGGAAAAGACCCTGATGCTGGGAAAGATTGAGGGCAGGAGGAGTAGGAGGCGGCAGAGGGTGAGATGGTTGGATGGCATCACTGACTCAATGGACATGAGTTTGCACAAACTCCGGGAGATAGTGAAGGGCAGGGAAGCCTGGTGTGAAGTCCACGGGGTCTCAAAGAGTTAAACACGACTTAGCAATTCAAGAACATACAAACAGAATAGAATGGTGGTTGCCAGGGGCTGTGAGGAGGAGCCATGGGGCTTTAACAGAGAGTTTTAGTTAAGCAGGACAAATTCTAGACTGCTCTGAACTGCACTGTGTCTGTAGTTAAATACACTGAACTGTGCACTTAAACCTTTGCTAAGCGGGCGGTGTGCTTAGTGGCTCGGTTGTGTCCGACTCTCTACTGACCCCAAGGACTGCAGCCTGCCAAGCTCCTCTAACCATGGGGGATTCTCCCACCAAGGATCCTGGAGTGGTTTGCTACGCCCTCCTCCAGGGTAAGAGGGTGGACCTCAGGCTAGATAAAACAAAAATTTAAATTTTAAGAGGAAAAACGATCTCTCATCCTTCAGAAATGCAAACTGAAATACTTAGGGAACAACAGCAGGATATTTGACATATGCTTCCAAGTAACAGGAGGCGAGAGGACAGTGATCCAGAGTGTAGAAAAACAAGATTAGCCACACCGTGATAATGACTGAATCTGAGAGATGAAGGTTCTTTATGCTATTCTTTCAGCTAAATTTTGGCACAATGCAAAGTTTCTTTTAAAAAAGAAATCCATAGAAGATGATGCAAGGTGATGATTAAAATGTTGATTAGGGCTCTAGCAGCCTGGCACTGTTCATCCCAGGTCTAGCCGCCGTGTGAATGAAGCTGTAGAAACTCAGTGCCTAAAAATGATGGAAACCCACTTTAGCCAAGATAACCACTTACAGTCCGTGCCCTTAAGAAACCACCACAGACTGTGTCATAAGGGAAATAATGTTCAGGTACATGAATTAATTATCAGTAGGAGAGAATGAAAAGCATATCTACTTCTTACAGGTATTAATATCCAAAAGCTGTTGCAACCACCCTTCTCAACTTTGGAAAGGTCACTGGGATATAATGAACGATAGGGTCATGGAGGTCACAGTTATATTAAAAGTGAGCTGAATTTTAAGATTTTACTGCAAATAAAATTTTCTGCAGGGAATTTATTAAGCCCAAGCAAGGTTACAGAGTTATTTGTGGTGTTTTAAAGCTACTTTTATTAATAATAACCTTGCCAGGGTGCATCGTTTGAGAAGGCGCCCACGTTAATCCAAAAATGTGTGTCCCCATTATTACCAGGAACAGGAAATAATGAAATTTCTATGGCAGAACAGAAGAAATCACGACTTGGTAGGTTATCGGTATCTGGCAGAGAGGAGCTATCCTTCTAGGTAAATAAGCATCAGAGGCCACAGATAATTCGGAGGCACTGATCATGTGAAAGAAATCTGATTTATCTAGAACTAAGTTACACTTTATACCTGTATTTCTATTTCTAAGACATCAGTGAACTTCAAATGATACAAGAGAATTCAAGCTATACATTTCACTAGGTCTGGAAGAGGAGAATAGGAACCTTTGTACTTTCCTGTGTGGTGTGTGCATACATGAGCTTGGTCCTGATTGACTCTGCAACCCCACAGACTGCGGCCGCCAGCCTCCCCTGTTCACTGGCTTTCCCAGGCAACAATACTGGAGTGAGTCGCTATTTCCTCCTCCAAGGGATCAAACCAATGTCTCATGTCTCCTGCACTGGTAGGTGGATTCCTTATCACTGCGCCACATGGGAAGCCCTCCACTCCCCATGTAATATTTAAAGGCACAGGCAACAAGAGTCAGGGATCAAAATTCAAATCCCAGCTCAGTCCAATTTAGCTGCCTGAATCTAGACTGACCTCAGCTTCCCTGAGCCAACTCCCTCAGATATAAAATGGAAAGAGTCATATGTCTCACAGAAAGCCCTTGTAAAGATTCAACCAGAGTCTATATGGCAATTATACAGTCAAATTCCCAGTACATATTAACCATAATATAAGTGGCTGTGTTTATTTTAAATTAAAGCTATTTTGAAACCCTACAACGATCGTGGCCTTTGTTTCTATGGACCATTTTCTTCTCTCTCTTGATTAAATGAGCAATTCCTCTGTCATAGCATATGAGGCTCTGAAGTGTCACCATCTGAGTTCCAATCACAGACTGTGAAACCCTTAGGAAAACTGCTTTCACTCTAAGACATTTATTAACATTCGTTGATGTATTTTAAAAGGGACAGAAATAGCAAGCCCCTTTCTGTGGTTGTTGTGGAGTCAGGTGAGATACTGGATACAAAGGTCTTAAAGTCTGAACTTGGCAAAGGGTCGACACATAAAGATTCAGCTAGGAGATTACAGATGAGGATTGGTTCAAGGTGGCGGAGTAGAAGGACGTGCGCTCATCTCCTTCTGCGAGACCACCAAAGTCACAACTAGCTGTTGAACCACCATTGACAGGAAGACACTGGAATCCATCAGAAAAAGATAAGCCACATCCAAAGACAAAGAATAGGCCACAAAGAGATGGTAGGAGGGGCGCAATCATGATAAAATCAAATCCCATACCCACTGGGTGGGTGACCCACAAACTGGAGAACAATTAATAACGAAGAAGTTCTCCCACTCTTATGAAGGTTCTGGAGCCCCAGGTCAGGCTTCCTAGCCAGGGGATCCAGCAAAGGGACAAGGAATCCCCAGGGAATCTGACCCTGAAGGCCAGTGGGATTTCACAACAATATTTCCACAGGAATGGGGGAAACAGAGACTCCACTCTTAGAGGTCACAAACGAAATCAGAACAGGAACTTCACAGGAGACGGAACCAGACTTTGTTGGTTGAATAAATGTATAATTTCTAAGACTGAGTAAGTAGCCACTACCCCAGAGGCTCAGACGGTAAAGACTCTGCCTGCAATGCAGGAGACCCAGCTTCAGTCTGTGGATCAGGAAGAACTTCTGGAGAAGGGCATGGCAATCCACTGCAGGACTCTTGCCTGGAGAATTCCATGGACAGAGGAGACTGATGGGCTCCAGTACATAGGGTCTCTAAGCATAGGACACGACTGGGTGACTAACCCACACACACACAGAACCCCTATTCTTACAACCTTCCATATAAGGTGACTTCATTCACCCTAACCCATTCCATCTGGCAGTTCAATAGTCCCATCTGTGAGGAAGTCATTCCTCACTCCTGACTTCCTTTCCTGTTTCTGCATTTCCGTCTGTTGCCTGCTGCTTCTGCCCTTGCTGCTGGTGGAAGACAGCCAGGGTTTGCATGGCCATCACCAAAAATCCTGGAGTTTTCTAAAGCTCTGGACATGCATCTGGCCTTGTTCCTCGGGAATACAATTGAAAGGAATGAGCTCTTCAGAGAAATCTCATCTTTTGTCGTCTGCCAAGAGCAACCACTGAGAAAGGATACATGGAAAAGCCAAATGACATCCTCAGGCATGGTACCATGCCCATGAATCACCAGGGAAGGGGGCATTGGTCCATCTAATTCTGAATATTTGTGTGGGGTTGGTTAAAAGAAGTGGGCTGGTACAAGGAAACACACACACACATATACACACACGCTCTGACATTACCACTTGTTTATAAAGAACATTAGAATGTCAGGTGCTGGTTTAATTTGTTTTGTAGTCAATTTTCCTGCCCCTCAAGGCTCATTAGCCAAGTAATCATTCCATATGATAATGTGTCCTCTGTGCTTCCTCCTTGGGTCCAAGAATACATCTTCAGCGCCATTCCCAGCAGCGGGCGTCCTCCATCAGCAACCTTGCCTGGCTTTGCTGAAAGGGCGCCAACACTGCACATGTGTTTCTCTTCCCCAGCATCCATTAACTCCGTTTACCATATACTTAGACATCTGGCCAAGGAACCAACAAGCGTGTTTCTCCCACCCTCCACAACAATCCAACATAACGTCTATTTGCTCACAATGCGTCCCTGTGAGAGAGACATCAAGATCAAGCCAACGTCATTTCAAATTCTACTGGCTTTGGCCAGATGTCCCACGTCTGGGAAATTATGTTTACTGAACGTTTACATACTAGTTATTATCGAAATCTGGTTTTTCCAGTAGTCACTTACAGCTGTGAGAGTTGGACCATAAGGAAGGCTGAGTGCCAAAGAATTGATGATTCTTTCTAACTGTGGTGCTGGAGAAGACTCTTGAGAGTCCCTTGGACAGGAAGGAGGTAAAACCAGTCAACTCTAAAGAGAATCAGCCCTGAATCTTCACTGGAAGGACTGAAGCTGAAGTTCCAATACTTTGGCCACCTGATGCAAAGAGCTGACTTAGAAAAGACCCTGATGCTAGGAAAGACTGAGGGCAGAAGGAGAAGGGGGCAACACAGGATGAGATGGTTCGATGATATCATCGACACAGTGGACATGAGTTGAGCAAACTCCAGAAGATAGTGAAGGAGAGGGAAGCCTGGCATGCTCCAGTCCAAGGGGTTGCAAAGAGTCAGGCACGACTCGGCAATTGAACGACAACAACAAATTGCTGAAATCACAGTATAGGCTACCCTGAGGCTAAAGTTCGGGAATCTGGGTTTTAAGAAGGACCCAGTGCTGTTCTCCCTAACCTGGGGCCAGCCTCCCTTCAGATTCACAATGCTTCCTCAGCATCAGATCTTCTCCAGCTACATTCTCCCTCCTTGAAAATTCATCCAATAAGGAGACTTTTAATGTGATGATGTATGGATGGCCCCCAAAATCCTATCTTTAGACCTCACTCACTCCCTGATCTCTACACTTGGGTATAAACTCTGTTTGTGAAATTATGCTTGAAAGTTTCATAGGTATCATTAAACTTGTCCAAAATGGAGCTCTCAAGACTTGACATGTCCTTGAATTGGTCCTTGTGTTAATCTTCCACCTTCAAGTCACTGCCACTTACCTAATGCCTGGGAGTCACTCTCCCTTCCTCCCTTCCCTTCACCCTCCATCTGTAACTGCTATCAACCAATAAAATCCATCCCTATCACCATTTATCTAGGACTGGCCACCATCGTTGCTTATTTGGGTTCCTCTGAGTCTACTAACTGAATTTTCCTTTTGATACCATCTCTTCAAATATATCTGTCATGTAACGACCAAAGGGATCATTTAAACACATAAATCAGGATATATTTCTTCTTTACTTAGGATCATCAAATGGTTTCCCTTGGTACTTAGGGAAGAACTCAAAAGACTTGATCCTGGTGTGCAATCTTGTCCCTCCCTCTTCCCGTAATAATGCATTCCCTCACTCACTACACCAAAGATACAGGGACCCTTTTAGGCTCCCCAGTAAATCCATCTGAGCATCTTTGCCCTTGCTCTTCTCTTGTTCTGCAATGATCTTCTCCTTAGTCTTCGCATGCCTTAGCCTTATCCTTTCTGTCTTAACCAAAACGCCATACTTGCAGAGACACTTCCTACCTAATGGCAGCAGATCAAATGCCATACACACCCTCCACAAAAGTTGACTCCCTAACATATCATGCTTTGTTAACTTCCTAGCACATCTCACCAACCAGTCCATCCTAAAGGATATCAGTCCTAATATTCATTGGAAGGACTGATGCTGAAGCTGAAACTCCAATACTTTGGCTACCTGATGTGAAGAACTGACTCATTGGAAAAGACCCTGATGCTGGGAAAGATTGAAGGTGGGAGGAGAAGGGGACACCAGAGGATAAGATGGTTGGATGGCATCACTGACTCGATGGACATGAGTCTGAGCAAGCTCCGAGAGCTGGTGATGGACAGGGAGGCCTGGCGTGCTGCAGTCCATGGGGTTGCAGAGTCGGACAGAACTGAGCAACTGTACTGAACTGAGCACATCTCACTACTTTTGCTTCTCTTGTTGACTTATATTCACTCACCAAGTATCTTGTGCCATTGTCTTCACTGGAATATACTAGGGAAAGAAGCCAGTTATCTTTCTCATTGATGTATCTTTAGTACCTAAAAGATAACGTAGTGTATGACCAGAGGATAAGATGGTTGGATGGCATCACCGACTCGATGGACATGAGTCTGAGCAAGCTCCGAGAGCTGGTGATGGACAGGGAGGCCTGGCGTGCTGCAGTCCATGGGGTTGCAGAGTCGGACAGAACTGAGCAACTGTACTGAACTGAGCACATCTCACTACTTTTGCTTCTCTTGTTGACTTATATTCACTCACCAAGTATCTTGTGCCATTGTCTTCACTGGAATATACTAGGGAAAGAAGCCAGTTATCTTTCTCATTGATGTATCTTTAGTACCTAAAAGATAACGTAGTGTATGATGTCTAATACATAGTTACTGAATGAACAAACAAATGGATGGATAGATGTCAAGAGTGTTGGCTGTGGTTTTCTACCAAAGACTCCATTGAGTCTTATAACCCTAAACACCGAATTCAACTAGAATTTCTAGCCCTTAGAGGACTCTCAGAGCCTTGTTTCAAGCCATCAAAGACCCAAACATTCACACTCAGCCATTCTAAGAAGTGACCCGTCACCACACAGATGACCTATCCCCTTTTCAAAGGATGTTCTGTGAACTAGCAACATCAGCATTACTCAGGAGTTATTATAATTTCAGAACCTCAGACTTCACCCCAGATTTACTGAATCAGCATCTGCATTTTAACAAGATTCTCTGGGATTTGCATGCCCATCAAAATTTGAGAAGCCTCATTTTGTGAATCCCTTGGACTGCAAGAAGATCAAACCAGTCAATCCTAAAGAAAATCAACCCTGAATATTCACTGGAAAGACTGATGCTGAAGCTGAAGCTCCAATACTTGGGCCACCTGATGCAAAGAACCAACTCATTGGAAAAGACCCAGATGCCAGGAAAGATTGAGGGCAGGAGGAGAAGGGGACACCAGAGGATGGGACGGTTGGATGGCATCACCCACTTAATGGACATGAATTTGAGCAAGCTCCAGGAGACAGTGGAGGACAGAAGAGCCTGGTGAGCTGTAGTCCATTGGGCTGGAAAGAGTTGGGAACAATTAAGCAACTGAAGAACAAACGGAACAATATTTTGGTTACACTGCTATGAGCCCTGATGCTTATTAGAAGCCTCATTTTAAGACAAAGGGTTTCCCTGATAGATCACTTGGTAAAGACTCTACCTGCAATGAAGAAGACCCTAGTTCGATTCCTGGGTCAGGAAGATCCACTGGAGAAGGGACAGGCTTCCCACTCCAGTCTTCCTGGGCTTCCCTTGTGGCTCAGCTGGTAAAGAATCTGCCCGCAGTGCAGGAGACCTGGGTTTGATCTCTAGGTTGGGAAGATCCCCTGGAGAAGGGAAAGGCTACCCACTCCAATATTCTGGCCTGGAGAGTTCCATGGACTGTATAGCCCATGAGGTCACAAAGAGTCAGACACCATTGAGTGACTTTCACTTAAAACAAACCTGCGTCTCTGGGGCCACTGCCTCTGCCTGAGTCTCTGGGCAGCGCTGGTATTTTTAAAACTCTCCCAAGTGTTCTAATGTGTAATCAAGAGTTAGAATCAATGATGGTACATATAAGACAAGCATCTCAAAAATTTACAAATTCTGCATCTGTGTCTGTTATCCCCAAAATAAAACAATGTGTGATGCACACACAGGAGGAATGGTGACAAAGCCCCAGCTCTGTGGACCGTGGAGTGGGCTCAGGCTAAGCCCTCCAAAAAAAGAGGGGCAGCTCAGGGCCTGTGATTTACACCAAGGAAGGGTCTTGGGATGTGTTCGTCAGTTTTCATGCGTCTCAAAGGAAAACACCCAAAGATATCTCATAATATTTCTCCATAATAATAAAAGGAAAGCACCTGAAGTATATGAACATCTTCAGATATTACCCGTGACTTCACACCTTTTTGAAATTTCACACCTTATTCAAAGGCAGATGCTGTTTACTTGTGTTATGCCAATGTTTTGAAACTGATATCTGTAATTAGCTCATTAGCTCACCTGTGGAACTGTTTGACTATTAAAAAAAAAAGAATTTTTTGTTTGAATCAGGTCTTCTTTGTAGTGGTTGTTCAGTTGGTAAGCCATGTCTGACGCTTTGTGACCCCAGGGACTGCAGCATGCCAGACTTCCCTATCCACTACCTCCCAGAGTGTGCTCAAACTCATGTCCATTGAGTCGGTGATCAGGGATAATAACCCACCACAACTGGGGGAGATTCTTGGGCTCTTCACCTTTCCTAACATACATGCCAGGAGAGACTCAGGGCAAGGACGTTCATCCTTCAAAGGAGGTTCTTGGTTAAGCAGTCAAAAAGCAGTGTCTTGACATGGAAACTTAATTCGGTTTCTGAAAGCAACCTGCCACCCCAGGGTTCTGGCTCCACATTAGCATCTCTGTCAAGGGGTTAAACAGCATGCTTTGAAAGATTCAGCTTGCCCTAATTTAAGACACACAATCTTTTTCTTTTTACTTTAAATATGAATATCCTTAGCCACTGTATCAGTCAAGTCCCCCATAGGAAACAGATGGCATACTCAAATTCAGATTATTTAAGGAGATTTTTACTTACCGAGGTACTATTTCCAAAGGCGTGGGCAGAGTGGAGGGAAACCAAGCAGGCTGTGCAGCAGCCCCAAATTAGGAGCAGCATGGCCGTCACCTGCCCAGGCCAGAGGGGGCAGGGGGTGCGGAGAAGCAGCAGCTATGGGTCCCCAGAAGGAAAGGAGGCCACACGGGGAGGGGGCAGTGTGACCTCCAGCCCTCACGAGCGTGCTAGGACAAAAAAAGGCATTGGCTGCATTCAACTCCCCACCTCCAACCCCCCGCCCAAACTCTCCATCAGCAAAATTCAAACAAAGATCCAAGGGTGAAGGAGCCATGAGCATCATTCAGTATTTATCAGCTTCCTGGGAAAAGAGCACAGGGACACGGCAGATAGGAGAATGGCCCCTCCAAAGAGGCCCACCTCCTAACCCCTGGAAACCATGAAAACCTGCAAACTAAGTGTGTGCATTAAGTGACAGTGACTGCGGCCATGAAATGAAAAGATGTTTGCTTCCTGGAAGAAATCTATGACAAACCGAGGCAGCACATTAAAAAGCAGAGGCATCATTTTGCCAACAAAAGTCCATATAGTCAAGGCTATGATTTTTCCAGTAGTCATGTACGGCTGTGAGAGTTGGACCATAAAGAAGGCTGAGTGCCAAAGAAATGATGCTTTCAAGTTGTGGTGCTGGAGAAGAAGACTCTTGAGTGTCCCCTGGACAGCAAGGAGGTCAAACCAGTCCATCCTAAAGGAACTCAACCCTGAATATTCATTGGAAGGACTGATGCTGAAGCTGAAGCTCCGATGCTTTGGCCACCTGATGTGAAGAGCCGACTCATCGGGAAAGACTCTGATGCTGGGAAAGATTGAGGGCAGGAGGAGAAGAGGTTAGCAGAGGATGAGATGGTTGGATGGCATCACTGACTCAGTGGACATGAGTTTGAGCAAACTCCAGGAGATAGTGGAGGGCAGAGAAGCCTGGTGTTCTGTAGTCCGTGGGGTCATAAAGTGTCAGATATGACTTAGTGACTGAACACACACCCACACTAGGAAATAGATAAAGCAAGGGAAGGGCCTGCCCTTAGAGCCTCCAAAAGGCAATAGAGCCTTTTAGAAAGACAGCATCAATCTTGTGACTTTCTTCAGCAAGGCTTTGTCCCCTAAATCTAAGCCCTGGCTCTAGGCTTCTCCCTAGACTAAGGCGAAGCAGTGTGACACGATTTTAAAACACAGTCTTTGGTTTCAGGCAGATCTGAGTGCAAGTTCCAGCTTTATGACTTAAGCGATGTGTGCCCTGGGGCCCTTCCTGGCAGTCCAGTGGCTAAGACTTCAAGCTTTCACTGCATGGGGCCATGGGTTCAATCCCTGGTCCAGGAACTAAGACCACGCCTGCTGCACAGCACAGCCAAAAAGAAAAAAATTTTAAATGATGTGGAACCTGGAAGAGTCACACTCTTATCATCTGAAAGACTGAGATGAGAAACAGACTTCACAGCATTCATGGAAGAGTTAGATGGATCGTGCATACAAAACATGAAGACAGTGCCCAGTACACAGCAGGTCCTCAATAAATGCTAGCACTTGCCGTCTCATTTTCTAAATTGTAGTGGTGTAAAACTCTGTCTACAAATTTTGTGATATTGCCCACTTTAAATGGTGGAGCTTAATTAGCCTCCCCTTGAATGTGGGCTGGACTGGCTTCCAACAGATTGAATAAGGCAGAAATAATGCCATGTGATATTGAGAAAAGGTTAGCAAAACTATAGGGGTGCATGTTATACGCTTCCAGCTATGGAATATTCTGGAAAAGGCAAAACAGTAAAAAGAGAGAGGTGTCCAGGAGTTTGTGGCGGGGGGGGGGGGGGCGGGGGCAGGATGAGAGACAGCCTGCCTGGCGATCTCACAGAGGTTCTGGCCTTTCGTTCGCATATTCTTCATGACAGGTGCAGCTCCTTCCCTCCCTCCGTCTGGGGCCTGGCNGGGGGGGGGTGCGGGGGCAGGATGAAGCACAGGGACATTTTCAGGGCAGTGAATGTAATCTCTGTGGTATCTGAACCACTACATTACGCGTTTGTCAATTCAATAAACTGTCATATAGCTAAAATGTACTTGAGTAGCAACGCAAGTGTCTATCAATGAATGAATGGATAAGCAAAGTGTGGTATCTACATACAACGGAATGTTATTCAGCCTTAAAAATAATGGAGCACACTACTACACATGGATGAGCCTTGAGAAGACTGTGCTAAGTAAAATAAGTCAGTCACAGAAAGACAGACAGTGTCTGACACCACTTATATGAGGGGCTCGGAATAATCGAGTCACAGAGACAGAAAGTCCAAGGGTGCTTGCTTGGGATGGGGGAGGACGGACCGGACTTACTGTCTAATAGGTATGGAGTCTGAGTTTTGCCAGATGAAAAGAGCTATACATACAGATGGGGGTGGTGGCTTTCCAACAGTATGAACAGACTTAGTACCACTGAACTGCATACCTCAAAATGGCTAAGAAAGGAAATTCTATGTTACGTGTACCCTACTGTAACCACCCTCCCAAAACAAAGGGAAAAACTACAGAACCGTGCAACACAGAGAGTGAACTCTAACGCAAACCGTGGACTTTAGTTAATAAAAATGTATCAGTATTGGTTCATCAGCCATGACAAATGCACTGGACAAATGCAGGATGTTAATAACAGGGGAAATAATAATAATACCCCCCAAAAAAGTCATTGAGACTTTGTCTCTCCCTCCATCCCTCCCTCTCACAGACAACCCTGTCCTGCTCTAGGGGAAGAAAACCACCGTGTTGTAAGCAACTTTACAAAGGTGCACACGTGACAAGGAAATGAAGCTTCTCTTCATCAGGTCTTCAGGAGCTCAGATCTGCCAGCAAACATGAGAGGATGTGGAAACATCTCCTTTAGCCCCAGTGCGCCTTCCCATCATGACGGACTTCGCCAACATCTTAACCATAGTTTCCTAAGAAGCCCTGAATCAGAATCACCGCCCCAAGCTCCTTCCAGAATCTGACCTGCAGAAACTGCACGCAGTATTGCACGCTCACTGCTTTAAACCTCCAAGTTTGAGGCTAGTTTGTTCTGCAGCAATAGATAACTGAGCTTCCATGGTGGCTCAGATGGTCAAGAATTTGCCTGCAATGCAGCAGACCCGGCTTTGATCTCTGGGTCGGGAAGATCCTCTGGAGAAGGGCATGGCAACCCACTCTGGTATTTTTACCTGGAGAATCCCATGGACAGAGAAGCCTAGTGGGCTGTAGACTATGGGGTCACAGAGAGTCGGAACGACTGAGTGGCTAACACACGATAAACAACTAATATATCCAGCAAAAAAGGAAGGGCTTTGGAAACACTCTTAAATGATTAATGAAAGATGAGAGAATTTGAAAACTGTGTAGCTTTTCTCAAAACAACTGAGTATGGCTGGTGTCAAGCCAGGGGTTAGGGATCACGGTGGTCACAGTTAGCAGTCTAAGGATTGCTTAATTATGGTTAAGAAAGATTTACATGAGAAAAAAATTCTTTCCTTTGGAATCTAAAACCACTCAAATTGGGTGCCCTCATCACAGAACTTCAATCTCCAAGCTGCTGCTAACACAGGGAAATATGGTTATTTCCTGTTCATTAGCATCTTACCCTTAAATCTTATGTCACGCTGGCATTTTTCCCCCACAAACAAGCAGGAAATTAAGAGCTGTCCTCAGCTCCTTTGCCAGCTTCCAGTCCAATTCCTATTTGTCCAAGGGTCCTTCAAGCCAGAGGTCTTGACATTGACGCTTCTTGTCCTGCTCGGAGCTCCAAGACCTGCCCTGATGGGGCTCCCAGGGATGTGGGGGAGGAGGCGCAGCCCAGCTGGTCCTCTGCTGATCTCAACCCACTGGCCATCTGGTCTCTTCTCCCTGCTATGCACACAGCTTGGTCTGGGAAGTGGAAACTTTCTTCGGGATTCAGCATTTTTTTTTAATTTTTTTGCAAACCAGGATGCACCAAGACAGTAGGGAACACTGGCTGGTATGTGATATTACATTACTTGTCCACATATAGAAATAGATGTACAGAAACCCAACGATATCTCTTGGCAGGGGCCCAAAGAATCTGTACGTGTTGAAAATCACAGCCATTCAAATCTATGGGGATGACTGGGTGTGACATTGTGCTTATCATAAGAATCTTTTCATGTGACTCTTGCTTGTTTTGGTTAACACCTCAGCATTAACTGTATTTTTGGCTGATAATTTGAGAATCTGATTTTAATAACAAATTTTAAAAAGCTATGGAACTTCCACTCAAGTAAAAGAATTGTTCTTACAATCTTGAATATAATTACAGTGAGCCCCTGAAGTCCACTGGTGACTCCCAAGTGGGAATTCCTTTCTCAGAAGAGGAAACATGAGACATAATGACTTTTTGTCCCCATCTCACAGAGTCTAAGCCACCTAAAAGTGGAGAAAGAAGAACACTACCATCCATCCCAAAGAAAGAGACGGATGCCTTCTGACCGATGTGGTCTTCCAGGAACTCTGTTTATCTGTTTTCCTAGGATGTGAAACAGGAAACTAGTTAAAAACTATTTCAAGGGTGGGCATTTACATGCAGGTTAGTCAACTCACTAAATTTATGTAAACCATCCTGTGGAAGTCCCAATCAATTCCTCAAAAAAGAAAAAAAAAGACTCTGGAAGGGATGGTTATAAGACGCCACCTAAAAACACTTTCAAGTTTTAGACATACAGGGACCTCCCTGGCAGTCCAGTGGTGAAGACTCTGTGCTTCCAAACCCTAATGTCCATCAGCAGATGAAAGGATAAAGCAGATGTGGTATGTCTATATAATGGAATATTACTCTGCCGTGGAAAAGAATGAAATCATGCCATTTGCAGCAACGTGGATGGACGTAGAGAGTGTCATACTGAGCGCAGTAAGTCAGACAGAGAAGGAGAAATACTGTTTGGCATCCCTTATATATGGACTCTAAGAAGAAATCTACAAAATGAACTCACAGAACAGAAACAGATTCACTGAGTTGGAGAACAAGCTTACAGTTGCTGCGGGAAGGGTGGGGAGAAGAGATAGTTAGGGTGGGATGGACATGTACACAGTACTGTATTTAAAATGGATAACCAACAAGGACCTACTGTATTGCACATGGAACTCTGTTCAGTGTTATGTGGCCGCCTGGATGGGAAGGCAGTTTGGAGAGAATGGGCACAAATATATGTATGGCTGAGTCCCTTTGCTGTCCTCCTCAAACTATCACAACATTGTTTGTTAATCAGCTATACCCCAATGCAAAATAAAAAGTTAAAAAAAAAAAAAAAAA
>SJYX01024414.1:379556-415806 GCA_006410675.1 Oreotragus oreotragus | reverse complement strand
TTGGGCAAACTCCAGGAGATGGTGAAGGACAGGGAAGCCTGGCGCTGTCTCTTATACACATCTGGTGAGGGGTGGGGACGGAGGGACGTTACAATACAAACCACAGTCTGCAAGAACGGAACATATGTAAAATGCCCAGGACATCGACACATTCCCAAGGGCGCAATTATTGTTATGAAATAGGATATTCATTCCGATTGCCTTAAGAATAGACATTTCTTCCTATCCATCAAGCACTTTTCTCAGAGTAACTGAAAAATAAGCTAATACCTCATGATAAGCCTGACTCTTTGGAAGGCATAATCCTTCTTCCCAGCCAAAAAGGCACCGTGTAATAGGGATGGCAAATAAATTTCATTTCACAGGGGAATTCCAATTGGCTGAGGGTAGATGTCTAAAGTGATGTATTGAGGATTCCAAAGAAGTGTCTCCGATGGAGGGTGGGGGGCAGGGATTGATTATCAATGTCTGCCACGACTGCAGAAAGGGAGGTGGTGTTACACAGGCCTCACACTTACCATTTTGATGTGGAGCGTTACTGAGTGTGGGATGAAAATGCATGAAGAGGAAGACTGCATAATATATAAGCTGGACTGTACTTGAGAACATGATTTTTTATAAGTCTATTTTACTAGGCAGTTTTTCAGGGACGTTGCTCAACGACGTTTTAAGAGACAAAGTCGTGTTGGAGCACGTTCCTGGGATGGGAATGGGGCATGACAGTGGCTGGAGCTCACCCTCCAGTTTCTTCCTGGACTGGTGTTCAAGGGAGGGGAGTCCAGGTGCCTCACCCTTGACAGGACCAAACGGGGGTCCCCAGGTGGGGAGAAGTGAAAGGAAGATGCCTGGGCATCAGCCATCAGTCTCCTCAAATCCAGGTCTCTGGGGTGATGACATATGTCTAGACCTGGCACGTTTGCCCTGTTCCTGAGTCACTGGTTTTCAACTGGGGGCAACCCCCCACCCACCCCGCAGAGATATCAGCAACCTGCAGAGACATCTCTGGTTGCTGGCCCAAGGGCACTGCTACTACCATCTGCTGGCAGACACCAGTTTTAGTCGCTCAGTTGTGTCCAACTCTTGGCGACCGCACGTACTGTAACCTGCCAGGCTCCTCAGTCCATGAGATTCCCCAGGCAAGAATACTAGAATGGGTTGCCACACCCTTCTCCAGGGAATCTTCCTGATCCAGGAATCAAACTTGGATCTTTCACATCGCAGGCAGGTTCTTTTACCATCTGAGCCACCAGGGAAACCACAGGCAGACACCAGAGATGCTGCTAAACATCCCGACACCCCACAGGACAGCCCCCCAGAGCATCCCAGAAAACTACCCCATCCAAATGCTAATAGGCCCGGAGTGTCCAGGTTTAACCCGGGTAGAACTCAGAAGCCTTGATCTCTACTGCTTAAACGTCACTGCAGGGCCACCACACGACGGCTAAGCTCTGGGCTCCGAGTGTGCGTCCCAGCCCCTCCATAACCAGTCCTGTGACTCTATCCAAAGCCCTTGACCGCCTTCTTGGCCCCCATGGCCCCATTTCTGAAACAAGGGCGATGGCAGTGTCTGCTGAACAGGACAAAATGTGAAAAGGAATGAAAGCTATTTATTGGCAGCGTACCTGGCAGATGCAAAGTGTTCGCAGAAAATGGGAGTCAAAAGAGACCAAGACACGCCAACAGGTAGGCACTGTCCAACGCTGCACTGTGGCCACCAAACCAGAACTAGAACCATGACACGGCTTCATCTAAACCCTGTCACCCACCTGTTACCGAGGCCAAGCTCGCTCTGCTCACCGCACAAGAGGCCAGTGAATCCGAGAGATGAGGTGTTGAGGCGAGCAATATGACTTTACTCAGAAAGCTGGTTGACCAAGAAGATGGCAAACTAACGTCTCAGAGTAACCCTCTTACCAGAGTCTGGATGCCAGATTCTCTTAAGGATCAGAGATGGGGTTGGGGGGCAGGTGGGGAGGAAAGGAAGCAAAGTAAAAAGGCCACGAATCTTGCAAACATCTAGAATGGCAAGCCTCAGGCAAGGGGGATGTGTTTGTTCCTTCCTGCCACCTACAGGTGGTCAGGGTTCTGAACAAAGGCACTTCAGTTTGAGAGTCAGGCAGAGGCAGGATTCTCTGAGGCAGGCCCTTATATATGATTACAATAACAAAAGCCACAGAAAGCAAGTTGAAGAAACGGTTCCAACAAGGAGTCAGAATTGACTTCTCCCTGAAAAATACCAAGATGCCCCAGGGCACTTGCCAGTCAAAGCGTTAGGTTGCACATGTCTAAAAATGAAGGGCCCAGCTCCTCCGGCCCAGCAATGTCATCTCTAGGCATTTATCCTACAGACAAGCACACTGACATGTAAGGGCATGGCAATGGCCAGAGATATTCCAGGCCACACTCTGGTAGCCTCCTACTAGAAATCACATAAATATCCACCCGAAGGAGATGAATTAAATAATGCAGGCTAAAGACGTGCAAGGGAAGACCATCCATTAACAAGATGGAGATTCTGCATAGATAGGGAATAACCCTAAAATATATCCTTAAACTAAAAGAAAAAGAAAGAAACAAGGAGTGGAACGATGCATATTCTATGCTCTCAAATCAGTGTGAATATCTGCCCACATAAACAGATTGATGAAAGGATCTGTGAGAATCCATGACAGTAGTTGTCTCTGGTGAGCTAGGAGGCAAATGTTTTTTAATATTTAGTGGAAGAGAAACCAAATTTTTCTTCCACTTGCCTTTTTTATTTAGTACTGTGCCATTTTTTTTTTGTATTGTGCCATTTTAATCCAAAACTATTAAACAACTAAAGGAAAGCATCAAGTATGCCTTGTTAAATACAAAATTCTCCACTCTACTTGCCTTTTGTAAATGCTCGTAGATCATCCCTTGCTTAAAATGATTAATTTTAAATACTTTGGTTGAATCTTTCTCTGAATGTGCTGTGCTTAGTCACTCAGTCATGTGGGACTCTTTATGACCCCCATGGACTGTAGCCCACCAGGCTCCTCTGTCCATGGGATTCTCCAGGCCCAAATACTGGCGTGGGTAGCCATACCCTCCTCCAGGGGAATCTTCCCAACCCAGGAACTGAACCGAGGTCTCCTGTATTGCAAGCTGATTCTCTATCATCTGAGCCAACAGAGAAGCTCTTTTTTCTGTATATATGTTCCCAGTCTTTAAACCAAGTAGAAGAACTATTAACACACACTTCGTTGTACTCACAAAAAACAAAAACTGCAAGAGGTTATCATTACAACTCCAACGACAGATCATAAGACTTAGACCCACCCCCCACCATCTCCCTGTCAAACCTCCTTTGCAAACCCCAGCTTTCAGATAAAGAGCTGTATCAATTAGCAGAGACACTTGGTTCTCAGAAGCTGAGCTGGATCCAGGGCTATTATTAGCTTCCGAACAATGGCTTAGAGGGAAGGAGAAAAAAAATAAATAAAACTTACACTAGTCTTTGAATTCTGAAACCGCTATTCTGGGAAAAAATAATTATATCATACAGTTATATATATATATATATATGTATCACAGCTGACTCACTGGAAAAGACCCTGGTGCTGGGAAAGATGAAGGGCAGGAGGAGAAGGGGGCGACAGAGGATGAGACGGTTGGAGGGGCATCATCAATTCAATGGACGTGAACTTGGGCAAACTCCAGGAGATGGTGAAGGACAGGGAAGCCTGGCGTGCTGCAGTCCATGGGGTCTCGAAGAGTTGGACACAATTTGCCGACTGAACAACAACAAATCACAGTTAGGTGAGTTAGAGGGTTCACCTTATGAAATGAGTTCTGTTGGTCTCTTAAAAAAAAAAAAAATGTTGCTTCATGGTCTTTTAATAGATGACTATAGAAGGATATACTTGTTTTTAGTGTATGAATGTGTGTGTGTGTGTGTTGGGCGGTTGGATTCTTTTTGTTTTACTACTGCAAATAATCAATGTTGCTTTTAAAAAGTTAAAAGGGAAATAAACTAAAATGGCAGGGACACAGTGACATCTGCTGGCATTTCATAAACTTCTTTAACACGGGCATTTGTTCCAGACACTGCTCTCCCTTCATTCTCATGAACGGAGACACATTCATGCCTACCTCAATTAATATTCCCCAATACGCTCCCTAAAATTATGTAAAGAGAAGATCATGAAGGAATGAAAGCCCAAGAGCCTCTTTCCCCTGGAGTGGATTCCCTCCTCTCTTTCAGCAAAGTAATCTGGAGCTCCAGGGAATGAATAATTTCATTTTTTTTTTAATAAGTGGAAGAGTTAGGATGGAGACAAATTAAACTCGACGAGCTGTTTCCCTTGATTTTGTTTCTATAAATGCGAATCTCACCAATTTGTCTGGAAATGGTGAACCCAGGAGGGACAGGGGTAACCACCCTCTACCTACATCGGAAGAACAAGGAACAGGAAAAGGATGCCTCCAAGACTCCCAAGGAGGGATTTCGGGCCTGGGAAACAGCAAAAGCAAAACCTCACGTGAAAAGGAGAGGGGATTCAAGGCCAGAGGCAAAGGAGCTGCTGTGAAAATAAAAGGCTCTGGGAAAAAAAGGATTCCAAAATGCTGAAGTCTCAAAAGCAGCTCCCAGTTATTTTTAAATCTCTGACGGCGGCCTGGAGCCAGTGAAGCGGGAGCTAAGGGTGCTCTAGGGGAAGGAGGGGATTGTATTCACTCTTTATGGACGTTGCGAAGGTGTGTCCACAGAAAGGGGTCTGGTTCCACCTCCTAAGACATGGTCACTCACCGACTGTACCCACAAAACGAACGGAGGACTGGAGGAGGGGGATGCGGGCTAAACAGCGATACCCTGGACACGAAATCAGAGAAGGCCCAGCCGCCCCGCCCCTCATCCTTGCAGGTTCTGGAGTCAGAGCCCACCACAGGACCATCCGGTCGCCCTCCACGCCCTCTCTTCCTCCCGGTTCACACGTGTATCGCCACGCAGCTGGGCACATTCACACGCACCAACGCACAATTACAGGCAGACAACATGCGCACCCACATGCACCTGTGCACACTCACCCCCAGACACATGCACGGTTACCAGGCACACAAGTGCACACACACAGCACTTCCCCCCACAGGGGCTCCCAGCAGCTACTGTCTCACCCTGAGAGCTGCACCCTCACCAGCCGCACCACCATGGCTAGAGGTTCCAGTGAAAACCTCACACATTCCAGAAAGAAAGGGTCCAGGGTCCCCAGAAGAGGCAGCAGGCCTGCCGTGAGCCCTGCAGCTCCTGCGGACACCTCCGCTCAATTGCTCGCGCTGCAGCAGGCTCCGGGGCCAGCACCCAGGGCTCTCCTTCCCCCCAGGGGGCTCCCACATACACTGTGCCTCCAGGCACCATGCTCCTCCTCTCCTGGCAGAATTTGGTCCATGCCATCCTCCAGGTCTCAGCTTAAATGTCACCCAAAAGTCTCCCCTTTGGACAGAACTTCCCACACCCTCTGACCCATATGGCACGTCACCTATTTAGCGCATCCGTGCCCCGCTTTGTCTCCATCTTCATGCTTATTAGAATAGGTAATTACACGGTCCTTTCACTTGTCTTCAGGACTGGTGTTGATCTCTCCCACTAGAGAATAAGGTTCAGGAGGCAGAGATCCTGCTGGATTTGCTCACTGGTCAACATATCATCTGAATACAACAGAACCTGACACAGCTCTTGACATGGGGTCTGAAATGTTTACCGAGCACACGAGAAAGGCAATGAGTGACCCCAGAAAAGCCACTCTGCGTGTCATAAACAACGCTCCGGGGTGGAAATTGTTTCAGAAAAAAAAAAAGAGAGAGAAAAGAAGAGTGTCTATTTGCAGTGCCAGGATTCAAAATGACTCTCCTTTACCCTGTGTCTAGCTCAGGAGACCTGGCGCTGCTGTATACAGTCATGTTTTCCAGGAATTCCTGGTGCTTTAAAGGATACAGCTTATTCATTTGCACCTCCCAGCTGCCACCTACCTTATGTATTTTTATCTTAGGTATCCTGCAAAGATAATTCTTTCTAAAAAAGAAACGAAACAAGCAACATAAATTACAATAAAAGGTGAAAATTGAAGGCAGAGAAGTAAAACGGAGTCCACGGTGAAGTTAACGTGTAAAAACTATGCCAGCGGATCCTAGACACTGTTTAGACCAGACTGTAAAATCTGCTGTGGGCCTCCTGGCAGGCTTTGTGAAAAGGGAACACGATCATTTGTTCCACTTAGAATGTCTGGTACATAAATTACCAAACAGTATCTCCAGGAAAAAACTAACTTTCTTCTGATCGTGAAACCGGAGATAACACAGTGATACCACAGCAAATGACAGCAGGAAGTATGAATTTTTTATGGCCTATTATCTTCCTTGGTTCCCTTCATTTGTTTTCAATCCTGTTTTGTTCTTTGCCTTTGAGTGTTAGACTCAGCTGTATCCACTCTTAAACTTTGGTCTAAACGATCTGTCTACTCTCTGCAACCCCGTGGACTGTATAGCCCACCAGGCTTCTCTGTCTGTGTAATTCTCCAGGCAGGAATGCTGGAGTGGGTTGCCATTCCCTTCTCCAGCGGATCTTCCCAACACAGGGATCAAACACAGGTCTCCTGCACTGCAGCAAATTCTTTTACTGTCTGACCCACCAGGCTTTTTTTTTTTTTTTCAAAATATGATGTCAAGTGGCTTTCTTATAATATCTCTCAAGATAAGCACCAAAGCACCATTCAGGAAAACGGAGTTTGTGGAGTGGTCGGCGACAATTCTTCATCCTCATTACGCACCTTCCCAGGTTACTGGAAGTTCACACAGACTAAACCTATCCAAGTTTCACTTGTAAAACAAAAATTCACCAGAAAACAAAGGATCTTTCCAAGAACCGCAGGAACATTAACTACAGCAACGCTTGTATCAAAGAACCTTGGAGTGAAAAATTCTCGTCTGTATATTACAAGGTAAAGAAATGAGTGAGGAGGGAATATTCTCGGAAATCTGTGTTAGCTTTTAGCTTACCTGACTCAGGAGCCTCGGTCCTCAGTGAGAGAGGCAGAATCAAGAGAGGCTCAGAGAGGCTCAATAACTTGCCCAAGGTCACACTGCTAGAAGCTGCAGAGTCTGGGCTCAAAAGTTAGGTATGCGTGGATCCAAAACCTGCGTCCTGTCATATCTTGGTTCTCAGAAAGTCTGGTCTTCTCCAAGCTTTTCTGACTCTAGAATACCTCGTTAGCTTAGGTCAGTGCACCATCATTTTGAAAGGCAAGGTTTTTTCTCCTTATCTAGCCAGCATCTTACCTGCAACAATTCATACTGACCAAACGTCCCAAATGAGAAGCAAGAAACTTCCTCACAATCAAGAGCCTCGTGCTCTAAAGAGAGGCATCAATTCTCCTCTACATTCTCCCCTAGGCAATTCCAGAAATTCCCCAATATGTGCAAATGAGAATATCTTCCTCCCTTCCGGGAATCTCTGTGTGTGCAACCTCCCTTCTCTTTATCAGCCTTCGCAATCAGCAGCAACCTGGCCTGGACCCAGCTTTCTAAGGCTGCCCCAGGAAAAGATGTGGTTTTCACAACGGGTGCCCTGACAGTGAGTCATGCCACAGGCCAGCCTTCAACCCAAGAAGGAGCGTCAGACCCAGGGCATCTTTAAGAGACTCACTTTAAGTTTTAAAACATTTTATTTTGTACTGGGATATAGCAGATTAGGGCTTCCCTGGTGGCTCACAGGGTAAAAAATCTGCCTGAAATGCAGGAGACCTGGGTTTGATCCCTGGGTCAGGAAGATACCCTGGGGATGGGAATGGCACCCCACTCTGGTATTCTTGTCTGGAGAATTCCATGGACATAGGAGCCTGGCAGGCTACAGTCCACGGGGTCCCAGAGCAGGACACAACTGAGCAGCTAACACTTTCACTTACTTTTTTCTTAGCAAATTAACAATGTTCTGATAGTTTCAGGTGAGGGAAAGGGACTCAGCCATATATGTATACATGCATCCATTGTCCCCAAACTCCCTTCCCATCCAGGCTGCCCCATAGCGCTGAGCAGAGTTCCATGAGCTATACAGAAGGCCCTTGTTGGTTGTCCATCGTAAACACAGCAGTGTGTACATGTCCACCCCAAACTCCCTGCCTATTCCTCGTCCCCCTCTACCCCCTCAGGAGCCATAAGTTCACTCTCTTGTGCTGGTCGCTCAGCCGTGTGCAACTCTTTGTGACCCCACAGACTACAGCCCACAAGGCTCTTCTGTCCATGGAATTCTTCAGGCAAGCACACTGGAGCGGGTTGCCTTTCCTCCTCCAAGTCTGTGAGTACCAGACTCCCCTCCAGAGCACCGGCAATGACCCCAGGGCTGGGGTGGAGGGCTTGTCCCCCGGGAAACAGACAGCCAGCGGCCCCACCGGACCCTGGCCAGGGCTGTCCACGCTGAATCAGCCTCCTGATGCCATGCTCTGTCCCTTTTCATCACGAGTCTAATATATTAGCGCTTCTCTCTGCCAATCCATCAGAGCCCGTGCATATGGCCGCTGTCAGCGGTCCTCCGCAAGCGGAGCTCCATACAGACACCCAGGTCTGCCAGCTCCCTCGGCGACACCCTTGCAGCCACGCTGGGTCCTGCCGGCTTCCCTCTCAATGTATCATCTTGGTTACAGCCAAGAGGAAAATCCAAGAATCCCATTCTGGGGCCATTTCGCTGCCTCGAGGGACTGTGAAATTCTAGTAGCCACGACAACAATCATGACATAATTATTATTAAATGGTAATAGTAACTGTCACTATTATCAGAGCCAGCACCGCTGGTAAACACAACCTGTGTGTGCCAGGCGCTTGACTAAAATAATTTGCAGGGCTGATGAATCATCACAATGACCCTGCAACGCAGGAATCATTATTTCCAAATGGGGAGACTGAGGCTGAGAGAGTTAGTTAAGTAAGGCATGGAGCCAGAATGTGATAGATCTGAGATTTGAAGCTGGACAATCTGATTCTGAAATCCTAAACCATTGCCCTGTATGACCTCCTTCCTGCCAAGTGTCTCGACAGGGTCCCTCTGCTAGGCTCATGGACACCCAGCGTGCCTCTCAGTGCTGAGCAGAAGAGATGAGCCCAGGACTCTGCAAGAAACTGCTTGAGTCTGCAACTTACTCTTTGGGCCTCAGTATTCCTACCCATAAAATGGGGATAATAATGTTTGTGGCAAAGAGTTAACACAACAATGTCTGCAAAAGCAATCCTCCCTGTGCCCAAGGGAACAGAAAGAGCTTCTTACAAACGATAGCTCTTAGGGAACTGGGGATGATAAAAAAAAAAAAAGTTTTGAAAATTTACATCCATATTCCCATTTCTGAGTTTTCAAAGACTGACAGGAAAGGAACACCTTAAGGAAAGACAAACCCAGTGAAGAGCAAAGTGAAAGAAAGTGAAAGTGAAGTCGCTCAGCCGTGTCCGACTCTTTGTGACCCCACGGACTGTAACCTACCAGGCTCCTCCCTCCATGGGATTCTCCAGGCAAGAGTACTAGAGTGGGGTGCCATTTTCCTTCTCCAGGGGATCTTCCCAACCCAGGGATCGAACCTGGGTCTCCCGCATGCCAGGCGGATGCTTTAACCTCTAAGCCACCAGGGAAGAGCAAGGTGATGGCAAAAGTTGATCTATTATGCAGGCAAAGGTCTAATTTCGCTCAAAAAAGGAAAGAGGAACTGATTCAGCTGGCAATCCTTCAGCAGAGTGAGCCGCGGGGTGTACACTGCGCTCGGAGTGTTATCAGAGCAGCGTGAGCGTGAGGGGGCGACACCGCAAAATTGCCTGCAGCCAGACAGGTGTACTCTCTGTACTCTCTCCAAAACCAGCTCCGAGCGTAAGCCCAGAGACAGGGCCCCAGGAGAGAGAGGACAAACCAGAGCCAGGTGGCACCAACGTAGAGCCCGGTGCAGGCCACCCATACACCCAGAGAACAAACTGGGGGACGGAAACGGGTGTCCTGCCTTCTCTCGGGCCCCGGGCAGACTTGCCACCACCGAGCTGAGCAGCAAGCTGCCCCTCTCCTGTGCTGAGCCCTGCCCCAAGGCCACAGGGCGAGGCTCGTACCAAGACCACAGGAGGAGCTGAGAACCAAGGTCCCCTCGGAAACTGACTGAGCCCCCGCAACTGTCGCCGAAAGGCCCCTGATCACCACTAACAGGCTTGCTGACTCCAAATCAGGCAAAGATGGCCCACCCCAGGAAACACCCTATAGCGCCCCCAACCAATCAGCTGATACCAACCTCCTAGCAGGAATGCTGTCTCGGGGCTACAAAAAGTGGCTACTGACCCACGAAAACTGTCGGCTCTCCCTAGCCCACTGTGCTCACACTGCCCACATTATCTCTGCCCTTTGTTCTTAATAAACTCCCTCCCTTCTTAAATGCTCTGTGTCTGGAGGTTCTTTTCCAACCCAGGTGCAGACTGCCTGACCACACTGCACGCATACGACAGAGCGGCAGCAGAGGCCGTGTGCGCACAGGGACGGATGGACCCACAGGTTATGGACTGAGGCCATTAGGTGAGAAATCCTGGGTGGGCCCCTTACCTGCTGTGGAGCCCTGAGGCACAGCCTCTAAACCCGCATACACCTCACCATCTGTCTGCAAAGTGGAGGCATGAAAGGGTCCAACAGGACCACCTGTCCTCCCGGCTGGAGAAGCAAACGGCAGCCCACACCAGTATTCTCGCCTGGAGAATCCTCGTGGACCGAGGAGCCTGGCCGACTACAGGCCGTGGGTTTGCAAAGGGTCGGGCACAACTGCGCGCATGCACACACCATCCCCATATCCAGCATCTGCTTTGTGCTGAGCACCCTGCTAGATGCCGGGGACACCAGGACGTCTGACCCAGCTGCGTGCACAGCCCACTGGACTTCACCTTCCAGTGGAGTAAGAGAAAGACAGTAAACAGAGCCACTCCAGGACATCCGAAGCCGCCCCCTGGGAAGGTGGCAAGGAAGGGAATCCACACAGGGAAAGACAGGGTCTCCCTAAGCAAGAAGACACTTGAGTTGTGACCCGAAGGATGGCTGGGGAGTGAACAGGGTGAGCCTTGGGACCGAGCACAGGAGGAAGGTGATCACAAGCCAGGAAAACACAGCTCAACACACAGCCCTGCAGGCAGAGTGCTCAGCAGAGCTTCTATTGTCCAGGAGGTGTTCAAAATACATAAACTTTATTATCATCACAGCTGCTCTAACAGGCATTGACAGAGTCCCAAGCTTGCAGATAAAGAGAGACAGATTTGAGGGGTCAAATGTGAGAGGAAAGTTGAACTGTCTAGACGTCCAAATGCTCCAGCCAAACCTTATTACCATCTTCCAAGGCGAGCAGAGCTTCCCAGGTGGTACAGTTGCTAAATAACCTGCCTGCCAACGCAGGAGACGCAAGAGATACGGGTTCAATCCCTGGAGGAGGAAATGGCAACCCACTCCAGTCTTTTTGCCTGGAGAATCCCATGCACAGAGGAGCCTGATGGGCCACAGTCCATAGGGTGGCAAAGAGTACACACGCAGTAACACGAAGGCTACCAGAGCCTCCAAAGATGGGCAATCAGAGGGGGGATTCAGAGCTTTCCGGAAGCTGTTCTCATCTTCCGGTCAAAATCCATGATCACACCCACTCATGGGAGAAAAACATCGCCATACTCTGAAAAGGAACCTTCCGGAATTCATGATCAAAAAGCAGGGATCTGTGTGCAGGAGAGATGCTAGAAAGCCAGTGGGAAGAGTGTGTGTGGGTGCTGGGGTGGGAGACGGGATGCTGCTTCTTTGAAGGGCCACCTAGGGAGAGAGCTAGGAAGATAAAGCACAGAGATACCCGCCAGTGGACCAGCCACACACANATAAACACAGAGAACAAACTGGGGGACGGAAACGGGTGTCCTGCCTTCTCTCGGGCCCCGGGCAGACTTGCCACCACCGAGCTGAGCAGCAAGCTGCCCCTCTCCTGTGCTGAGCCCTGCCCCAAGGCCACAGGGCGAGGCTCGTACCAAGACCACAGGAGGAGCTGAGAACCAAGGTCCCCTCGGAAACTGACTGAGCCCCCTGCAACTGTCGCCGAAAGGCCCCTGATCACCACTAACAGGCTTGCTGACTCCAAATCAGGCAAAGATGGCCCACCCCAGGAAACACCCTATAGCGCCCCCAACCAATCAGCTGATACCAACCTCCTAGCAGGAATGCTGTCTCGGGGCTACAAAAAGTGGCTACTGACCCACGAAAACTGTCGGCTCTCCCTAGCCCACTGTGCTCACACTGCCCACATTATCTCTGCCCTTTGTTCTTAATAAACTCCCTCCCTTCTTAAATGCTCTGTGTCTGGAGGTTCTTTTCCAACCCAGGTGCAGACTGCCTGACCACACTGCACGCATACGACAGAGCGGCAGCAGAGGCCGTGTGCGCACAGGGACGGATGGACCCACAGGTTATGGACTGAGGCCATTAGGTGAGAAATCCTGGGTGGGCCCCTTACCTGCTGTGGAGCCCTGAGGCACAGCCTCTAAACCCGCATACACCTCACCATCTGTCTGCAAAGTGGAGGCATGAAAGGGTCCAACAGGACCACCTGTCCTCCCGGCTGGAGAAGCAAACGGCAGCCCACACCAGTATTCTCGCCTGGAGAATCCTCGTGGACCGAGGAGCCTGGCCGACTACAGGCCGTGGGTTTGCAAAGGGTCGGGCACAACTGCGCGCATGCACACACCATCCCCATATCCAGCATCTGCTTTGTGCTGAGCACCCTGCTAGATGCCGGGGACACCAGGACGTCTGACCCAGCTGCGTGCACAGCCCACTGGACTTCACCTTCCAGTGGAGTAAGAGAAAGACAGTAAACAGAGCCACTCCAGGACATCCGAAGCCGCCCCCTGGGAAGGTGGCAAGGAAGGGAATCCACACAGGGAAAGACAGGGTCTCCCTAAGCAAGAAGACACTTGAGTTGTGACCCGAAGGATGGCTGGGGAGTGAACAGGGTGAGCCTTGGGACCGAGCACAGGAGGAAGGTGATCACAAGCCAGGAAAACACAGCTCAACACACAGCCCTGCAGGCAGAGTGCTCAGCAGAGCTTCTATTGTCCAGGAGGTGTTCAAAATACATAAACTTTATTATCATCACAGCTGCTCTAACAGGCATTGACAGAGTCCCAAGCTTGCAGATAAAGAGAGACAGATTTGAGGGGTCAAATGTGAGAGGAAAGTTGAACTGTCTAGACGTCCAAATGCTCCAGCCAAACCTTATTACCATCTTCCAAGGCGAGCAGAGCTTCCCAGGTGGTACAGTTGCTAAATAACCTGCCTGCCAACGCAGGAGACGCAAGAGATACGGGTTCAATCCCTGGAGGAGGAAATGGCAACCCACTCCAGTCTTTTTGCCTGGAGAATCCCATGCACAGAGGAGCCTGATGGGCCACAGTCCATAGGGTGGCAAAGAGTACACACGCAGTAACACGAAGGCTACCAGAGCCTCCAAAGATGGGCAATCAGAGGGGGGATTCAGAGCTTTCCGGAAGCTGTTCTCATCTTCCGGTCAAAATCCATGATCACACCCACTCATGGGAGAAAAACATCGCCATACTCTGAAAAGGAACCTTCCGGAATTCATGATCAAAAAGCAGGGATCTGTGTGCAGGAGAGATGCTAGAAAGCCAGTGGGAAGAGTGTGTGTGGGTGCTGGGGTGGGAGACGGGATGCTGCTTCTTTGAAGGGCCACCTAGGGAGAGAGCTAGGAAGATAAAGCACAGAGATACCCGCCAGTGGACCAGCCACACACAAGGGATATCACTGAGAACCTGAGATTTTTTTTCCCTATAAATGCATCCCCCGTCCTGAATGAAAGATTTTGTTCTAAGCCCCTAAAGGAGGACAGTGGGCAGTTGGGGGTTAATTTTTCAGATGCTGTAGGGCTTACCCATCAGTGCTGGGAAGTCCACAGACTGAATTCAGTTAAGGAGATGCATCGGAACTTTGAGACAAAAGCTGGCTGGCCAAGAAGGCACACCTCTTTAGTTACTGTCCTGAATAATATCTGACAGTGTTTCCCACAACATGCAAGCTAAAAATGTATCCTGGTATGCTGCTGCACTAAACCTTCCCATAGGGGACTTCCCTGGTGCTCCAGTGGCTAAGACTCTGTGCTCCCACTGCAAGGGGCTCAGGTTCAAGCCCTGGTCAGGGAGCCGGATCCCACGTGTTGCAACAAAGACCCAGCACAGCAAATAAATAACAAACAAAAAAACTCTTCCACTGGCTTAAATGGAATGAAAGCCAGAGTCCTTATCAGGTCTCAGGAGCCTCTATGACCCAACTTCACCAATACAGCTGTGTCTGTTTCAGCCTCAGGGCCTTTGCACGTGCCATTCCCTCTTTCTTTTTTTTTTTGGGGGGGGGGGTGAAGTATTCTTTATCCATTCCGTCTTTCTAAATTGCCCTTCACTCTAGAAGGAATGGGAGAAGGCAATGGCATCCCACTCCAGTACTCTTGCCTGGAAACTCCCATGGACGGAGGAGCCTGGTGGGCTGCAGTCAATGGGGTCGCTGAGTCAGACATGACTGAGCGACTTCACTTTCACTTTTCACTTTCACGCATTGGAGAAGGAAATGGCAATCCACTCCAGTGTTCTTGCCTGGAGAGTCCCAGGGATGGCGGAGCCCAGTGGGCTGTCATTTGTGGGGTCGCACAGAGTCGGATATGACTGAAGCGACTTAGCAGTAGCAGTTAGCAGGAATACTCCTTCTGATCACTGTGTATTTCAAATGCTTTGAATAGTGCTTGGCATGTATTAGGTTCTTAATAAATACTTGATCCATATCAACTGTTTTTTCCAGTAGTCATGTACGGCTGTGAGAATTTGAACCATAAAGAAGGCTGAGCAACCCAAAGAACTGATGCTTTTGAATTGTGGTGCTAGAGAATACTCTTGAGAGTCCCTTGGACAGCAAGGTGGTCAAACCAGTCAATCCTTAAGAAAATCAATCCTGAATATTCATTGGAAGGACTGATGCTAAAGCTGAAGCTTCAATACTCTGGCCACTTCGTGCTAAGAGCTGACGCATTGGAAAAGACCCTGATGCTGGGAAAGATGGAAGGCAGGAGGAGAAGGGGGCAACAGAGGATGAGATGGTTGGGTGGCATCACCAATTCAACGGACATGAGTTTGAGCGAACTCCGGAAGATAGTGAAGGACACTATCCTTCACTGNATTGGAAAAGACCCTGATGCTGGGAAAGATGGAAGGCAGGAGGAGAAGGGGGCAACAGAGGATGAGATGGTTGGGTGGCATCACCAATTCAACGGACATGAGTTTGAGCGAACTCCGGAAGATAGTGAAGGACACTATCCTTCACTGAAGTGCTTTACTCTGCGGGGTCACGATTCGGACATGACTCAGCAACTGAACAATGTTTTCATTAGGAACCTCCAGCCCCAACAACCTGGTCTGACCACGTGCTCTGCTGAAGTCACCTGAAGGTGCCGGCTACCCCCTCATGTTGAAGCTCCCTCACTGTTTATTCTTTAGTTAAAGTTTTAATATTTATACTGGTGCCTTGAGGCAGTATTTTAAATAACGGGAGGAAGGCAACAGGGAGAGCTTCAGACCTTCCTTCAAAACATCATCTCCAAGTCTAAGGTCTTCGGCACAACCAAGATTCATCTCGGGCAACATGGGGGAAGGAAATGTGACAAGTCACCACCTTTTGGGAAGTCATCTGGTATTAATCTGCGGAGTGTGCTTACTACGTGGCTCCCATGCTGGGTGGGAAAAGTAAGATGAGCTCCCCTGTGTCCTACAGAGCAAGTGCACTCAGACTTCAACAGTCTTCACACATGCCACTGGAAATCCACAGCCTCCCCAAAGTATTTCCCATGTCAGGTCCGATTTCCCTCTTGGAATGTGTTCATGACTCCACACAGCAGCTTAAAGGATGCAAACAAAATGGTCTAATTTTGGGAAAGGTGAAATGTCAGACATATTTATACAGGGCAGAACCAATTTTTTAAATGCAAAAAGAATTTTAAAAAATTTATCTGAAAGGAATTTTATAAAATAAAATGATTTGGTGTGGCTTGTTCTGAAAAGGCTAAATTTGCTTTAAAAAAAAAAAAGTCATCAGAGACAAGGATGTTCAAGAGGCCTATGCTCAGACATTAGAGGAGTAGGTAAAAAAATAGCATCAATTATCATGAAGAGAAAAATAGGGCAGAGTGGGTGAATTCCAGGAGGAGAAATCTGCTCAGACCCACGTTTTGGCTCGTTTCTGAGTGGAAAACTCTGGGACCGCGGGGTGACATTAAAGACAGCGCGTGCTTAGGAAAGGAACTTTCACAAGATGGTACTTTCATCCCAGGAGGCCGAGAAGAAGCGGGCTTTTCTGCTGATTGAAGAAGAAAAATGCACAACCGCTGTAAAAACTTAATTTCAGGGTATAGATGCCTGTTGAGATGTTGTCAGATGCTCCCAACCCACCTCTTAGCCAGTGGGCGGCATGTCGCTGGTTCCTCCTTTGAACATGAGGAGAGGTCAGGCTTGGAGAGAATGAGGTTCTGTCGAGAAATCTCCCTTTATGATTAACCTCCGTTTCTGCTTCCGTTGGAGCTGTTGTTTAAAAGGAAGTACATGCATGTAAGGGAGGCTGCCAGCCTTCTGCATCCCAGCAGGTGTCATAAGACTCACAACAGAGAGCCATCTATTTGATAAAAATAACGAAGGCTAACGTTGTCTAGGCACTTGCCCATGTGCCAGACCCTGCCCCGTGCTTATTGCTTTCTTTAATTCTCCCCTAGGCCCTTGGAGGCCAACACCACCATTGAAATTTTCATCTGGCAAGTGAATAAACTAAAGCACAGAGAGGTGAAGCCGTTTGCCCAAGGTCACACAGCAAGCAGGTGTCAGAACTAGGGGCTGGTACTCTTCTCGAGCCTTATCTCTGGATACTAATGGTGCCCTCAAAAACTGTAAAGGATGAGGCCAGCTTCTTCCTAATCCAACTCAGTCATGCGTTAACATAAGGGAACCCCAGTGGATTCCTTTAGATCCCAGCGCTTTCCAGATGAGCTCAGAGAGCAAGGCCTGGAGTCAGTCCCAAAGTTTGCCTTGAAGCCCCGGTCAGAGCCACCTTTACTCTTCATGGGCCCAGGTCCTTGCCTGTGACAAAAAAAGACCTAGCCAAAAATAAAGCTGCCCACGGCTCCAGCCAGGCCCTCTGTGGTCACTTAAAAATTGAAAGGATCCAGGCCCTCTCATCTCTTTTATTTTTCCCTTTGTAACAAAGATAAATGTGAACCGGAGGGTGGATGAACTAGGACAGGGGCAGGGAGCCATCACCGGCTGGGGCGTGTCTTAAACTTGTGCTGAGAAGGCCAGGCTTTTGGTGGATCTGTTGTTTTTCTTTTTAATAATAAACGTAGGTACAATCAGTATTATTATAAGAGAACACTCCAGTAACGTGCATCACATTTCGGTTCAAACAAAGCGATTCCAGGACACCTCCACTACTCTTTTCCAAGTTCAACTAAGACCACGGGTAAGGTACCAGTTCAGTTCTCCGGACTGCCAGGCTCGGATTTACAAGCACTTGAGCAACCCCGCCCCATAAGCCCCGAGTCCCGCAGATGCACCTTGGCCCTTGCCCGGGCAGAAGCAGAAAGCAGAAGCCCCCTGTTTCCTAGAGGCAGAGAATGGAGTTGGCGGCTCGCTCCGGGGCCAGGGGGGGTCGGGTCTCCTCCGCCCTTTCCGCGTGGGCAACTTCCGGGCTGGCCTGGTCTCTCGGAGCTAAGACCTTGAAGGCTCCCAGACCATCTCGACCAGCTGGCCCCCCGCGCAGCAGTGAGGTGGGAGCAGAGACTCGTCAGCCCTCTCCTGACCTCTAACCCTGCAGAGTTGGGAAACTGGGGCCGACAAGGGGCGACCCTGGCCTTCACGGAGAACTGCTCCTGGGTTTCCTCCCCAGAGTGAAGGTGCCCTATGGCACCAAAGAAACCAAGGGGCGCAGCCGGAGTTTCCAAGTCCTGAGTTCCCAGGCTGGCGCCCCCTTCCCCTCCTATCACCCAGGATCGAAGGCAGAGACATTTGGGGGCGTCCCTCCCGGTGCCCATGAACACACACTTTTACTCCAGCGCAGTGACCCTCCGCTTCCCCGCCTCCCAGAACAGATTCGGCGCTTCCAAACGCCCTCCCAGGCCACCAAGTGCCTCCTCCCCCAGACCTCTCGAAGGGCGGTGAAGAGACAGCGCCCTGGGGCACACTGAGTGCATGCTTGCCGCTGGCCAGGAAACCTAAGCAAAGTGCGCAGGCAGATTCCCGCTGCTCGCTGCACCTGCACTCGCTCCCAGGAGGACGGCCGGGGCAGCCGGGGCACTCCGGAGCGGTGCTTCGAGGCGATCAAGGGCGTCCGTCTGGAAGGACGCGGGACCGGAGGGGTCCTGATCTCAGCTCCCTGGGAGGACGTGCTGGCAAATCTCTCCAACGCACTGAGAAAGTTCCCAGTCTAGCACGCCCAGCCTGGCCTTGGGAGGAAGCCCGTGCTCGCGGAGCCAGCTCTCCCCTCCGTGGGACCCTCTGGTCAGCTGGGGTGTGGGGCGGGGGACACGGAGGCGGTGGCTCCGCCAGGACTTACCTAGAACTCCCGCCGCGCCCGGCTCCGGTCGCCTTCCGCTCGGCCCCAGACTCCGATTCCCCGGTGCTCTCGGCCCCCTCAGCCACACTCACCATGAGCTGGAGGCGACGAAAGGGGGTACGGGCTTCTTCCACGCCGGCCGCAACTTTGCTTGCAGGTCAGCCCCGCCCTGGCGCCGCTGCCTGGGCGGCAGGCTGGGCGCAGCTGCGCGCGGCGCGGGTCACGACCGCTGGGCCGAAGCGGCCACTGCCAGGCGTGCGGAGCGCCAGGTCCCTCAGTCCCAGGGCGCGCAGTCCGCTCCTCCGCGCTCCGCCCGGGAGGAAGCTCGGAGTTCTCGCGCTCCGGACGCAGGGGCGGGGCGCGCGGCCGTCCCCCTCGAGATGCGGGGTGCCCTGCTGGCTCCTTCCTCCTCCCCTGCCCCGGAGTCGCGCGCGTGGCTCTGGCCGCGGCCGCCGCCTCCGCCGGTCGCGGGCTGGCAGAGCGCCCCCGCCCCGCCGCGGGCTGGGCTGAAGCGAGAGGGATTCCCCTCGGCGAGTTCGGGCTTCCCCACCCGGCGCGGACCCCGGGCTCCGTCCGCCGCCGCCGCCGAGGCTGGAGCACCACTTCTGGGCAGCGTAGCCTGTGCCACCGGCTCCGGCTAGAGGAGGCGGTGGCGGCGCGGCTCGCACGGGGACTGGAAAGGAGGTGACCTTCAAACCCCGCGCTCGGGGAGACCGGGAGGAGGGTTGGGGTGACGGAGGGGAGCGGTGTGCACCGGGCTGGCCCGCGAGAGCGCCGGCAGGCGGGCGGCGGAGAGTCAAGAGGAGAGCTTCAAATAGAAATATGGATTAGGAAATAAACAAAGGAGGGCGAGAGAGCGAGCGAGAAAAATGTGTGCATATGTGTGTGCGTATGCGCGCGTGTCTGTGTGTGTGCGTGTGTGTGTGTGTGTGTGCGAGCGCGCGACAGGCGCCGAGCGGCTGCGGAGCCAAAAATAAGCCAGAGCGCTAGGGAGCGCCCCCTCCCCCGCCCCCTCGCCCGCACCGCCTCGGCGGTCAAGCGTGCAGCCCCGGATTCCAGCGGGCGGTGGCGATGCGTGCTACCCAGGGCCTCAGCCTCCTGGGGTGAAGGGGTGAGAATTAGAAGTGGGGTCGTGAGCCCGGGTCTTTGGCATACCCGAGTCCTGGTCCCAAAGTGGACTTAGAGCACCAACGCCCCTCTCCACCCCTGCCTGTCAGGGAGCATGGAAGAATCCCCGAGAGTAATGCTAAGTGGAGGAGGTGTCTTGCCCCAGTCGCTTCTGGTCTAGGAAATTTTGAGGCCAGGGAAAGACGGAGCCATATCCGAGATGCATACATTTATCCAGGCCCCACCGACACCGGGCAAGGGGCAGGTGCGCGCTGGCCTGAGCCACCCCTCCCTGGCCTCTTAACTGGCCCCTAGTCCCGCTCTAGAGGGGATGTCCAGAGATGGCTCTCTCAGCACTTGCCTGTCCCAAGCCCGGGGACGCCTCCGTACATCCTGCCACTCAGCGAGCACTCACTATCACCACATACTGTCTGAAGTATTGACTCTGAACTTTCTCAACAACTAAGTGAAGTAGGTGCTGCAGCTTTGTCCATTTCACAGACCAGAAAACAGGCTTAAAGACGTTAAGGCAGCAGCCATATCCGAGTCACATTCTTTCCTGAGCCCGACCCTGGACTCACAGAGCCAGAAATCCAGATTTTTGTTTTTTGATAAACACCTAAAATGGTGATCAAACTGTATAGGAAAGTTAGAAATCCACAAAGTTATAGTTTGCCCAAGGTCACAGAACTGGCAAGAATCCCAGCATTTGTGTAAGACCTACTTTTATGGGGGTGGACCACTGCACCACACTGCCTTCTGAGGGGCAGATGGGATTGGGTTAATCCAGGTTCCAGCCTTGAACACCCACTTTGAGGCTCACCGTTCATCTTCCTGCTCTATCCTTTGATTATTTCTGCATTTGAACCATGGCTCCTCGTCCAAGTAAAACTAACTGTAAGATTTCCAAAAGCAGGGACCACGTTACATGTGTTGCTTTGTATCATGTGTATTTCCTAAGGGCCTGCCACATAGTAGACTTGTCAGAGTGACCCTGCAATCCTGTCCGGCTAGGATTTCTTCCAACATTAGCATAAAATAAAGAAAGGGAGCTTCTACCTACAAATGAATTTAAAAAGAAAAAGCAACAAAAATAATTTTGCAAAATCCAGAAAGACATCATTCTCACTGCCTTAGTAGGTGATTTTGCAATTCTGATTGGTTTTACTATATTCGTCCTGAGGACTCTCTTTGATGAGAATGTATTTGTATGTAAACAACTTTTTTTTTCTTTATACTATACTAGTCTCTTATCCGTCAGCTATAGTACAATAAAGCCATAAATCTGGCTTAGTAACATCATAATCATTTCCCCCAGAAACTGTTTACAATGGGAAAACCACCAAATTTCAATGTAATTGTCTAGCCGTGCAGGGAGATGAGATGGGTTGTAAAAGAGGTATTCTCAATTTAAAAGCAAATTATCAATAATGAGAGAAGAAACAAATGGCAGTTAATGGGAAGTTCTGTTAAAATATAATGTTTTGTGCAAATGCACCAACAGGAATTGTTTCTCCATTGCTCCTTCATTTTTATTCCAGAAGGCAGAAACACTGGCTTTTGTTTCATTAGAATGGGTGATCTCTGGATGCTTTATTATTTTTTAATATATATTTTTCCATTGGAAGTGAAATAAAACATTCACAACTATCTCCAAATCAAAGTCAGTCTGAGTGGACTCCAACTTATTTATTTTGGAGTAAAAATAAGCTTAGGTGTATTAGCAATGAGTGTCAGGAATGACTCACTGGTGCTCTGTTGCTACATGGCTTACGGAAGCTTAATACGAGTGGGCAGACATTCATTACAATTTAAAACAAAATTTGAGTAAAGATCAATATAGCATGCTATTATGCTATTCATCTGAAAAGTATTAAGTTTCTTTTTCACCACGACCTTTCCATTCCAGGAAAAACTGGAAAAATTATTGAGTTTTTCTCTCATTCTTCCATGTTGAGCCACTTCTAAGTAATGAGAGGTGCTGAAGTAAACAGCTCCTAATGCATCTGAGGGTGGAGGAATGCCCAGCTCTGGGGAAGAACTTGGAGCCTTTGGCTCCTCCTACTGGACGTGAAAGATACTTTGCAATTTGTGTTGTAAGCAGATGTCAAAAAGGTGTCACCCACAAACTGGTAGGCAAGGACGACACTGTGACCTCATGCCTGGCTGACAGTATACTGGGCTGTGCATGCTGAGTCCCTCCAGTCATGTCCAACTCTTTGTGACCCCGTGGGCCATAGCCACCAGGCTCCTCTGTCCACGGGGTTCTCCCAGCAAGAATACTAGAGTGGGTCGCCATGCCCTCCTCCGGGGGATCTTCCCGACCCAGGGGTCGAACCTGCATCTCTTACATCTCCTGCATTGGCAGACAGGTTCTTTACCACTAGCACCACCTGGGAAGCCCTGAGAATACATTAAGCCTACTCAAAAAGCTCAAGATCTACTGAGAATGTAAGTGTCATCATTTCACTTTCAAACTTTAGATCTTCTCCTGATTCCTCACTGCCCCCCAAGATAAAGTTTGAAGTCTTCTACATGAGTTACAAGCTCCTCAGTTTTCTGGCTCTTGTTTACATGGACCCTATGGTCCAGAGGTGAACTTCCCTTGCTTGTCCCCAATCCTTTGCATATACTGTTCCTCCAAAGTGGACTACTCCCACAGACTCTTTTCCTGGATAATTTCTGTTTATCTTTTAGATCTCTACTCGGACATCACTTCCCACTGCCAACCCTCATCCCACACACAAGATATGGCAGTGTCTCTCTCTGGACCTCCTTGAGCATCTCTCCATAAGTTTATCTTATCATCTGCCTCTGCTTATTGTAAATTTTCACTTCCATTCAATAGAAGGGTCCTTGATGTCAAGGACTTTTTCTCAGTGCCTGGGGCCAAACACATAACAAGCTCCACAAATGTTGGTGAAGCTTCCTTCTCCATTCCAGACACCACTGTGGGCATTTCTATCAACCTGCTCATCCATTCATTTAATCCTCCTTTCTGCCACCAAACCTGGATTTTACTAGAGGCTAGTCTCTCATGTCTCATTTAGCCTATAAATTAGACACAGTCTCTGCACTCAAGAAGCTTATAATCTACTCAGCCATTAAAAAAAAAAAAAAAGAATGAAATGATGCCATTTGCAGTAACATGGATGGACCTAGCAATTATCATACTAAGTGAAGTAAATCAGAAAGAAAAAGACAAATACATGATATCACTTATATGTAGAATCCAAAATACAACACAAACGAACTTATCTATGAAACAGGCTCATAGAGAACAGACTTTTGATTCCCGAGGGGGAGGAGGATAGGGGAAGCATGGTTTGGGAATTTGGGATTAGCAGATGCAAACTACGGGGAAGGCAATGGCACCCCACCCCAGTACTCTTGCCTGGAAAATCCAATGGACAGAGTAGCCTGGTGGGCTGCAGTCCATGGGGTCGCTAACAGTCGGACAGACTGAGCGAATTCACTTTCACTTTTCTCTTTCATGCATTGGAGAAGGAAATGGCAACCCACTCCAGTATTCTTGCCTGGAGAATCCCAGGGATGGGGGAGCCTGGTGGGCTGCCGTCTATGGGGTCACACAGAGTCGGACACGACTGAAGTGACTTAGCAGCAGCAGCAGCATATGCAAACTATAGTATATAGGACAGATAAACAAGGTCCTACTGCTCAGCACAGGCAACTATACTCAGTGCTCTGTAACAAATCATAATGGAAAAGAATATATATGTGTGTGTGTTTGTGTATAACTGAATCACTTTGCTATACCACGGAATTTAACATTGTAAATCAACTATACTTCAATAAAATGCATTTTTTTTAGAAAGAAGCTTATAGTCTAACATGATTAATAGGCAGCACGTATAAATGATCTCAAGTGTTTGGAAAGATTTGGGCCAGAACTGAATGGGAGGACGCAACTAGCCATGAGTGAAAAGGTGAAGGCTGGCCAAAGCTTTCTAGAAGACATCGCCTCTAAACACAGACAGACAGTAGGGATTACCCAAAGAGTTGGATGAAGGGCATTCCTGGAGAAGAACACAGCTTATGAGACTGCCTGAAGCCAAACAGAGCAGAGCTCCTTTAAGGAGCGGCAAATCGGTTCAATATTAATAGAATCAAGCCGAGTCCAAGGGTCTGGAGGGTGGTGGGGAAGCGAGACAGGAAACAATGAAGCTGAAGCACAGACCAGGGAAAGCCCATAAAGACCCCTGAACTGAAGCAAAAGCTGTGCTGGCTTTACGCCCAAGGCAACTTTTGGCAGAATGACTCCAAGGCTGGTCAAGACCCTCCACCGTATGGTGGCACGTCCTGAACAGCATCTGCCCTCTCTTCCATGACCACTGTCTCCTTATTGTCTTATATTTGTTTAAGAACTGTTCCAAATGGTCAGTGTGAACAGCCAGCAAAATCTGGGAACTGCTAGGTCACTCCAAAGTGGTCTAGGGCTTCCCGGGAGCTCAGTGGCCAAGAAACTGCCTGCCAATGCAGGAGATGCGGGTTCAATCCCTGGGTTGGGAAGATGCCCTAGAGAAGGGAATGGCAACCCACTCCAGTAGTCTTGCCTGGAGAATTCCACAGACAGAGGAGCCTAGCATGCTATAGTCCATGGGGCTGCAAGAGAGTCAGATATGACTTACTGATTAAACAACGAAGACAGCCACCAAAGCAGTCTAGGACTTCTAGGAATGATCGGTGGTATACTAGACAGGATAGGAAAAGGGTAAAAAGAGCAAGCTACAACTAATTGATGCAGCCGAGCATCCTTCTGAGTCTCTTCTTCCCAAAGGACACCTTTCCATTGCAGTCACTGAAGGGAGGACGTATATACAGGTCAAATTTATTTGTGCACGACTCTGATTCAATATAGTGCTTCACACAGTCCTAATATTATGTCAGACTGGCCTTGCCCTCAAATTCTGAATCTTCAGGCTTACCTGAAGCCGTCATCACAGTCCAGGTCAACTAATGAACTCATTAAAACAGTCTGAGGACCACAGGGGGAATGGATTGCACCTTATATTCTCTGCTCCTTCCTTAGTCATCGGGCACATGGCAGATACTCAATATACCCTCATTCATTGGTTGAACTCACTCACCAACTATCATGTAGTTCCGGGCCTTGATATTAACCGAGGCACCTGATACTGAGAATGAGCTATCCAGTGACCAGGATTGAACTCTCTTCCTACAAACTTTCACACTCTGTTTAAACATGTCTTGGAAATAGTCAACATGATAATTTCTCCATGTCTCCTTGGGTACATTCCTTTTCCTCCCTTGCCTACATCCCCCAAATAAAAATGAAGACAGCCATAACGGTAAATAATAATAATAATAATAACATACTAAACAACTGTGATGGTAAAAATAGCAACAAAAAATAATGAGCATTTACTCCATAAGCTCTTTAGTTGTATTATCTCATTTAACCCTCACACTATAACTCTGCTGCTGCTGCTACTAAGCCGTTTCAGTCGTGTCCGACTCTGTGCAACCCCATAGATGGCAGCCCACCAGGCTCCCCTGTCCCTGGGATTCTCCAGGCAAGAACACTGGAGTGGGTTGCCAGTTCCTTCTCCAGTGCATGAAAGTGAAACGTGAAAGTGAAGTCGCTCAGTCGTGTCCGACTCTTCGTAACCCCATGGACGGCAGCCTACCAGGCTCTTCCATCCATGGGATTTGCCAGGCAAGAGTATTGGAGTGTGTGATCAGAATAAGGTGAGCAAAGAATCCCTAACACTTGGCCAGTAATGAGTAGACACTAAGCTATGTTGTTGGTTTAGTGCAAGCTAGTTTATATGCCATTTAGTATATATTTAAGAAATACACATTCAGGGACTGCCCTGGTGACCCAGCCTTGCAATGGAGGGGAGGCAGCTCCAGTTTCCGGGAAGGGAACTAAGAACCCACGTGCCGCAGAGCAGCTAAGCCTGAGCACCTCAATGAGAAAGTGGGGTGCCACAATGAAAGATCCCTCATGACGCAATGCAGATCCGTGCTGCTGCTGCTGCTGAGTCGCTTCAGTCGTGTCTGACTCTTTGTGACCCCAGAGATGGCAGCCCACCAGGCTCCCCTGTCCCTGGGATTCTCCAGGCAAGAACACTGGAGTGGGTTGCCATTTCCTTCTCCAATGCATGAGAGTGAAAAGTGAAAGTGATCGTGATCCCATGGTCTGCAGCCCACCAGGCTCCTCCATCCATGGGATTTTCCAAGCATGAGTACCGGAGAGGGGTGCCATTGCCTTCTCCGTGAGCTGCACCAAAAACCCGACACATCCAGAAAAAGAAATTTTTGAAGAAAAGATACATACGTTCACCCATCTTTAAGACATAAGTGGATAAAGCTCTGGAGTAAGTCTATTTTCATAGTCTGAACCTACCACTTAACAGCAATGCAAACCAAGCAACGTGTTTTTAAACATTATGAATCCTCCACTTCCTGTTTGTAAAACAGGGCTGAGGATGGAAATGATGAAGATGATACTGGGTAATGTAACTAATGTGATAACAGTTATTATTCATACAGAGGACACTGCAGTTGACTCCCATCCCCAAGCCTGCTAATTCTGACCTCCTCATACGTGACTAGTTTGGGACTTATCCTAAGGTCCATGTTATCTGATCTAAGAAAAGGTGATCAAAAAAAAAAAAAGAAAAGGTGATCAACATGCTAATGGAAAACATTTTGACCCACCTGAAAGCCACAGGAAAAGATTCTTTTTTTCTTTTTCTTCTCACTCCAAATGTTTCCTTGGGTATCTATAATCTCTGGGTCTGCGACAGATAATCTTATGATCACCCAGAGAATGACAGGGCAAGGAGAAATAAAGAACTAGTGACTCCTTTGAGGTTACAGAGCTGCTAAATCAATCAAAACTACCCCCACCACTGCATTCCCTGTTCCCTGTGAAGAATCACCCCTTATTGAAAAGCCTATTTAAGCTGACATGCGGCTTAAAAGCAGGGTTTCTCGAACTTTGCACTACTGACACTTTGGACCACATAGCCCTTTGAGGGGAAGGGGGCTACCATGCCCTTTAGGCTGTTTACACAGCATCTTTGGCCTCCACCCACTCAATGCTGCCATCTATGGGGTCGCACAGAGTCGGACACGACTGAAGCGACTTAGCAGCAGCAGCAGCACTCAATGCTAGTGGCACCCCTGACTGCTCCCCAAAACTATGAAAACCGAAAACGTCTCCAGACATTTCCATGTGATCTCTGCAGGGCAAAACTGCTCCAAGTGAGGACCAATGGTCAAAAGCATCCTCAACAATAAGTTTAATCGTATGATTCTAGTGGGCTTCCCTGGTGGCTCAGATGGTAAAGAATCCGCCCATCAGTGCAAGAGACACAAGGTTGATCTTTGGGTCAGGAAGATCCCCTGGAGGGGGCAATGGCAACCCACTCCAGTGTTCTTGCCTTGAGGAGTCCATGGACTGAGACTCTTCCCCATGGCGGGCTAGTAATCTAGTGACAACAACTGGCATCTATTCTGGTTTACCGTGTATTTACTATGGAGAAGGAAATGGCAACCCCCTCCAGTGTTCTTGCCTGGAGAATCCCAGGGATGGGGGAGCCTGGTGGGCTACCGTCTATGGCATCACACAGAGTCAAACATGACTGAAGCAATTTAGCAGCAGTGTATTTACTACAGCTTCNATTTACTATGGAGAAGGAAATGGCAACCCCCTCCAGTGTTCTTGCCTGGAGAATCCCAGGGATGGGGGAGCCTGGTGGGCTACCGTCTATGGCATCACACAGAGTCAAACATGACTGAAGCAATTTAGCAGCAGTGTATTTACTACAGCTTCACTCGTATTCTCACTGAGCTCTCAAAACAAGTCCACGAACCAGGTTTTATTATTACCCTCATTTTACAGATGCAGAGCCTGGGGTCCAGAGAAAGGAAGCTCACACTCACCAAGCTAGTAAGTAGCTGGTTTAGGATTCAAAGGCTGCTCAGCAGTGGGTCCTCTGACTCAAGGTTGTCATGAGAACTGAGAGGCATGAGGAATCCCTCAGCATCCCTGTGTGGCACCCAGCACAGCAGGCACTCACAGCGCACTGTGACCTCTGCCTGATGGCCCCATTGCAGGACCGCCTGTAAGAAATGCAACGTGATCGTGGCGCTTCCGTTGCTTTCCGCAGTTCCAAGTATCTTAGCTCCATTCCGCTGGCTGCTCCATCGTGGTGGAGTGTTCCAGCCAAAGCACAGACTGCCCCGAAGTAATAGAGAGGAAAAAAGCTCCACGATCCCTGAAAACCCAACCAGACAACCTGTGCAGAGCTGACCACATTCTCCTTTTTGTTCCAGCTTTGAAAGTAAGTTCGGCATTTGAGTGGCAGTGAGCAAAAACTGCTTGCCAATTGCACTCAGTCACAATCAAAAGTTGAATTGGGAGTTAGATGCCAGTTGTATTCTCCTCCTAGAGAAGGTAGTAAGAAGTAATTATATACCTGCTTAGGACATGAAGGGGAAAAGAGGGGGCAATTGAAAACAGTCCTGAGAACTTTATGCTAGGCCTCAGATAGCACATCTAACCTCAGAGAAGGCCTAAAAGGCATGTAGTATTATTATTTACATCTAACAGATAAAGATACTGAGATGCAGAGAGAAAAAAGCAAATTTTCAAAGCTTATAAATCTAACAATTTTAAAATTTCATTTTAAATTCTTAAAAGTCCAAGTTCACGGTTATCGTTACCATTTTTCTAAATTCTATATATATGCGTTAATATACTGTATTGGTGTTTTTCTTTCTGGCTTACTTCACTCTGTATAATAGGCTCCAGTTTCATCCACCTCATTAGAACTGATTCAGATGTATTCTTTTTAATGGCTGAGTAACACTCCATTGTGTATATGTACCACAGCTTTCTTATCCATTTGGGGAAGGAGGAGGGTGGGGGTTCAGGATGGGGAACACGTGTATACCTGCGGCAGATTCATGTTGATGTACAGCAAAACCAATACGATATTGTAAAGTAATTAACCTCCAATTAAAATAAATAAATTTATATTTAAAAAAATAAAATAAAATATTTTTTAAAAGTCCAAGTTCAGGGTTATGCCATCCTTTGCCACACCNTTGGGGAAGGAGGAGGGTGGGGGTTCAGGATGGGGAACACGTGTATACCTGCGGCAGATTCATGTTGATGTACAGCAAAACCAATACGATATTGTAAAGTAATTAACCTCCAATTAAAATAAATAAATTTATATTTAAAAAAATAAAATAAAATATTTTTTAAAAGTCCAAGTTCAGGGTTATGCCATCCTTTGCCACACCTCAAAACCTCTCTTAAGGTATAGAAAGTTCAAAGGCCAGTAAGACAGTGGGTTAGTCACTAAATGGTATATGACTCTTTGTGAGCCCATGGACTGTAGCCAGCCAGGTTCCTCTGTCCGTGGGATTTCCCAGCCAAGAATACTAGAGTGGTTCCCGTTCCCTTCTCCAGGAGATCTTAATGAGATGATAAAATCATATACACATTTTAGAGTCCTACTAAAAATACTGTAAAAAATAAAAACTGTGCTTTGAGGAGTTCCACTAAAGTCAACCACGAAGGTTGAAAGTGAGTCTTCTAAAGAAAAAAAAAAAGGTTGTAAGTCAATGAGGTGCAAATAGTTAATGAATTTATAATCAGAACATAAATAGTTTTGTTTTAATGTACTAACACCTCAGGGGGAAAAAATGTTCCACATATTAGCAGCCAGAGTATTGACAATCGATTTCTTTCAAATGCACCTACTTTAAGTCCTCGTCATTTTATTATAAGTAAAGATATTTAAGCCATTTACAATGAAATATGCAACCTTACAGAGAAGAATATGCATTTGCAGTGCTTGCCGGTGGTTTATAAATGCTCCGAGCAGTAAAACATCTGTAAATCATGGTCAAAGTATGCACTATTATGCTGTCCATTTGTACATTTGTTATTTCTATTTATGCCATATGCTTAAGAGGCACAAACCTCTAAACTAAAAAAAAAAAAAAAGAAAAGAAATCACTGGGAATCTCTTTCAAGAATACACACTGGTTAGTATGAGGAAATACGGATTAGCTGTTGTTTAGTCGCTAAGTCGTGTCCAACCCTTTTGCGAACTTATTACAGCCTGCCAGGCTCCTCTGTTCATGAGATTTCCCAGGCAAGAATACAGGAGTGGGTTCCCATTTCCTTCTCCAGGGGATCTTCCTGACCCAGAGATAGAACCCGCCTCTCCTGCATGGCAGGCAGAGTCTTCACCGCTGAGCCACCATGGGTCAATGGCTAAAATTTGGGATTCTGGAAGTGGATACAAGCATCTAAAGGCCACGCTTTGCATCTCTGGTCAAAAGTGAACTCTCTTCCATAAGGCGTACTTCCAAACCTCCTCTGATTTTTCCCCTACACTGTCACTTTAGGCTTGGCTCAAACAGTCCTACTGTATTAATCTAGAGACCTTTGCTGGGTTCCCCTAGAAGCAGACCCTGAGACCAATATTTGTGTGTAAGTATTATTTGGGAGGTGAACCTCAGAAATAGTGGCGAGCCAGTGGGGAAGGAAGCTCAGGAGGGGTAGGAGCTAACAGTAAGCGTGTTGTCAGCCAAGTTGATAAGCCGGAGATTCATTCTACTAAAGCTTCTGGAAGCCAGGGCACAACATGCCCCATAAAGTTAAGCCACCCAGGGGGTGAGGAAGCTTGAGTATTTATACACTGATCCCCAACAGTCAGTGGTTAAGGGTTAGCTGTGCATGGGTGGAGGACGGGAGCAAGAGTGGTAATCCGATGCCACTTCCAGCCTTTCCTGGGCATGGGCAGAGTGGAGTCTATTTGTCAGTGAGAGCCCTGAGGCCACGGTGCTGGTGTTCGGAAGTCTGGAATCCATGTGTGGAACAGTAAGCACCTAGGGATTGATCAAGAGGTGTGGGGCAATGGTAGTATCTTCTACATGGCCAGTGTCCTCATGAAGAAAGAAGGGGAAATGCTGGCTTCCCAGAAGCAGTCAGCAATGCATCCTGGAGAAATGAAAAACCTCTGCATCTCTCAACATCTACGACTTTTCACTGACCAAGAGTCCAAATACCCTGTGAGCATCAAACTGTGGTGCAGACAAGAGTTGTAATGCGTATTCACATCCAGGCACCATCCTGAGATCCTGATTCAGGAAGTCTTGGATGAGACCAGAGAATCTCAGTTTTAGATCCTCTATACACATACACAGACACACATCATACATTCCTATCATAAGTGTTCCAAGAACCTGATGTAAACCTGTCTCTTATACACATCTTGTGTGTGCACATGTGCACACGTGTGCCACCACCTCCCACTGCAGATGGCAGGGATACGGACAGACCTCCCCCTGGGAGCTGAGGAGCTGACCCTCCGCAGGCTGACACGAGAGAGAGTCAAGGCAGAGAGGGCGTCTAGTCTGTGTCTTTTCANTGGAGGTGATGGGGGCGGGGGAGGGGGAGGAGGTGGCAATTCAACATTTTTTAAAAGATCTGAGGGCTTTGTGCATAGATATTTTCCTTCTCTTTGAAAACACGATTGCTTGCTGTGCTCTCAAACTCGCAGAAGGGAGGTAATTGTTAGGATTCTGAAGCTCTGATTATGCACCATGAATATATTAAAACCTACAGGTATTTTGCAAGGAACACATGAGACCACTCAGGAAGTGCCATTCTGGAGTCTCTGAGGCCAGAAGTAGGACAAAGAAAGAGTGATGTCACCTATTAGGGAAAATAAACAGATCAGGCTTCAGGAGACTCCAGTTCTTGCTCCATCCTGAAGGCATCAAACCTTTGCTGAACCAGTTTCTTTACATCAAAGTCCTGCTTGATTCACAGGTATGAGGATAAAGCACAACCAGGTGAAAAAGGCATTGGCAGTTTGGAGTGGTGGACAAAGTGAGTGAGATTCCCTTATTCCTTTTTGGCAGGTCTCTTTTAGAGAGTATGGAGTGGCAGTAATCCCCAAATCTGTCAAAGGATGTTCTAGATGTTAATGGACAGAATGTTGGGGGGAGTAAAGCACAAACCACATGTACTTTTATGAGAGCAGGTAGGGTTTTCTCGCATCCCTCTCTATTTTAAGTTTAAAAAGTATTTCTCAGATGTCAGTAACCGTTAGTAGACAGACGAATGAAGGGGTAACCAACTCGAGAGGCTGTCCACAAATAGGCCATCAGTCTATTTGATTTCTCTACCTCTCTTTGCTTTGACTTGTCTCCGTGTTCAAAATTTCCAAGACTAAGCTTGCTTGCCATTATTCCGTAAGGCAATTAAGCAACTTGGCAATAAAAGCAACCACATTTCTCTCGAGCAGTTCAGAGAATACAGAACAGAACAGCACAGGACAGATGTTGAAGCAAAATGTAAGTACTTATGTGAACACACGTTTCCGTGCCAAGGCTAAATGCCCGGCCTTGCTTCCATCCTTCTCCACCAGTTAATCCCCACACCCATCCCGCTCTGTCATCAAACACTCAAGGATCTAAACACGCTGAAGCTCTCTCATGTTAACCCTCCTCTCTCAACTCTTCCTCACCTGATGCACTGCAAGTCTGGGGCTATCTTTCTCTATTGCCAAGCTTTCTGAAAGCAGTCCTTCAATCCCTGTACATCACTTCCTTTCTCCACCATCCAATGACTTCCTGTAATCTGCTATTTCTGTTTCTATCATTCCGCTGAAGCGATTGTCGTAGCACCTTCTTAACTGACGACCCTCCACGCCCACTGCCAGGGCCATGTTCTGTCGTGGTCTTGGCTGCTGTCTCCTCCTCATCTGACGTGTTGACAACCCCCTGGCAACTTTCTTTGGCTTCAGAAACACAACACGTCTGGTCATCCTCCTGCCTCTGCCTCTGAACTGCTCCACCACTGTCTGTTTTTCTGTCCACTCTGCCTAGACACCACGCTCCTTAAGCGACGATGTGTTGGCAGCCTCTCCGGCAGGCTCTTCAATCACTGGGTCAAGATGCTCTCCAACAAGTACAGACTTGAATATCATATTCTACTGAGCTAGTAACCTCAGCAGACAGAGAGTAGCCTTTTCCCCCCTCAGTCATTCTCTGATGCTGGGCAAGACTGAAGGCAAAAGGAGAAGAGGGTGGTAGAAGATGAGATAGTTGGATGGCATCACCAACTTAATAGACATGAGTTTGAGCAAACTCCGGAAGAGAGTGGAGGACAGGGAGGCCTGGTTGGCTACAGTCCGTGGGGTCGCAGAGTCGGGCATGACTGAGCGGCTGAACAAAAGTTCTATAAGAACTCCTGGAGTGGACCCCCAGTGCTCTGGACAGGATCGGATGTCCATCAATGAAGTGATCACAAGAGCAGCTGGATACAGCACTCTGGCTAGCCACATCTGTGGAATCAGAGTATGGGATCAATTCTACCCGAACTCCTCAGTCTCAGAGTGGTGGACAGGTATTTCCCAGCAAAGCAAACTGGGGGGAGCTACCAACAGGGGCTGAGCCATTAAATAACTGGATTGATTGTTGTCATTGTGTAGTCACTAAGTTGTGTCCCACTCTTTGCAACCCCATGGACTGCAGCCCACCAGGCTGCTCTGTTCCTGGAGTTTCTCAGGCAAGAATGCTGGAGCGGGTTGCCGTTTCCTTCTCCAGGGGATCTTCCCGACCCAAGGATCAAACTCGCATCTCCTGTGTCTCTTGCATTGGCAGGCAGCTTCTTTATCGCTGAGCCACCAGGGAAGTCCAACTGAATCGGTATTGCAATGCAAATATTAACACATCACTTATCTAGCCAATGATCACACTGTCTCCCCATTACCAATAGGATAAAATTTGCACACCTTTGCTTGACTTGTTAAGACTCGCCGGGAACTGGCTCATGCCTGCCCTTCTAGCCCTATCTGCCATGGAGCCTAATTTTACCCACAAAGGCCTATACATTGTTCTTGAAATAGTCCGCGTTCTGTCACACCACTGCGTCTCCTTTTCTGGAGTGCAGAACTTCTACTTCCCCACCCGTTGAGCTATATTTCTGTTTCAAGACCCAGCTCAAATGCCGTCATCCCTTGGAAAAGCCTACCCCACTTCTCCTGCCTGAATCAGTCACTCCTTTCCCAAGAAGTTGTGTAAATATCTCTATTTAATAGTGGTTCTCAACAGGACCAGTGTTGTCCCCCCAGGGTATGTTTGGCTCTGTCTAGTGACATTTTTGGTTGCTATCCCTGGATGGGGGGGTTCTTCTGCCATCCGGTGGGTGGAGGCTGTTCAACACCCTTTGGTGCACAGGCACAAACATAAAGAACCATTCAGCCCCAAATGCCGACAGCTGAAAATGCCTGCTCTAATGTCCTGGGTTCCAAAGATCAATTTTCTATCTTTCCAAGTAGGTCCTGAGCTTCTCGGGGGACAGGGACACTGTCTGATCTGTCAACGTGCTCCCAGCACTAACAGGTGCCTGGCCCCTAGCAGATGCTCACTAAACATTGGCAGGAAGACTGAGGAAGGGAATAGTGTCCAGATGGGCTTATGAAACAGGATCCAAGAAACGGAATTCCTGGAAGGCATGATGGTTCCTTAAATGGCGATTGCATTAGAAATTTTCAGTTGCAGGGCATGCTTCCTCCCCGCCTTGCAAAACAAATTCAATCCCAAAGTTCCTGAACTCAAAATCACAGGAGTCTCTCTGCTAAACAAGCGCATCTATTCCTATCTGTGCCTCGCACACTAATTATTAAGAAAGGGCCGCTTGGCTTTGTATAATTTCCAAAGACAGAAGAAATCACTTTTTGTTGTTGTTCAGTTGCTAGCTCATGTCCACCTCATTGTGAACCCATGGACTGCTGAACACCAGGCTCCGCTGTCCTTCACTGTCTCCCGGAATTTGCTCAGATTCCTGTCCATTGAGTTGGTGATGCCATCCAACCAGCTCATCCTCTGCCACCTATACTCCCACAAAAAGGTACATCCTTCTCACAGTACCGAAGAATATTTTTCAATGAAATGAAATTTCATGGCCCTTCACCCCACACCCAATTGTAGTTTAAAACAAGGCTACGCATATGATGTCTTCATCTCTGCCCTGCACGCTTGACTAAGGAACACACACATCCGAAGCTCGGTCCCCATGTAAGGGCTAACACACTTCTCGGAAAGGACATTCAAATGTCAGATGGGATGATTTACACTGCATGTCAATAAAAAGAACTCTGAGGTTCAGCAAGTCAATAAAGCTTATTAGAACAATCTTAAGGCTGAGTATCAGTGTAGCCTGATGAGGACCTCTGAAGTCAGACACTATCTCAAGGCATGTGGCATTAAATAGACCATTCTGGAGGGAGAAATAAAATTAAAAGCTTCCATTATTTTGAGAGTTCATGTTAACTTAATAACACACAAGAAGCTTGAGGAATGTGTGTTTATATTCTCATAGTTAAAAACCTTCTGGACATTCATTTGTTTAAGCTCCCATAGATTGAAAGGCTCTGATATGCCAGGCACTAGATCAGGCAGATCACACTTATTCATTTTTATTTACCAGCATTTCTGTACTACTTTCTGTATACTAGCAGAGAGAGAGAGAGAGTGTGCATGCTCAGTCGTGCTTGACTCTTTGTGACTCCATGGACTATAGCCCACCAGGCTCCACCGTCTATGGGATTTCCCAGACAAGAATACTGGAGTGGCTTGCATTTCCTTCTCCAGGGGATTTTCACAACCCAGGGACTGAACCGTATTGCCAGGCAGATTCTTTATCACCTGTGCCACCTGGGAATCCCCAGAAAGTCTCCTAAATCTTTCCCAATATTAACTCTTTTAGTCCTCATTACAGCCCTATGAAATAGGTATGACATTATTATTCCCATTTTGCAGATAAGGAAACTGAGGCTCAGAGAAGCTAAGTGAAATGCCCAAGATGACCTAGCTGGTCAGCAACAGAGGGAGCCTTCATGCAAAGCCAGGCAGTCAGGCTCCAGAGTCAATGTTCCCAACCACTGTGCGGCAGGGCCTTGTAAGTGTCACCTCACATCTTCTCAATCAACTCTTGACCCACATTTTGTTCTGCCTGATATTTCAAAATTAACATTTTACTTAGCTGCCAGTGTTTCAAAATCAAGAGACTTCACACAAAAGCTGGATTTCTGGATTCTCTTGACAAATCAAAATGCCTATTTTCTGGCACAGCCTCGCTGTGAACGAAAGAGGGGTCTCAGGTGGGGCACTGACACACCGCGCTCATTGGAGACACTGGCCCGGCCCCCTGAGGTCTCACTTGGAGACCCTGGCCTACCTGTCTCACAGATGAAAATGCGGAGCCCGAAAGAGGGTGAGGAACTTGGCCAAGGCCCAGATCTAGTGAATAGCAGAGGCTAGATTTGAACTTGGCAGGGTCCCAACGGAAAAGACATTGCACTCTCGAACCAAGGCAATTCAGAGAGACATCCTTTTATTAAAAAAAAAAAAGGACTGGTAACAAAGGCGTGACAGGTGTGGAGCAATAACCCTAGGCTAAAAGTATCACCGAAGCCTTCC
>SJYX01024414.1:355461-377315 GCA_006410675.1 Oreotragus oreotragus | reverse complement strand
TGGACTGCAAGGAGATCCAACCAGTCCATTCTGAAGGAGATCAACCCTGGGATTTCTTTGGAAGGAATGATGCTAAAGCTGAAACTCCAGTACTTTGGCCACCTCATGCGAAGAGTTGACTCATTGGAAAAGACTCTGATGCTGGGAGGGATTGGGAGCAGGAGAAGGGGACGACCGAGGATGAGATGGCTGGATGGCATCACGGACTCGATGGACATGAGTCCGAGTGAACTCCGGGAGATGGTGATGAATAGGGAGGCCTGGCGTGCTACGATTCATGGGGTCGCAAAGAGTCGGACATGACTGAGCGACTGAACTGAATATTGCCCGGGGGGCTCAGATGATAAAGAATCTGCCTGCAAAGTGTGGGACCCAGGCTCAATCCCTGAGTCAGGAAGATCCCCTGGAGAAGGGAATGGCTAGTATTCTTGCCTGTAGAATCTGACAGACAGAGGACCTTGGTGAGCTAAAGTCCATGGGTTGCAAAGAGTTGGACACAACTGAGCGACTAACACAGTAAGACTTAATATCTCCCAAACTTCAGTCATCCATGTCCCAGCCTCAGGGGTTTTGCCATATTTTTACCAGCTGCACTATGAAATATTTTTTTTCTTAAAGTCTGCAATTTTTAAATTTAAATTCATGTTTTTAATTATCCTAAATTAAATGCTAGTGCTGATGCACTATAGATCTAAACAAATACATAACCACTAAAATGAATAATCTCACCTGTATAATATTTAACCCCCTTCCCCCAACCCTTGGTGTATTTTCAATAACACAAACATGCCTACCTTGGGAAATGTCAGTGTAGGTGTTAAGAGCGTGTACTCCAGAGTCAGATGAAACTGGGTTCAAGTCCCAGTTGAATCACTCATGAAGGTTTGCCTTATACTTGGCCAAGAATTAAATAATTTGAATCACTCATGAGGGTTTTCCTTATAGTTTGCCAAGAATTAAATAATGTCTAGGGTACTTAATACCATGCCTGGCCCATGGAAGGTACTCAGAGTTCCACAGGCCACACCTAGCTGGTTTCTAGCTCACCTAGACCCTGGTGGGTATATACCACTAACCCTTACTTAAAACTTCCTCATGAGAAAAAGGTGACAGTCCAGAAACAATACCTTGTTAAGGAGTCTCAGAATCCCAGGTCCACCCAGAAGCTGGAGAGCTCCAGACTTCCACATGGCCCAGGAGAGGGTTTTCATAATGTGCAAAGATGCTCTCCAGTTAGTCAAATATTGCTGCCATTGGCCAGGAAGAACCTACCTATAATTTCTGTGAAGAGGAACAGAGACTAGCAGATTTCACTTAACACTGACAAATGTATTCATGCATCTATCTTGCAGCCATCATCCATCTGTTCATCTATCCATCCACCTGTCTGTTCATTCAACATATCTTTGAGTCACTCCATTTCTCAGCATGGTCCTAGGAGCTGGATGTATACACTACTGAACCAGAGTTAAACAAATGCAGTTCTCACCCTCACGGAGCTCATAAGATTGTGGAAGACTGACATACACATTCTCAGGATCCACTATTAAACTCCCTAGATTTCCTGAAGGAACTCAGTCCTGATTATTCATTGGAAGGACTGATGCTGAAGCTGAAGCTCCAATACTTTGGTCACCTGATGTGAAGAACTGCCTCATTGGAACAGACCCTGATGCTGGGAAAGACTGAAGATAGGAGGAGAAGAGGGTGACAGAGGATGAGNTTATTCATTGGAAGGACTGATGCTGAAGCTGAAGCTCCAATACTTTGGTCACCTGATGTGAAGAACTGCCTCATTGGAACAGACCCTGATGCTGGGAAAGACTGAAGATAGGAGGAGAAGAGGGTGACAGAGGATGAGATGGTCAGATGGCAAGACCGACTAGATGGACATGAGTTTGAGCAAGCTCCAGGAGTTGGTGGTGGACAGGGAAGTCTGGCGTGCTGCAGTGAATGGGGTCGCAAGGAGTTGGACACGACTGAGCGATTGAAGTGAGGTTTGTTCAGCCCCACCTGTCTCCCAGGACGTGGCCCTTTCCTAAAGGAAAGTCAGTTCTCACTGCAATGCCTTGTCTTCTGACGGCCTCTGGCTGCTCCCAGCTCCTCTGGGTGAGGGTTGCTTTGGAATTCCTCATGCGTGCTTGGGATTTCAGAACCCAAGACCAGCCCAACCGGATGCTTGAAGGCTAGGCTTCCTGCCACTACTCAGAAGATTCACATGACAAGGCGTGGAGTCTGGCTTCCTCAAAGAGCTGCCCTAACTGCTGAGTTAATTCTCCCACAGAGGATATCTGACCAGTTGAAGGAGATGGAAAGACGACAACAGACATATCCTTCTCCGTTCCAACAAATGATCCCTACGCAGCTGATCTGGAAGACCTCCCGTGTTATGGAGCAGCCCACTGTGGCTTTTTAAAAAGCCAGGATCAGCTCAGGAACACACCATTTTGTATANGGTTGAAGGAGATGGAAAGACGACAACAGACATATCCTTCTCCGTTCCAACAAATGATCCCTACGCAGCTGATCTGGAAGACCTCCCGTGTTATGGAGCAGCCCACTGTGGCTTTTTAAAAAGCCAGGATCAGCTCAGGAACACACCATTTTGTATATGTTTGTCTTCCTTTTCCCACTTCACTTCCTTCCTCCTTCATTCAAGCTGCCCTGGTATTGCACCTTTTGACAAAGCCTTAGCGGGCTAAATGACATCTCAGGGTCTATGTTCAAGGAAACTTGAACTTAAAATCAATCAAATAACCATACAAATAAGTAAATATTTACAAGCTGCTATGAGCTCTTTCAGTGGGGAAGAGTTCGACCTGGTCTAAGAGTAGAGAAAGTTCCAGTCACCAAGGCAATGTTTGATAGAAAAAGAAGTAAACTTATATTAGGTTGGGGAAGAGGCATGAAGGAATATTCCAGGCAATTGGAAAGGCATATTCAAAGGCCCTGTGGTCAGTCGTGTCCGACTCTGTGCGACCCCATAGATGGCAGCTCACCAGGCTCCTCTGTCTCTGGGATTCTCCAGGCAAGAACACTGGAGTGGATTGCCATTCCCTTCTCCAATGCATGAAAGTGAAAAGTGAAAGTGAAGTCGCTCAGTTGTGCCCAACACTTAGCGACCCCACGGATTGCAGCCTACCAGGCTCCTCCGTCCATGGGATTTTCCAGGCAAGAGTACTGGAATGGGGTGCCATTGCCTTCTCCGAATACAGGCAGGAAGAGTTGAGTAAACAGTGGAAGAGAGGGCAGGCAGGATGCTAGACAGAAACACTAGGGAGTGAAGACAAAGAGGAACATTCAGGATGTGCACCTGACTAATCAGTTGCCAGTGATTCCTGAACTTCCTTCTTCACTTGACGAACTTAGTCATGCTCCTTGAACAAAGGTCTAAGACAGCCTGTGATTGATGAGGAGGTCAGATGATTCAGGATAAGTGCCTTCCACAAAATGCTGCTTCCAGAGGTCTTCTGGACCAGGAAATGCAGACATGCCAATGTCTTCCACAGAGAGATGTTTCATGGATCATAAAAATCAGGGAAAAAAAAAAAAACCCTGCGAAGTCAAGGGGATGTCAGTTTGAAGTAGTCAACATCTAACTGTAATACGACACACAGATTTTTATATACTTGTAGCACCTAGCACCAGGGCTTCCCTGGTGATTCAGATGGTAAAGAATGTGCTTTGAGCACAGGAGACTGGGGTTCGATCCCTGGATCCAGAAGATCCCCTGGAGAAAAAAATGGNACCAGGCTCCTCTGTCTCTGGGATTCTCCAGGCAAGAACACTGGAGTGGATTGCCATTCCCTTCTCCAATGCATGAAAGTGAAAAGTGAAAGTGAAGTCGCTCAGTTGTGCCCAACACTTAGCGACCCCACGGATTGCAGCCTACCAGGCTCCTCCGTCCATGGGATTTTCCAGGCAAGAGTACTGGAATGGGGTGCCATTGCCTTCTCCGAATACAGGCAGGAAGAGTTGAGTAAACAGTGGAAGAGAGGGCAGGCAGGATGCTAGACAGAAACACTAGGGAGTGAAGACAAAGAGGAACATTCAGGATGTGCACCTGACTAATCAGTTGCCAGTGATTCCTGAACTTCCTTCTTCACTTGACGAACTTAGTCATGCTCCTTGAACAAAGGTCTAAGACAGCCTGTGATTGATGAGGAGGTCAGATGATTCAGGATAAGTGCCTTCCACAAAATGCTGCTTCCAGAGGTCTTCTGGACCAGGAAATGCAGACATGCCAATGTCTTCCACAGAGAGATGTTTCATGGATCATAAAAATCAGGAAAAAAAAAAAAACCCTGCGAAGTCAAGGGGATGTCAGTTTGAAGTAGTCAACATCTAACTGTAATACAACACACAGATTTTTATATACTTGTAGCACCTAGCACCAGGGCTTCCCTGGTGATTCAGATGGTAAAGAATGTGCTTTGAGCACAGGAGACTGGGGTTCGATCCCTGGATCCAGAAGATCCCCTGGAGAAAAAAATGGCAATCCGCTCCAGCGTCCTTGCCTGGAGAATTCCATGGACAGAGGAGCCTGGCAGGTTACAGTCCATTGAGTTTCAAAAAGTCAGACTTGACTGAAGGACTAAACCACAGCAACAAATATATGACACAGGCGCCAAGCAAGACACTGACGGACAAGAAGGCGTGGGTGAAAAGTACCACTGGCGTGTTAATCACGGACACTCAGATATTTGACGAAGGTCTCCAGTGGGGCAAACAGAAAGGTCATCTTAGATAAGAAGAGAGCATCTTTGCACTTCAGGCACGAGAGAGATGTCAGGGGGTCTCGCCACCCCCAGGACAGAAGTGTGGAGCGGGGTGAGAGAGGCAGCCCTGGGCCCCCCCCCTTCACTTTCTTTCGGCGAAAACCTGTCAGCTTCCATCTGTTTCACATGTTGGGTATCCCTGTACATTCCACTCAAAGAAGGAGAACTCTGCCGCCTTGCTGAAAAGATGCCAGCCTGGATACTTACATAGAAGCCTGAACCCCGGCGACGTATGTCTGTGCACGCAGACTCCCTGACAGCCCTGCCCCTACCCAATACCTGATTTATACTACGATCTGCTTTTAATGATTCTTCACTTTCTTTGCTTCTTTTTTAAATATAGGCAACACATATGTAAACGTCAGTGTCTCAGTCGTGGCCAACTCTTTGTGACCCCATGGACTGCAGCTCGCCAGGCTCCTCTATCCGTGGGATTCTCCAGGCAAGAACATTGGAGTGGGTTGCCATGCCTTTCTCCAGGGGACCTTCCCAACCCAGGGATCAAACCAGGGTCTTCCCGCATTGCAGGCAGATTCTCTACTATGTGAGCCACCATGAAAGCCCTAAGACACGAGACTGGGTTGCCAGTCTCTAGGGGATCTTCCCGACCCAGGGACTGACCCTGGGTCTACTGCATGGCACGTAGTTTCTTTCCCAACTGGGCCACCATGCATTTTCCTCAGAATAGAAGGAAAGTGAGTTGAGACTGTAGCCTCTCTGCAGGGACTTCGGAATTTTATAGGGAATGAAAACTCACACGCCTACCAACGCAGTTCAGAAGAAATAGCTGGGAGGCACCAAGTATGGAGGAAAACCCATTCTAAGCACCAACGTTTTTTCCATAAATGGGAACAAAAACCCAATATTGTCAAATGTTCCCATTTCTCAATCCATCATTTGGATTTCATATCAAATATTCTAACTTTTAAAAACTTAGTAAATGGTTCACAGTGAGCAAAAATAGGAACACTAAACTAAATTAAGAGGCAACAACATGAAACGCCATGAGACCCGCACCAAACAGGTTCCCACCTTGAATCGGAAGCTCTGGCACACTGCCTTACATTTAAGGGAACGTTTGATGAGAATGAGGTTCATGTTGCTATTGGGTGGGTTGCCTTGGGGTGAAAGTAGAAGCCATTTCTCTTCCATCTTTAAAAATGAAATCAATATTTTTGTTTTCCTTGGCAGAATTCATTTATCACCTGGGAGCTAGGAGAAATGATGTGAATATCCAGTCAGTCTAGAGATTTGGTGACCTAGAAGAAAGGTATCAGGTAAAAGTGCAGGCAGGAGCCTCTTTACCTGCTATAGTCATGAGATCCCCATAATGGTATACCAGAGTTGGGCATTTGACTAGCCTCTGGGGTTCTTGTTGTTGTTATCATTTTTAAAAATCATATTATCAATTCTATCATGTGGCTGCAAACTCACATGAGGCTCTCAGATTCAGGTGGACACCAAAGTGCACTGCCCTAGAAAACAGAATAAGACGCAATAATTTGGAACTTCCTGGTGGTCCACTGACTAAGTCTTCTCGCTCCCAATGCAGGGCGCCTGGGTTCGACTCCTGGTCAGGGAATTACCACATGCTGCAATTAAGAGTTCACATGCCGCAACTAACATCCTGCATGAAGCATCCACGACCCGGCACAGCCAAATATATATATTTGCTGAGCCCAGTGTGACTATGTGGAATATATATATACACTACTCCATGCGGTCACGCTGAGCTGGATGCCTCGTTTATCTGGAGGGCGCCAGGCTCCACTGGCCTCCACTGTGTTCTGTGCCCAGGCAGGAGGCTGATCTGGACAAACTAAGGCCTCTGGTTTCAGGTGAGTCTGGTCAGTGGGGAGTGTCAGCAGGGGAAGAGGGGAGATGGGGAGAGAGGGAGGAAGGGAGGAGGGAAAGATGTTTACTCCCCAGACTCTCTGCCTGCAGGGTAGCTGCAAACCAGCTACCGCCACAGTTAAATCCCAGGGTTCTGGCTGCCCAAAGACCCATAAACTGCTTCATCTCCAGCAGCTTCAATCCTGGAGACGGTGCCTGTGTGCTCTGCCCACTCTTTGGGACCCCATGGACTGTATCCCGCCAGGCTCCACTGTCCTTGAATTCTCCAGGCAAGAATACTGGAGTGGGTTGCCGTTTCCTCCTCCAGGGGATCTTCCCGACCCAGGGATTGAACCCTCGTCTCCTGCATCACCTACATTCAGATTCTTTACCACTGTGCCACCTGGGAAGATGGTCTATTTCCAGCGTAAATGAGAATATCTCCTGCCATATCAATAAACCAAAAATATCATGGCCATCAGTGATGTCTAGCCTCCAAGTGTGAAGGAGGGCTCCCAAAACTTTGATCCACCAGAGGCCAACCCCTACCCCCTCACCCGCCATGGTGATTGCTGAGGAGCTGGGGGAATGCAAGAAGTAAAGTGATTGGCCCCAAACAGCCAAGGCGCATCTGAAAGGAATGAATTCAGGGAGACCAGAGGCTTGCATCCTCCCATACACAGAATGCTAAATTCCTCACCTTGATAGCTGATCTTTGATGTTCTGACTTCCCCTTCTGCCTCCTAGGAGCAATTTTCTCAGAGCTACTGAGATACTGTCTCCTGGGCTAAACATTCCCACCAAATAAAATAACTCTCTCCTTTTCAGGTTGTCAGCACTTGTGATTTCCCCACACCCTAGCCACGCTTTGGTCAACAGCCCCTCAATTAAATTACCCAATTTGAGTGTGCCACAAAAACCAAATCCCCGAAAACTGAGTTCTCCACCGAGCTCATGACTCCCCTCTCTATCCAAAATGTGAACCAACCCCTTTCTTGTGCAACACCTGTTCCCCTCAAGACTGAGGAGAAAAGGAGAGACTCAGACTCTGTGGCACCTTGCCAAGCACAAGAGCTGTTCCTTGTCCCCCATTTCTTATTTTAGGGAACAAGGTTTCATCCTCCTTGACCTTCCCAGAGTTCCAAAGTGCAGATTCGAAGTTACTGATTAGAGAAGGTGGGAAGACAGAAAGAGGGGAAAACCATCAGGAAACAGTAATGCCCTGGACCGCATGGTCCGGCTCCTCCTGGGGTATTTGCAAAGCAAACTGATACAGATCTCAGAGTTCTGCTTTGGGGTGGAGGAAGGTGACTTCCGGCTGAGCTCGAGCACAGTGACCCTAGACTGGCTATCATCAGAAGGTGGATGACGGAGATTCCTGAATCAACACCCTGTTACCCGCCTCCCCCACCAACAATCAGAGGAAGTCCACGTGCTGCAGACCACCCCCCGCCCCAAGTTTGGCCTATAAAAACTCTTCCCCAAAACCATCTGGAAGTTGGTGCTTTTTGAGTGTGGGCCACCTGTTCTCTTTGCTTTGCCCTGCAATAAACCAATCTCCACTCCAAACTCTATCACCTTTCAATTTATTCGCCCTCGCTGTGTCAGGCACACCAACTTGAGTTTGACCACACAACCAGTTTTCTGCTGGGAACCTCATCCCTACACACACTAAAATTCACTGCTCACTGAGAGCAAGAAAAAAAAAATATTTTATATGTGTGTTTTAGTCGCTCAGTCATGTCTGATTCTTTGCAACCCCATGGACTGTAGCCTCCCAGGCTTCTCTATCCACAGAATATTCCAGGTAAGAATACTGGAGTGGGTAGCCATTCCCGTCTCCAAGGGATCTTCCCGACCCAGGGATTGAACCCAGGTTTCCTGCACTGCAGGTGGATTCTTCACCATCTGAGCCAGCAGAGAAGCCCCATCTGTGGGGTCTGCACACTTTGGTAAATGGATGCCCATGCAGGATGCAGAGAAAAGTCCCTGCCTGCAGAGATCCCGGAGGCCTCGCACAGACGACCATTTCTGTAGCACAGTGTCTCTTCCCTGATAACACAGTCACAGGACACAGCCAGCTCCCATGCTACTTCCTCCTTGCTGTGACGCTGCCTACATCAGGGTGATGGAAGAGTCCAAGACCTCCTCTTATAGCCTAGCCACCAAGGCTAAGCAGAATCTATGCTTATGGAAGCCAGGAGCATCTGAGCGTCCTGACTCGCCTCCTATGTCCGAGAATTCAATCCTCAAGTCAAGGCTCCAGGGTAACAGTAAAAGATATGTTTGCATATTGAGGTATGGGGAGTCATTCTGGCTTATCCATGAATTAACTTGAATTTTAAGCAAACTAGGACCGCCTCTCTGTGGCCAATCAGACAAAGATTGCACACTGCTTTAACTACTAAAGAGAAGGGCACATTGACTGGAAGTAAAGACTGTCCTGTTGAAAAATAAAGATGAAATCCCTCCCTCCCTGGGACACCAATGCTAGTTCTCCGCTGATAGTAAGACTCCCTTCTCGGGTGCCGAGGCCATACTGACTCGCTGGTGAACCTGCTGATCTGTCCCTGAAGGAACGGATCCCTGACTCGTTTGATGTTCTTTGTTCTGACAAGACATAAAACTGCTGAAAACTCTGCTTCTCCGGAGCAGCTCTTCAGGATTACCTGAGAAGCTGCATCTCCTAGGTTATTGCCTTCAGTTCGTCTCAAATAAAACTCTTTCCCATTTCTATTACAGATAGTTTATCGATTCTTTTCATTGACACAAAGAAAGGTTTGTCTCTCTCCCCCTCACATTTCTGCATTCCCACCTTCATGTATTATTACATAATAATCATCGTGCTACAGATTTTATCTCTTTTTTCTAAATTCCTCCTCAAAAATTTTCATGAAAGCAGGTATTATCATGAACTTTTGGGAGGACTCTAAAATTCACGGAGGGCAATTTGTCTCATCATAACAAAACCTCGAACGTGTACTTGTCTTTCCACAAATTCTTTATTTGGGTATTTCTTCTAAGATGATCTGTGGATCTGGGCTATAAGACATTTGTACAAACATGTTTCACAGTTTTCAATTGGAAAAGCAAGGAAGCAACATAAAATGCCCTCCCATAGAATACTGGTTAAATAAAGTGTGGAATACTGCACAGCCAATAGAAATAATGGTGTAAAGACTATTCGCTGATGTAGAAAAATGTTTTTGAAACACTGTTGAATTTTCAGAGCAGGTTATAGTGTGCTGTGTGCATCTGTGATCCAGTTTCTGTAAACAGAATATATAATGATGGAGACGTAAAAAAATGTCCCCTGTGAAGACAGGACTATGTTTGGCACTCACGTAAGATCAACCAGTGGTTGTGGAAAAGAGGGCAATCCTTGTCCCTCCCCTCCACCCCAACTCACAGTCAGTGAGGGCAGAGAGGAGTCGAAAGCTGGGGCTTTGGGCTCCTGCATCTGTGGATACAACTATGCTGGGGGCAGGTGGATGTGCTCTTGCCATAGAATACAAGATGTGGAAACCGACCACTCTATGCTTAAATAGTCTTTGCATTCCCATCATGCACCCAGCACTCTGCTAGGTCTTGAAACATAGTAGTGAATAAAATATAGCCATGCCCACATGGAGCTTGTGGTCTAGAGGAGGGGTCAGCACACTCCTCTGCCCAAGGGCCAGATTCAGCCTGCCACTTGCTTTTTTGTCAATAAAGTTTTATTGAAACACCGTCATGTCCATTTGTGTACATATTATCTATGACTATCTTCTCACTCCCCCTGGAGAAGGAAATGGAAACCCATTCTAGTATCCTTGCTTGGGAAATCCAACAGACAGAGGAGCCTGGCAGGCTACAGTCCTCGCAATCACAAAGAGTCAGACACAATTAAGCGACTAATCAACAACATTTAACAGGGCAGAGTTAAGTCGTTGTGACAGACTGAACAGGCTACAAAGCCAAAAGTATTTACTCTCAGAAATCCATTTATCTCTCCTCAGAAGAGGGGTGCCAACCCCTGGCCTAGAAACTTGCTACTAAACTTGAGGTACCTGGGCTAGGTACATCAGCAAAATCTCAGTTCATCTAAGACTTTAAGGGCTGGAGACTGCCTGTGAGCCACACCCGTCATAATTAAAGAAACACTAACTAGAGGGTCCAAGCCCCCATCGCTCCGTTCCTGTTCTGCATATTTAAATGCCTGTGTAGGCATGGTTCCCAAGTGAGAAAAAGACTCCTGAAGAGGNGGAACGGATCCCTGACTCGTTTGATGTTCTTTGTTCTGACAAGACATAAAACTGCTGAAAACTCTGCTTCTCCGGAGCAGCTCTTCAGGATTACCTGAGAAGCTGCATCTCCTAGGTTATTGCCTTCAGTTCGTCTCAAATAAAACTCTTTCCCATTTCTATTACAGATAGTTTATCGATTCTTTTCATTGACACAAAGAAAGGTTTGTCTCTCTCCCCCTCACATTTCTGCATTCCCACCTTCATGTATTATTACATAATAATCATCGTGCTACAGATTTTATCTCTTTTTTCTAAATTCCTCCTCAAAAATTTTCATGAAAGCAGGTATTATCATGAACTTTTGGGAGGACTCTAAAATTCACGGAGGGCAATTTGTCTCATCATAACAAAACCTCGAACGTGTACTTGTCTTTCCACAAATTCTTTATTTGGGTATTTCTTCTAAGATGATCTGTGGATCTGGGCTATAAGACATTTGTACAAACATGTTTCACAGTTTTCAATTGGAAAAGCAAGGAAGCAACATAAAATGCCCTCCCATAGAATACTGGTTAAATAAAGTGTGGAATACTGCACAGCCAATAGAAATAATGGTGTAAAGACTATTCGCTGATGTAGAAAAATGTTTTTGAAACACTGTTGAATTTTCAGAGCAGGTTATAGTGTGCTGTGTGCATCTGTGATCCAGTTTCTGTAAACAGAATATATAATGATGGAGACGTAAAAAAATGTCCCCTGTGAAGACAGGACTATGTTTGGCACTCACGTAAGATCAACCAGTGGTTGTGGAAAAGAGGGCAATCCTTGTCCCTCCCCTCCACCCCAACTCACAGTCGGTGAGGGCAGAGAGGAGTCGAAAGCTGGGGCTTTGGGCTCCTGCATCTGTGGATACAACTATGCTGGGGGCAGGTGGATGTGCTCTTGCCATAGAATACAAGATGTGGAAACCGACCACTCTATGCTTAAATAGTCTTTGCATTCCCATCATGCACCCAGCACTCTGCTAGGTCTTGAAACGTAGTAGTGAATAAAATATAGCCATGCCCACATGGAGCTTGTGGTCTAGAGGAGGGGTCAGCACACTCCTCTGCCCAAGGGCCAGATTCAGCCTGCCACTTGCTTTTTTGTCAATAAAGTTTTATTGAAACACCGTCATGTCCATTTGTGTACATATTATCTATGACTATCTTCTCACTCCCCCTGGAGAAGGAAATGGAAACCCATTCTAGTATCCTTGCTTGGGAAATCCAACAGACAGAGGAGCCTGGCAGGCTACAGTCCTCGCAATCACAAAGAGTCAGACACAATTAAGCGACTAATCAACAACATTTAACAGGGCAGAGTTAAGTCGTTGTGACAGACTGAACAGGCTACAAAGCCAAAAGTATTTACTCTCAGAAATCCATTTATCTCTCCTCAGAAGAGGGGTGCCAACCCCTGGCCTAGAAACTTGCTACTAAACTTGAGGTACCTGGGCTAGGTACATCAGCAAAATCTCAGTTCATCTAAGACTTTAAGGGCTGGAGACTGCCTGTGAGCCACACCCGTCATAATTAAAGAAACACTAACTAGAGGGTCCAAGCCCCCATCGCTCCGTTCCTGTTCTGCATATTTAAATGCCTGTGTAGGCATGGTTCCCAAGTGAGAAAAAGACTCCTGAAGAGGTACCTTCAGGAGAATTTTCCTGCCAGAGCCCATCTCCCAGCATCAGTGCTTCAGAGGAGGCCATCCAAGTTCTGACTCTTCCACCCAACAGGGTGGAAGCATGGCTCAGTAAGAATGAACCCACATCACTGGCCCAGGCTTACCTATCCTATATTAATTATAGGCACAGCATTGAGCTTAAACGAACCATTCGGCCATATGAGCGGCAATATTCGAGCCATCAATTTTATGACACTGCTCAGGAAAATACAGTGATACATCATCCCAACCCAAATACAAAGGTCAAATGATATTAATTAATGCGGCAACACAATTCGCTGCAGCTAAATGGGTATTCTTGATTATGGCTCCTTGATTGAGAACTAATGCCTCATTAATCTTAAACATATCAACCGGAGGACATCGGCGAAGTCAAATAGAATAATGGCCAACATTTCAGTGAACACAGCCTCATGCTCTCTCGGTAAGAAGCAAATCCTAGAGACGTGGTTGTGTCTTCTGCCTCCTCCACCCACCTGGATTTACTGAGAGCTTTGTAAAGAAATAGGCTTGAAACCAGTCTCTGAAACCTGGGTGTGTGTGCGTGTCTAGATCTCTCTCTCTCACACATGCACACAGTATTTTCAGATAGGCAGGCAGGCAGGCATTTCCTCTTGAGGTTTTCACTTGCATGTTACACTAGGAAAAGAGAAACTGATGGGCTTACATGGCTCCAAGCCCAGTGAGGAACCTTCCCTCTGAGGTCCCTGTATCCATATACTTCTGCTTATTTATCACAGGTAAGTGGTCAGGGGAAGGAACTCAGGGGACAGAAGGTCTCTGGGTCAGCGTTGCGGGCATGGCATGCCCTGTATCCCTTTCAGTTTAGGCAGGTCAGTCCTCATGGGTCTGAGACTGGTTGGGGGCAGGAGAAAGGGGAACGGCAGCTCAGGCCCAGAGCCCCTGATGGAGCAGCCGAGTCCTCACCCTGACGCAGGCCAGCAGAGGCCTGCTGCCCCTCTAGTCTCCACAGTGCCTGACAGTGAGTTTTAATTCCTCATTGAATTTCTAGAGAAATTACAGTGAACCCCCTCCCTTCCCTCCACACACACACACACAGACATGTGCAGGGAGAGCGCGGTGATTTACACTAATTGCAGGAAGTTCATTTGTAAAGCTTCAAGGTGGGGGTTGCTATTCATAGGAATTCAGGCTTCTCCGTTTTCATGGCACATGGTACTTAGCAATGGTGATGAAAGGGTTACCCATTAGTGATCTCACTTTAATGAATAGATAAAATTTGAGTCAATTACAGAAGTAGCTTTTGTCGAAGAGAGTTGCCTAAGCAATGTTAACCTTTTTTTTCCCCCTCTGTCGCAAACCATGTTGCAGCTGCCTCCTTTTCATATAAACAGAGCCTTCTAAAGAACATGAAACTCTTTGTTCTTTGAAGAAGGAAGTTATCCTCCTTGTATCTCTCTCTCTCTCTCTTTTTTTTTTTTTTCTTTTTAAAAGGGTTTTTTTAATGTTTTGTGTCAAGGTATTCAACCTGATCCCATTCCTAAAGATTGCAACTGGGTGGAGGATTTCTACAGTTCATCTCTCTGTGTATTTAAGCTCAACACTTAACTCTCATTGTGCAGAATATATACTTTATGGGCAATTTATTTTCCTTTTTTTTTGAATCTCAGTAATTTTTACTCTCCACTTGATCCATGCCAGCAGGAATATGGTTGGCAATTCATGTTGACATGTGTTCAAATTTTAAAGGTTGTGACAATAATGATTGTTGCTTTTAAATCTCTTCCACGTCTCAGATGCTGGAGTTTCACAAACATCATATCAAATTTCCCAAACCTGCCCCGAGATGGAAACTAGGGCTCCAAGAGGCTAAGAGCTTTATTTACCCAAAGCAACAGTGTTGATTACCGGAAGAACTTTTAAGGGTTTCCCTGGTGGTTCAGACAATAATCCGCCTACAATGAGGGAGACCCACATTCAATCCCTGGGTCGGGAAGATGCCCTGGAGGAGGGCATGTCAAGCCAGTCCAGTATTCTTGCCTGGACAAACCTGTGGACAGAGGAGTCTGGGGGGCTATAGTCTATGGGGTTGCAAAGAGTCACAGAGAGCTAACACTCTCACTTTTCATCCAGGTCCTAAGGCACGCTTATCTCTCAGAGCACACTTCCCTATAGAAGTTACCAGAACAACAACAAAAAAAGAAAACGCAGAAACTACATAATAATTTCCCAAACCAAAGAGCATCACCTTTGAGGGGAGGAGAGAGGCGCACGTCATTTAGATGCTCCTCCAAGGGCACTGAACGCAGAACTCCCAACTCCTCTTGGGCTCTTCCTTATCCATAAATAATACTTCACAAAGGTCCCCAGAGATATTAGTCCAAACAAACTAGAAGCTAACTGCCATTTTCCAGCCCGGAGCTGCAATGATGGTCATTCTTTAGCTCCTTCCACACACTGCGGTCGGTAGCTCACTGCTCTGCTCTCTGACTTGGAGCTGCAGCTCCTTGCTGGTCAGGAGAGCGACACAGTCAGATCAGAGCCATCTAGATGCAGGTCTGCCTCCTGACCATGAGGTCCCGAGCTAGTGCCTTGGTGAAAGTGGTTGGTTAGCCGCCTGGTCGTGTCCGACTCTTTGTGACCCCATGGATGGTAGCCCGCCAGACTCCTTTGTCCATGGGTTCCCAGGCAAGAATACTGGAGTGGGTTGCCATTCCCTCCCCCAGGGATCTTCCTGGTCCAGGGATCGAACCTGAATCTCCTGCATTGCAGGTGGACTCTTTACTGTCTGAGCCACCAGGGAAACCTCTGTAAGTTGGAGATATAACAGTTAACCACGAAAGGTCATTTCAGAGTCAATATGATAATCTTCGTTGGAAAAGACTCTGACGCTGGGAAAGACTGGGGGGAAGGAGAAGAAGAGGGTGAGAGAGGAAGAAGTGGTTGGATGGCAGCATCGACTCGGTGGAGATGAGTTTGAACAAACTCTAGGGGATAGTGAGGGCAGGGAGGCCTGGCGTGCTGCACTCCCTGGGGTTGCAAAGACACGACTGAGCAACTGAACAACAATAATGCACTGTAGTGTAACCCTACCATCAGGCCTCAGATGGTTCAAGATCAGCAGTGGGGAGGGGGTCCAAGAAAGCAAAGAATGCTCTCAAAATCAACTCAGTTTCTTCCTTTTGTTTCATGAAACCCCTCCTGGAAGGCACAACCCCAAACAGGACTACCAGCATCCCCACCACTCCTACTTCCCTCAGATACTACAACTATTTCCAGGCATCTCTCTCCCAAAAGCTGCAGCCTGTGTGCTCTTAATCCCTTTCCTTCTGTTTCTGCAGCCTGGAAAACCAGCCTGGCTGAAGAAGCAACCTGCTGGGAGAGCAAGGAAAGGGAAGACACAGACTAGGTCAAGCCAGAATCCAGTTACTGGGAGTAAGAAGCCTGGGGATCCTCAAATGTGATTAAGTTTGGTGAGCGCATAAATTGAAACACTCTGGCCAGTGCCCTGTTCGTGGTGTGTTACGGTCGTGGATCAAGGTCAGCTGGCTGCCTTGAGAGAGGGCCAGTGGAAAGCATCCCACAAGCTGGTCTGGGGGAGATTCACCAAGGAAGATACTCCGCATTCTACCATCTTCCTGTGGGCTCAGCCCTGGCTCATCCTAGGTGGGGCTTCCCCACCTGGGTAATGAACTGGCATGCCATTGCAGGAAATGCAGAAAATGAGGGTTCAATCCCTGGCTTGAGAAGATCCCCTGGAGCAGGAAATGGCAGCCCACTCCAGTATTCTTGCCTGGGAAATCCCATGGACAGAGGAGCCTGGCGGGCTACAGTCCATGGGGTAGCAAAGGATCAGACACGACTGAGCAAGCATGCACACACACATCCCAGGTGGCTCCACCTGTTCTAAAGCAGGGCTGCTGGGTATNTGGCAGCCCACTCCAGTATTCTTGCCTGGGAAATCCCATGGACAGAGGAGCCTGGCGGGCTACAGTCCATGGGGTAGCAAAGGATCAGACACGACTGAGCAAGCATGCACACACACATCCCAGGTGGCTCCACCTGTTCTAAAGCAGGGCTGCTGGGTATGGGTGTTGGGGGATCACCCTCCCTTCTCATAGTGTTCTGTTCCGTGGGTGCTAGCTCTGTACGGATGACTTTCTGTAAGGTCACTGTCGTGAAGGAGCAAGTCAGTGAGTCTGGAGCAACGTGAGTGCATGAGGTCACCTTCCTCACAAGTGAGAACTTACGCTCAGCTCTGGAGGCCACTGCCTTTAAGGGTGGGTGGTGGAGAAGAGCAGAAATGAACGAGAACTGTCTTCTTGCCCACATTCCCCATCTTGCTGGCACCCACCCGAAGTCGGTGAACCTGCACTGAGCTGGAAGCCCACGGTCTCACTTTCTCATCCCCACTCTCATCTCACGCAGCGACTAACTCTGAACAAACCTTTAACGCTGTCTCTTTTCTACAGTGTTCGACATCCAGCATTTGATAAGCTCCGTTTAATGTTGAATTCCTCATAATAGTCTCTCATTTCATAGGGGGAAAATGCTTTAAGTTTTTGTCTTTCCTTTTAAAGGAAAGTAAAGTTCAGATAGGGTAAGTAACTCACCCAAGGTCACACAGTGGGTTGGTGGCAGCGGTCAGAGGGATATTCTCTGTACTCTACTATGCCTTCCAATAGAGTAGAGTGCCCTGGGCACTCTACTATTACCCACCAAAGAGGTGTATTAGATAATTTCTAAGCCTCTATGAGCTCTGACTATGCATCTGAGTTTTATCTAACACACTTGTGAGAAGACAGAGCAAGGAAATCTCTTTGGATCACTCAGACTGCAGAAATACCGGGGCAGCACCATGACAGGCACATCCCAGGATGTAAGCCCTGGCTTCTGATTTCTCTGGTTACACATCAGAAGGAAGGCTGCAGAGCCGCGGAACTGCCAGACTCAATCTCTGGGTTACTGGCGCCAGTCTATGACTGTCTTTGGAACAACGCAAGAGGAAGAAATCAAGATCCTAACACCTTTGTTCCTCATCTCCGACTCCTGACTGTGAGCCCTCATCTTACACAAGGCCCTAGATTCCTCATGCAGGGCGTGGGGGGCGCACAGTTCTTGAGGCGTGAGCCTACCGTGCTTCCCCCTCTGCGGCTGAGAAATAAAGCCGTCCTTCTATTTCCTCCGAACTCCATTTCCGGATGTTTCATCTGGCTTCAGTGGGCAGAGAAAGCCAAGACTTTGGCCAGCAACAAGAGGACGCCGGGCTGCCTGATACACTGCACGCTCTCAGTCACCTCAGTGCAGCGTTCCGCCTGGGCAGCAGGGCGGGCAGGTCCAAAGGCGGGCGGTTCCGGTCAAAATGGCACTGCCTTCCTCCACCGACTGTGGAGCGACTGGTAAACAGACCGAGGACAAGGAAGCCTTCCCTATCGGAGAGCACCTGCCTCCCCAAAGCAAATAAAATTATATTAAAGATAGAAATATTAGAGGCCCTGATAATGTAATCATAAAGTAATCACTTTGAATTAGGATAATGGCTGTGTCCAACTCCTATTGCATTTATTTTGAATATCACATTCTTTCAACTCTCATTATTTTAATTATGTTCAATTACAGACATTTGCATATGCTTTATCATGGATATTAGTGAGGGGGAAAAGACTTCCCTGAGTTAAATGATGAACAGATATTCCATATTATGTTACACTTGCACCTCCTGAAAATTTGATTTACTACAGCCCAAAGAGAGGTCCCGAGACAGACACTGATTTGAAGTGAGTCTGAATTTTCTGTGATGATGCTGCTACTGCTAAGTCACTTCAGTCGTGTCCGACTCTGTGTGACCCCATAGACGGCAGCCCACCAGGCTCCCCAATCCCTGGGATTCTCCAGGCAAGAATACTGGAGTGGGTTACCATTTCCTTCTCCAATGCATGAAAGAGAAAAGTGAAAGTGAAGTCGCTCAGTCTGTCCGACTGTTAGCGACCCCATGGACTGCAGCCAACCAGGCTACTCCGTCCATTGGATTTTCCAGGCAAGAGTACTGAAATAGAGACAGTCATTCAGAAAATGAAACAGAGGTGATGAAGGGCTGGGCTGGACTGAGGCAAAGATTGGAGGCTTGGCTCTGGCTGCGTGACCTCTAGAAAATCATGCAACCTCTCTGGTATTTAGTGTCTGCATCTATAAAACTTGGAATATATAATTGTAGGGATTACCTAAAATGATGCTTAAAAGTGCTTCTTAAGTCAGCATCAGCACACCATATAGGTTGAAAAAGTTAGCTATACTTTTTGACAAATGGTTCTAACACAATTGAACACTATAGGGGGGGAAAAAANCTACATATAGATGGAGAATACTACGTATATATGGAGACAGAGATTGGAGTAATGCTCCTACAAGCCAAGGATTGCTGGGCATCACCAGAAGGTGGGAGAGAGGCATGGAACAGATTCCTCCTCCTAGCCCTCAAAGGAACCAACACTGCTGACACCTTGAGTTTGGACGCCTAGCCTCCAGAAGTGTGAAGGGTTGCATTTCCCTTTTTTCAAGCCGCCCAGTTTCTGGTACTTTGTTATGGTGGCCCTAGGGAACTAATAAGTGGGTATAGCCAATGCTGCCAGTGCCTCCACTATACCCTTAGCCAGCCTGGAGGTCACCTCCAGCTTTAGTGGAGAGGTCCTGGCTGCCAAGCTTAAGCATACCCTGGGCTCAGCCTATACTCAACACCTTAAGAAATGTTAGGGAAGCCCCTTAGAGGGATTAGGATCCATAATTTATCAAGGATCCCTAAAATCAGTAAGAAAAAGATGAATGTTTCAGGAGAGTAAGATAGTATGCAGAAGACTTGAACAGTTTTGCAGAAGAAATGGGGGTGAAAAGAAGTCCTGTCTCTTATACACATCTAGATGTGTATAAGAGACAGCTCTGAGGAAGTATTTGCAAACCATGTATCTGAAAATGAAGAATATCTAGGATATACGAAGAAGTCTCACAACGCAAAGGAAAAAAGTAGCATTCCAATTTAAAAATGGGCAGAAGAAATGAACAGACATTTCATCAAGAACGATATAGTGACAGTCCAAGATGTTCCACATCATTAGCCATTAGGGAAATGCAAAGTAAAACCACAATAAGATATAACCACAATCTATAAGAATGGCAAAAATTTAATAACGGTAATGACAATACCAAGAGCTTTCCCAGTGGCTCAGCGGGTAAAGAATCCACCTGCAATGCAGGAGACACAGAAGATGCAGTTTTGATCCCTGGGTCCAGAAGATCCCCTGGAGGAGGAAAATGGCAACGCATTCCAGAATGTGTTCTTGCCTGGAAAATCGCATGGACAGAGGGGCCTGGCAGGCTACAGTCCATGGGGTCTAAAGAGTTGGACATGACTCAGCAACTACGCAGGCACAATACCAAATGTGAGGAGCTGGAGAACCCAGATTACTCTTACACTACTGTTGGGATTGTAAACTGGCACACGTGCTCCAGAAAACAAGTTGCAAGAGTCTTATAAATGAAACATGCAACTACCGTATTGTCCAGCCATTGCATTGTTGCATGTTTATCCCTGAAAAATGAAGTCTTCCTGTTCACATGAATACCTGTCCATGAATGTTCGAAGCAGCTCCACCCATAAAACCCCAAATAGGTCCAATGTCCTTCAACAGGTGATTGTTCAACACTCTGTGCTACAGCCACACCCTGGAATACTCTACTACTCAGCCATGAACAGGAAAAAACTATTGACACGTGATCTGGATAAATCTGCAGGGAATTAGGCTGAGTGAAAAAAGCCAATCCTAAAAGTCGAATATTCTATTATTCCATTTATGTGACATTTTTGAAAGGACAAAAGTTTGCAAAACTTTTTGCAAAAAGTTTGCAAAAGGAGAACAGATGACTGGTTGCCAGGGTTTTAGAAATGAGGTTGGGAACGAGAGGGACGTAACAGAAGAGAACTTTGCCGAGATACAAATGCTCAGTATCGTGAGATGAGATGCTAGAGTTTTGCAAAATGTTCATCATCGGAGGAAAAAAATGGGCAAAGTACACACAGTATCTCTCTCTATATATATTTTACTCAAACTGCATGTGAATCTATGATCAGCTCAATAAAAATTCAAGTTGAAAACTATGGAGGATATTCTGATTAAAAAAAACAATTATTGCTATAAAAAGGAAGGTTTCTCGGATGATATATTGGTGGATACTAATTCATTCTTAAGTCTACATGAAACCATAGCACAAGTTGCGCTGACCTCTTTCTTCCCAAGTCTGGGGGCTGCTGCTGGATTGCGGAGTATCTGGCCTTCTCTTGGAGGCAGCCAGGGGTTTCATTTCCCCACGGAGCCATCACGGTAGCTGGCTGTGCACTGGATTCTTGCCTTTGGGGTGAGCTTGCTCCAGGTGCTGGGGGTGCAGAGCCACCTAAAAGTTACAGATATTTCCCAATGGGACAAGCTAGAGGGAGGATGCTTAAGAAAGTCCCAGGCGAGCCAGCTTCACCTGGGAGGCGAGTGAGCCGTCCTGTGCTAACTTTGGAGTCACCCTGCCTGGTTTTGAACTCTGCTGCTGCCCAGCCGGTGTAACCTTGTACATAGCACTTAGTTCCTCTGGGCTGCATTTCCTCATTTGCAAAAGGGAAATAACAATAGCAACTATATAGCATATTTCATCAAAGGGCAGACAGAATGAAAATCATAATCACAGAAAACTAATCAAACTGATCACGTGGGCCACGACCTCGTCTAACTCAGTGAAACATGAGCCATGCTGTGTACAGCCACCCAAGATGGGCGGGTCATGGTGGAGAGTTCTAACAAGACGTGGTCTGTTGGAGAAGGGAATGGCAAACTACTTCAGTATTCTTGCCTTGAGAACCCCATGAGCAGTATGAAAAGGCAAAAAGACCGGATACTAAAAGATAAACTCCCCAAGTCGGTAGGTGCCCAATATGCTACTGGAGAAGAGAGGAGAAATAACTCCAGAAAGAATGAAGAGACGGAGCCAAAGCAAAAACAACACCCAGTTCGGGATGTGACTGGTGATGGAAGTAAAGCTCAATGTTGTAAAGAACAATATTGCACAGGAACCTGGAATGTTAGGTCCATGAATCAAGGTAAATTGGAAGTGGTCAAACAGGAGATGGCAAGAGTGAACATCAACATTTTAGGAATCAGCGAACTAAAATGGACTGGAATGGGTGAATTTAACTCAGATGACCATTATATCTACTACTGTGGTCAAGAATCCCCTTGAAGAAATGGAGTAGCCATCATGGTCAACAAAAGAATCTGAAATGCAGTGCTTGGATGCA
>SJYX01024414.1:250698-341683 GCA_006410675.1 Oreotragus oreotragus | reverse complement strand
GGAGTGGGTTGCCATTTCCTTCTCCAATGCATGAAAGAGAAAAGTGAAAGTGAAGTCGCTCAGTCTGTCTGACTGTTAGCGACCCCATGGACTGCAGCCCACCAGACTACTTCATCCATTGGATTTTCCAGGCAAGAGTACTGGGGTGGGGTGCCATTGCCTTGTATTCAACTCCTTGTGACCCCAAGGTATATAGCTCGCCAGGCTCCTCTGTCTGTGGGATTTTTCCAGGCAAGAATACTGGAGTGGATTGCCATTTCCTTCTCCAGGGGATCCTCCTGGCCTGAGGACTGTACCCGCATCTCCTGAATTGGCAGGTGGATTTTTTACCATCAAGCCACCAGCAAAGCCCGTTATGTAGGTCTGCATTTCCTCAAATTGGCCCATTCCTTTTACTTAAATACTGCTTCTACAGAGAGAAATTCTGTATCCATCATTCTCATACTGATGTCAAAGGTATAGAAACACTGAGCATCCTGAGAATGTGCTTTTGGGGGCCATGGTGGGGGAGGGGGAGGACGGAGGAGGGGAAGGGTCTGATTCAAGCTTCCATTGAGCTCCCAGGGAACGTGCCAGCCAGCAGGACTGAACTGCAACTTCTCAAACTCTCCCTCACATCCACAAACGGAAACTCTCCTTGAGGAACGCAGAAGGTAGTTATAAAAAGCAAGGACAAAGCCCTGATAAATCAGAGAGAGATGCTGTTTCCTGCCAAAGCTCTCGAGTTTGAGGTCTGTCCCCTCCTCTGCTGGAAGAGGACATTAGCCAAGATTAAAGAGGCATTAAAGTCACACAGAACATCCACCTACTCTTCCCCTCGAGGCCACCTGGGGAACCGAGAGAGAGAGGCATCACTGGCCACTGCCTGGCAAGATGAAAGTGTGACCCCACGGACTGTAGCCCACCAGACTCTTCTGTCCATGGGATTCTCCAGGCAGGAATGCTGGAGTGGGTTGCCATGCCCTCCTCCGGGGATCTTCCCGACCTAGGGATTGAACTCAGTTTTCCTACATTGCAGGCAGATTCTTTACCCTCTGAGCCATTAGATAAGCCACAGTGCCCGGTGAGGAGATGGTTGAAAACCACGACCAGCACCAGGGTCTCCTGCTTGTCACTCTAAGACCAGCAGAGTATCACTTCCTTGGAGGTCTGGAGATCTGGGGGTGATCCCCACCCACCGATGTCATCTGCATTTCCTGCCAATTTCACTGGGGCCAGGGCCTATCTGGCTGGGAAGTCGTTCCCCGGCAGCTTGAACTGCCCTGTGAAATCCCACTTCTCCAGAGCTGGTGGCCTGGTCGCAGATCCTGCTGGAAGGAAGCGGTCGATTGCAAGAGGCACTCGCTTAGCCAGGGGACAGGCAAACAGTAGGAGGAGGCAGTGAGCATTTTAACCCTTGACCTTTACGTCCAAGCTAAATAGACAGAATGGATGACGATGACTGAGACGGCAGTTTCCTGATTTTCAGAGAGGAATGTCTGTTGGAAGAAAGAAGTCAGAGTTCCTGGAGAGAGAGTGGGCTCTCTGGATACTTTTTTAGGAGTCCTTTGGTCAAACACCCTGTTGCAGTCCCAGCTCAGCCCCAGCTCCACCTGGGTATTGAGCAAGGGGCATCATCACTTAATCTCCCTGCACCTCAATTTCCTCAACACACAACTTACCTGAAGTGAGGGCTAAATGGGAGTAATACCTAGAAAGCTCCTTCACACAGTAAATACTCAGTTAATTAGCCCTCAACAGTCACTAGTCACACACTGTAGCAAGGTTTTCATGTGTGAGTGTTAAGTTGCTTCAGTCATGTCCGGCTCTTTGTGACCCCATGGACTGTAGCCCTCCAGGCTCCTCTGTCCATGGGATTCTCCAGGCAAGAATACTGGAGTGGGTTGCCATGCCCTCCTCCAGATCTTCTCCACCCAGGGACTGAACTTGCAGCTCTTACGTCTCCTGCATTGGGTTCTTTACCACTAGCACCGCCTGGGAAGCCCCATCAGTGTTTTCTCTCTTGGACCAAAGAGAAGGAAATAAAACTGATGCATTGAGAGCTGTGGGTGGCCTCGGTGAACACAGGTGAGGAAGGGGGGTGCTGGAGGGCCTCTCTTGGCTGGAAGCCCTGCTGGACCTGTTGCTTCTCTGCCGTGGGCTCTTCTGTAACTTTCCTTGCAGCTCAGAATCAGCAGCTGGTTTCTCCTCTCCGCCAGTGCTCTCTCCTCTCATAATAAGCAGCAATCGTTCCCAGAAGCTGGAGGCTGCTTCCAGGGCCAAAGGTGAGCTTACAGTCACCTGGTTGCCATGGAAACTGAAGCGCTGTCAGGCTCTCTCCAGAGTGACTTGGCAGGGCCTTGAGAATGTGTCTCTCCATTTCCAACTAATCTCCCCCGCACCTGTCTCCCTGCAGGAGCGTTACCAGGGAACACAGGGGCCAGGCTCTCACCGGACCGTCCACGGTTGGACGGGGTGGAAGCATCTGCGTGGCGGGCTGGTGGGTGAAAACCCACAGATGCCGCCAGCATCCTCGTGAGAGACAGACCTCTAGAGTCACAAGGGCCTGCAGAGGGGAAGCGAGAAGAAGGCAGCAAGCGTTTCCCAGAGTCCAGGAGTTTGTAGAAGGTACGGTAGCATCGGCTCAGCCCATACAGCAATGCTGCCAAGAAGCACGGTCTAGTTTAGGGGCTCTCAGACTTCAGCTCCCAAGAAAGTCACCCCAGATGCTTCTGCATCCAAATTCCTGCTGTGATTTCAATCTAAAGGTCTGAGGAGGCCACAAGAGTGGGTGTTTCGGACACTTCTCTCCCTAAGTGATCCTCTTAGAGGTGAGTTCGCATGCTGAGAGGAACAGGGATTGGAGGAAAAAGAGAAAGAACCCAAGCTTTAGCAGTTCTGAGTTTGGGCCCCATTGTGCTTCTAATTTGCATTCTGCATTTGACCAAGATCTTAAAGGTCTTAATAAGAGAACTGGATCACATTAACATTTCTCAATGAGATCTCAAGGGACATCACTCCCAATACTCTTAAAAAGCCAAATAGTTTGGGAAGTGATATTTATTCTATTTCTCTGTGTGTGTGTGTGATAAGTCGTTTCAGTTCTGTCCCACTCTTTGCAACCCTATGGACTGTAGCCCACCAGGCTCCTCTGTCCATGGGATTTTCTAGTCAAGAATACTGGAGTGGGTTGCCATGCCCTCCTCCAGGGGATCCTCCCGACTCAGAGATCGAAGTTGCATTTCTTGCATTGGGAGGTGGATTTTTTTTACCACTAGCACCACCTGGGAAGCCCAACTCTCTCTCGAGGGTACATGCAAATTGCTTAGCACATTAAAGGCTCTGATAAGTCCCACAGTATGAAAGTCTGATTTCTTTCAACCCAATGTTTTCCTAACTTGTTTGCCCACAGAACCCTTTTTTCCTTTTATACTATTTGTTAATAACAGCCTCCTGGGATAGCTGATTTGGTAAATGGTAGGCTAGGAAATAATCACATATATTAGTAGTTAATTTTGACTGAGTTACTACTATGTGTCAAGCAATTGACGTACATCATCTCATCAAATCATACAATTGCTCTGCCTAAAGTAACACTGCTGGCAACTTGCTGACACTGGGCCCTAACCCAAGAATTCTGACACTGACCTTCTGTTATGCTAGGAGCTGCTGAAATGTCAGCAAGAGCAGTGATTATGACTGAGAGTGATTATACCTCTACTCCAGAACTGATCACAGATAAAGCAGCTTTCTGGACCCAGGAAACACTGGAAAAAGACAAACTTTGCAGAACATGTGAAAACAGATTGCAAAGGAGGGAAATCTGGACCCTGAAGTTTCCAGTGCCAAGCTTGAAACTATAAAACAAAGCCTCCCACTTCTGGAGTTATCAGCACACTAGGTTTTCCCCCTTCCCGATCACATTAGCTTTTGAGTAATGTAGCAGCCAAGCGCCCAGCTCTGTGATGTATTACATGAATGCATTATCAGAACCAGCTGTTGCTCTAATGATATGGAAGAAGGATGAAGGGCTTGGGTGATATATTGCCCCAGCGTCCTGCGATGGGAGAACAAAGCAGATCCCGTGCAGGATAGTCACGCGGTTGGAAAGTAGAGATTGATTTATCAGGGATGTCCCAAGTCAGCATCGAGAAAGAGGAGTCCGTGAGGCTGTTGGAATTTATCAACATAATTATGTGCAGTGATTTATTAAGCAGTAAATAACAAAGGCATCAAAGACACTTTTTGGTTGCTGTTTTGGCTTAACTTACTAAAAAAGAAGAAAACTTTTTTAGTTCATTGGTTTGGTTTGTACCTTTAAATGATAAAGTTCCTCAACATGAACACGTATGAATGATGAAGTCTTTGAGGAAAGATGTAGGCTGAGGTGAGTCACCTTTAAACGGGTATGTTTCTCTCCACAAAGGAAAATAAGCCCTCATCCATTTATTCTTTGTAGGGTCTATGGCTCCAGGGTAAGTGACACAGCTGAGAGCTAAACAGAATTTAGCTGGCATGTCAGAGGTGGAAGCACAGCCATATGGGCAAAAATGATAGAGCATTTACTCCATTCCCACCACAAGCCTAAAGCCCCTTACGCCCGTTATTGCATTTTATCTGCATTGTAACTCGGCAGAGTAGGTACTGGTATCATCCCCATTTTACAGGTGAGGAAATCAGGCATTGTTGATGCCAAACTAATTTAAGCTAAGGTTTCACATCAGCAGTTGAGCTGGTGATTAAAATATAGGTTCCCGTGACCCCAGAGTCCATGCTATTCACTTATTCATCCATCTGTGTAATAAATATTTCCTTGGCCCTGCTAAGTGCAAGTACAGGAGGTGCAGCGATGGTTGAGACTGAAGAAACCACGTGTGTGTGGAACGTAACTCTAGGAGAAGAGACATGCACATGAATGAATGAACAAGCATAGGCACAGAGGTACAAACTATACTAACCACAGTGAGTTTCAAGGAAACAATGTCTTAGAAAATAGCAGGGTGACGAACAGAGGTCAGGGAAGACAGTTCATCTGTGATGAAAACCTCACTGCTCTTCACCATCAAGGACACACAAGGTTTCAATCAACTTGCACATCTTGGGACCATCCACTGTTTCCCCAACGCTCCCTTTCTTTCATGTACATGCCTAATATGATAAACATGACTCAAGGTCTGGGCTTCCCTGGTGGCTCAGAGGTTAAAGCGTCTGCCTCCAATACGGGAGACCTGGGTTCAATCCCTGGGTCGGGAAGATCCCCTGGAGAAGGAAATGGCAACCCACTCCAGTATTCTCGCCTGGAGAATCCCATGGACGGAGGAGCCTGGTAGGCTACAGTCCTCGGGGTCGCAAAGAGTCGGACACGACTGAGTGACTTCACCTCACCTCACCTCAAGGTCTATGCACCACTCCTCAACACAGGTAATCACATTTGTCAACATCATAAAGTAGAAAACAACTTTCTCAGACTTTTTTTTTTTTAAACGGGGGTAGTCAATTGACTCTTCCACCTGCTGCCACACACCCTCTGTGCATCTCAGGACAGCTGAACTCTTGGCATCTGCTCGAGACTCTGCCAGGCAGGTATTTGGCACCCATTCTCACACTTCGAGTGCATACACAGACAAACAGGAATGGAGACTCATGTAAAGCCTGTTTTCGTCTGTGCACGAGCTGAGGAAATTATAGTTTGTGTTGCGCAATTTCTGCAAGCACCCCACGCTGACCTTGAAGACAAGAGCAACCTCCCCTGCTGTCTAGGCATCCAAATGGCCAGGAGTGTGACCAACAGATGGCCCCCCCTCCAGAGCAGAGAGGTTGAGAACAGCGTGCAGACCAGTGCAGGGAGGTGGTCACTGGACAACCAGTACAGAGTAATCAGACCTGAGCCAGCTGGAGGCCGAATGATAAACAGGACACCTCCCCACCTCCTGGTGAGCTGTGCCCTGGTCTCCTGCCTGACTCCCTGCAGCCAAGTATCCTGGATGTCATATTTCATCTAGTCGTCCTATAACCGGGTTACTCTTAGCTAGAGGGTTCTCCCTGAGGCCCAAAGTCCTTTCCCTTCCCCAGAAGCAATCCCATGTTAAGAGGGACTCTGGGATACTCAATGGAATGCCTGGTGATTCCCAGGCACTGGGTGAATAGCGAGAGGCAGGTTTCTAAACAGGAACTCATCCATCACGGTTCAGATCATGCACTAGTGGTGAACAGCTACGTCGTCTCGATTGAAGGTGATTCTGGAATTTCCTTTCCATTTGTGGCCTGTGGAAATGATATGTATTCTAGAAACCTACTTAGCAACTGTATTAGTCAGGAATCACCAGAGGAACAGAACCAGAAGAATGTATATATTTAGAAAGTGTCATATTATAAGGATTGCTTACGTAATTATGGAGGCTGACAGTCACAAGATTTGCAAGCTGACAGGGCCTGGGAGAGCCCTTAGGGTAAGTTCCAGTCTAAGCCCAAAGGCCTGGAAAACGGGGGAACCACTGATGTGGTTCAAAGGCTGGCAGGATTCAGGGAGAGCTCACGTTTCCATTTGAGTTCAAGGTAGGATAGAGTTCCCGATTTGAATGCAGTTAGGAAGCAGGAATTCTCTCTCACTTAGGGAAGGGTCAATGTTTTTGTACCAGGCAGGCCCTTCAACTGAGTGGAAGAGGCCTACCCCCACTAGAGAGGACAATCTGCTTTACTCGGTTTACTTATAAAAATGTTAATCTTGCCCCCAAAAAACACCCTCACAGAAACACAGAGTAATGTTTGTCCAAAGATCAGGGCACCTCATGGTATCCAGCAAAATGATAGAGAAAATTTACCATTAGAGAAACATCATGATAACAAAAGTTAATAGGTCCCACAGGGCATGGAGACTGCTTTCCAGATTACAGAGGTTTTTCACACATTCTCTTCCGGCCCTGACCAAAGGCAGGCAGCGTTATCCTCATTTGACTGTGATGAGGGCTCTAGCTGAAACAGCTTGATGAAACAACTTATCCAGCAGTCCTAGAGCTATTGTGTCAGGAGCAGAATTTAACTTATGATGCTATTCTAGTTCCTATTCCACTTTCTAGAAAAATGGTATAGATGAGCTTATATGCAAAGCACAAAGAAAGACACAGACAGAGAGAACAAATATATGGATACCGAACAGGAGAATGGAGAGATTGGGACTGATACATGCATACTATGCATAATAATGATAACTAATGAGAGACCAGCGTGCAGCTCAGAGCACTCTACTTAATACACTGTGATGATCAGAGTGGGAAGGAAGTACAAACGAGAGGGGTTTATATAGCTATATATAGACACGGCTGACTCATTTTCCTGTACAGTAGCAACTAACACAATATTGTAAACCAACTAGACTCCAATAAAAATTAAGTAGTCCCCACTCACTGCAACTAGAGAAAGCCCGCAGGCAGCGACGGAGACCCAGTGCAGCCAAAAATAAATAAGTTAAAATAAAATTTAAAAATAGAGTAACAGAATACATGTACAAATAGGTAATGTTTATGCCAAATAACAGAGCGTGGATGTGCATGTCAAAATACAAGCGGGTGGGGACACGCCATCAACACCCCCAGCACTCCAGCCCCTGGGTGGGAGGAAGCAGAAGGAAACGACAGGTCACGTGACAGCTGGGCAGGAAGAGAACCACAGTGCGAGCAGCAGGAACGTGTGGAGCGCCAGCCTGAGACAGCAGCTGACACCACTAGCAGCGTACTTACCAATCCAATAAATGGGTGAGTACAATGTACTCCCTGGTGGTGCTGCGGTAAAGAACCTGCCAGGCGATGCAGGAGACAAGGGTTCAATCCCTGGGTCAGGAACATCCCCAGAAGAAGGAAATGGCAACTCACTCACTCCATTGTTCTCTCCTGGAAACTCCCATGGACACAGGAGCCTGGTGGGCTACAGTCCGTGGGGTTGCAAGAGAGTCGGACACGACTGAGCAACGAGCACACACGCACGTGTGTTCCCAGGAAGACAGCAAGGGACAGAAGCAGCCCAGTCCTTGCAAACCCCCAAACGGACCAGTCAAGGCTGCTTCCAGGACCATCCCACCCAGAGAAGACACTGCTGGAGGTACGCTGAGGAGGACAGCACCAAGGAAGGAGGAAGACTGTTCAGGGGAAAGCGGGGCGGGGAGAAGGGCTGGGAGATCACAGAGCACCAGCCACAGGGTGTTTTGTCTTTAATCTTTAAAAAGTATTTACTTATTTATTCAGCTGTGTCGGGTCTTAGTTACGGCACGTGGGATCTTTCATTGCAGCTCACGGCCTCTAAGCTGTGATGCACAGGCTTAGTTGCTTTGCGGCATGTGGAATCTTCGTTCCCTGACCAGGGATCAAACTAGAGTTCCCTGCATTGCAAGGCAATGCAATTGCCTTAACCACTGGACCACCAGGGAAGTCCTTTTTAAAAAAATGTTTATTGAAGTATCAGTTCAGTTGCTCAGATGTGTCCGACTCTTTGCGACCCCATGAATTGCAGCACGCCAGGCCTCCCTGTCTATCACCAACTCCCGGAGTTCACTCAGACTCACGTCCATCAAGTCAGTGATGCCATCCAGCCATCTCATCCTCTGTCGTCCCCTTCTCCTCCTGCCCCCAATCCCTCCCAGCATCAGGGTCTTTTCCAATGAGTCAACTCTTCGCATGCGGTGGCCAAAGTACTAGAATTTCAGCTTTAGCATCAGTCCTTCCAAAGAACACCCAGGACTGGTCTCCTTTAGGATGGACTGGAGTATAGTTGATTCAAAATGTTGCGTTAGTCTCTGCTATACAGCAAAGTGAACCAGTTATACATATACATGTATCCACTCTTTAAAAAATTATTTTCCCGTATAGATCATTACAGAACACTGAGAAGAGTTAGCTGTGCTATACAGTAAGTCCTTGTTAGTTATCTATTTTATTTATAGCAGTAAACCATACTTTTTTTAAAACTACATGGGAAAATTAAAAAGAGAAAGAGAAGAGAGAACCCTGTAAAGTTAGAAAAGCCACCTAAAACAAGATTCTTTAAGATTTCATGAAAGACAATCCCACATAAAAATGGGCAACAGAAAAGAATCATGGGCACATCTGATACAAATTTATTAAAAGGAAAAAAGAAAATAGGGATAACGAGCTAAACAAAACCCCCACAGGTAACAGAAAGCATTCCAGATAGGTATTGTCAAAAATAAGATCAGCTTCAGAACCTACTATTTCAAAACATGCCCAAAGGCATTAAGAAAGTGATGTAAGATACAGAAAACAATATAAATCAGCATTAGGAAAGTTTAGAAATGAGGCGACAGAACTCAAGAATTACAATGTAAAGAAAAGAACAGTGTTATGAATGAAGAAGAAACTACAGAAACGGTAAGAGGAGATAAACATGAAAATAACGCGTCCCGAGAACTAAGGTGCTCTATTCTCTCTGACCCAGCGGACTGGCAGTGCTGTGGGCAACGGCTGCGTCGCCCTGCAAAAACCCCACGACCGACCCACAACAGACATGTTACGTGAGCAAGAGCTGACCCTCTGCTGTATTAAGCTGCTTGAACTTGGGGCTTGTTTGTTATGGCAGCATTGCCTAACCTAAACTGACTGATATGGGCACCTAACTGTTCTTAAAACATGCAGGTTCTTAAGAGTCTTTCAAAAGCCATAATATATCTTATAGAAATACAATTCCAAATGTGAATGGATATGTATTGCAATGAGTGATACAATGCAGTTATAAGAGTGAAATGGCGTCATTTCCTTTCTTATTATTATTTTATTTAAAAAGCTAAAATTTTTATTGGAATATGGTTGATTTACAGTGTTGTGTTAGCTTTTATGGTACAGCAAAGTGAATCAGTTATACAATGTGTGTGTTAGTTGCTCAGACCTCTCTGACTCTTTGTAATCCCATGGACTGCAGCCCATCAGGCCCCTCTCTCCACGGAATTCTCCAGGCAAAAATACTGGAGTGGGTTGCCATGCCCTTCTCCAGGGGATCTTCCGGATTCAGGGATTGAACCTGGGTCTCCTGCATTGCAAGCAGGTTCTTTACTGTCTGAGCCACCAGGGAAGCCTGGTGTATGTATACACACACACACACACACATATACATATACATATATATATATATTCATTCTTTTATAGATTCTTTCCCCATATAGGTCATTACAGAGTTTTGCAAAAGAGTTCCCTGTGGTATACAGTAGGTCCTTATTAGTTATCTGTTTTATATATCACTTCAGTTCAGTTCAGTCCCTCAGTCATGTCTGACTCTTTGCGACTCCATGAACCGCATCATGCCAGGCCTCCCTGTCCATCACCAACTCCCGGAGTTCACACAAACCCATGTCCATTGAGTCGGTGATGCCATCCAACCATCTCATCCAACTGTCATCCCCTTCTCCTCCTGCCCTCAATCTTTGCCAGCATCAGGGTCTTTTCAAATTAGTCAGCTCTTTGCATCAGGTAGCCAAAGTATTGGAGTTTCAGCTTCAACATCAGGCCTTCCAATGAACACCCAGGGCTGATCTCCTCTAGAATGGACTGGTTGGATCTCCTTGCAGTCCAAGGGACTCTCGAGAGTCTTCTCCAACACCACAGTTCAAAAGCATCAATTCTTTGGTGCTCAGCTTTCTTTATAGTCCAACTCTCACATCCATACATGACCACTGGAAAAACCATAGCCTTGACTAGACGGACCTTTGTTNGCCTTTTCAGTGGTTCACTGTCATTATCCTTCCAATTTTTTTCTTCACTCTAGATCATAATACTACCCAAAAAATCTTGGCTTCTTCTTCTGCTTCCTTTTCTTTCTTTCTTTTTTTTTTTTTTTACTATCTGTTTTAGTTTCCTGTTGCTGTGGTAATAAGTGAACACAAAGCTTAGTGGCTTAAAACAACAGAAATATGTTATCTTTGAGTTTTGTAGAAGTCGGACACAGTCCTTAGGAAGCTAAAGTCAAGCTGCCAGCTGAGTTGCATTCTTCTAAATCCTCTAGGAGGGAATCTGGTCCTTGTTTTTTTAAAATCATTTAATGTTCATTTTATATAAACTGCTGTTTATTTTCAGCCAACCTATTCCATTTTTCTGTGTGGAGCCCACGGAAGAAGAGCTTAAGACCACCCAGTGGTCATTCCTACCCATTCGGTGGCCTGAGCAGTGCGAGTTCCAGTTTTGCTCACCTCCCCCTGAGGGAGGCTCAGCCCTGCTGTGTGCCCTGAGAACTGGTGATTATGCACAGAGAGTGCCCGCAGTTTCACACTGGTCTGTAACCTCCGGTTGTGCATGCATGCATGCTAAGTTGCTTCAGTTGTGTCCAACTCTTTGCGACTCCACAGACTGTACCCCACCAGGCTCCTCTGTCCATGGAACTTCCCAGTCTAGAATACTGGAATGGGTTGCCATGTCCTCCTCAAGAGGATCTTCCCAACCCAGGGATCAAGCTCGCATTTCTTGTGTCTCCTGCCTTGGCAGGTGGATTCTTTACCACTAGTGCCACCTTGGAAGCCCAACCTCAGGCTGAGCTGTAAATGCAGTAAACCCAGGAGCTGAAGCAGTCCACTCACCCTGAAATTCCTACTGGGTCACAGCCTTTCCGGCAGCAGCCCGTGCTTCCTTTTCAATCTCTTCAGGATTCTGCAGAAGTAGAGATAAGATGTGCTCTCTCGTGGGTGCTCACGTGGCACCACACATGCACAGAACTTTCTGAGCCAGTGTCCCTCCCAACAGACCCACTGTTGTTGTAGAGGATGGCATGTTCACAAAGTGCAGAGTCAGACATAGTGTGATGGCAGGGAGGCTAGTGGTCAGTCCTGAGATCAATAACCACTAGAAGGCATGGCTCCTGGAAGTCTTCCTGGATTTGACTAGTGAAGTTTCCAGAAGCAAAGTGGCCAGCAATAAAAGTGGCTCTGGCAGGAGTAGCAAACTTCAGCCTAGCCCCACAGCCAGTTTTCCTAGAGGATATGATGCTGATATCAGCCAGATTTTCAGTGGCCATAATCATACAAGCCCTCAGTGGAAGCTTCTCCCAGGTCTTCAGATTTATGTTGTAAACACCATCACTTATTTCCTTTTGTAGAGGTACAGTTATTTGAAAGCTGCTAAGTATATTCCTCCTGCAAGAAATTTAAGGAAGAGAATCCTCCTCCTTCATTTGCAGGATATCAAGTGCTCCAGACAAGTGTCCCTTTAAGTTATGATGTGAATCTTAGACATTTTCATATGGATCCCTGCTTGGGTAGCACAGAAAGGCTCAACAGGTGTTTTTAAATAAAAGAGCAGTTGGGCTTGGCCTAAGAGCTGCTTTCTGAGGAATGTGAATGCATTTTGTTCCTGTCTGTCTTAGAATATTTGGCTCCTAAATNCAGACAAGTGTCCCTTTAAGTTATGATGTGAATCTTAGACATTTTCATATGGATCCCTGCTTGGGTAGCACAGAAAGGCTCAACAGGTGTTTTTAAATAAAAGAGCAGTTGGGCTTGGCCTAAGAGCTGCTTTCTGAGGAATGTGAATGCATTTTGTTCCTGTCTGTCTTAGAATATTTGGCTCCTAAATGGTTATTTGGTCATCAATCTGTGCCAGTCGCCAGCCTGCTTTTCACACTCCTGTGGGATTCACCTCCCTGAAGCAGCAATCGGATCATTCTGCTTGGTTTGGCACAATCCTTCTGAACTTCAGTCTCTTCAAAGAATAATTTCCCAGCTTCTCCTGACATTTCCTCATAGGTCAACAACTGGTTTAAATCTACCATTCCAAATAAATTTCCACGTTTCTTTTTCAGTATACCACACAGCCCAACAAATTGGAGCACCCTGTTACTAACAAAAGGCCCATTTTCTGTTTTTCTGCCTTTTTGCTCACTGTTAACGCCCACGACATCCTTTTCCTTGCCTTTCATTCATCAACGCCCAACATTACTCATCATTCATGACCCAGGAAATAAGTGATGGCATCTACAGCATAAATCTGAAGACCTGGAAGAAGCTTCTGCTGATGGCTTGTATTCTCTTTAAGTTCCTTCCTTTATCCTCTCACTGGAAATTGAGATCCCACCCTGGCATTGGCAAAAATATACAGCCTTGAAGAAGGTAATTAAACTTCATCATGCTTCAGTTTCTTTATCTGCTAAACGCAATAAGTTATATATACCTTTTGCACATTAAATTAATGTATGTAAGTAATCACTCACAGTGCCTGGTACATATACTTAATACATGAGAGTGATTATTACTATNTCTTTAAGTTCCTTCCTTTATCCTCTCACTGGAAATTGAGATCCCACCCTGGCATTGGCAAAAATATACAACCTTGAAGAAGGTAATTAAACTTCATCATGCTTCAGTTTCTTTATCTGCTAAATGCAATAAGTTATATATACCTTTTTCACATTAAATTAATGTATGTAATGTACAGTGTAATGTAATGTAATTAGTACACTGTAATGTACTAATGTACAGTGCCTGGTACATATACTTAATACATGAGAGTGATTATTACTATTATTATCATTAATCTATACTTTTATATGACACCTATCAGCTCCTGCTTTGCAGTCTTTGAAAGTGGATCCCATATTTGCATCAGGTGCACCCTTCATAAATCATGTCAAAATATCTGACAAACAGTATTAACAGTGAATAAGGCTGAATAAATAAATAAATCCTCCTAAGCTTACTATTGGGAGCTCCCCTGTGGCAAAGAGTATTGTATTATTTCTCTTGGGCTGCCATAACTGATTACCACTATTGAGTGGCCTAAGGTAACAGAAATTGACTCTCTCACTGTTTAGGAGGCTAGAAGTCCAACTCAAGGTGTCAGCACCAATTGCCTGTGAGGGGAAAATGGCCTCATATCTTGGCTAGTTTCTAGTGTTTAAGGGAGTGGCAGAGAATAAGATGGTTGGATAACATCACCAACTCAATGGACATGAGTTGAGAAAATTCTGGGAGATAGTGAAGGACAGGGAAGCCACGAGTGCTGCAGTCCACGGGGTCACAAAGAGTTGGATATGACTTATGGCTAAACAAAATGAAGATGATAGAATGTCAGCACCAATTGCCTGTGAGGGGAAAATGGCCTCATATCTTGGCTAGTTTCTAGTGTTTAAGGGAGTGGCAGAGAATAAGATGGTTGGATAACATCACCAACTCAATGGACATGAGTTGAGAAAATTCTGGGAGATAGTGAAGGACAGGGAAGCCACGAGTGCTGCAGTCCACGGGGTCACAAAGAGTTGGATATGACTTATGGCTAAACAAAATGAAGATGATAGATGTGTTCCTCACATCTGTGCTCTCTCTTTTCATTCCCTTCTCTGTGTCTCTGTGTCCTCTCTTATTACAAAAGCATCAGCCATTGGATTTAGGGCTCAGCCTGAATCCAGAAAGATTTCCTCTTAAGATCCAAATAAGGTCACCTTCCAAAGTCTGAGTAGCAAGTTTTGTGGAAACACTATTCAACCCATGACAAGTTTCAGCTTCTGCATGAAATAAGGATAAGTAATAATATCTACCTTAAAGTGTTTCTATGTGGATTAAAACAGATAAGTCTTCTAAAGGACTTAGTAGAGTCTAGTTGTTTTGAATCAGTCAATAAATGTTGGCCTCTTTATTTATTTATTTATTTATTTCTTTTTACAGGGTGGTTCCTTCATCTGGAAACCTCATCAGCCCTCACACTTTTTACTTGACTGCTGCTGCTAAGTCACTTCAGTTGTGTCCAACTCTGTGTGACCCCATAGACGGCAGCCCACCAGGCTCCCCCGTCCCTGGGATTCTCCAGGCAAGAACACTGGAGTGGGCTGCCATTTCCTTCTCCAGTGCACGAAAGTGAAAAGTGAAAGTGAAGTCGCTCAGTNTGGGTTGCCATTTCCTTCTCCAATGCAGGAAAGTGAAAATTGAAAGTGAAGTCACTCAGTCGTGTCCGACTCTTCGCGACCCCATGGACTGCAGCCCACCAGGCTCCCCTGCCCCTGGGATTCTCCAGGCAAGAACACTGGAGTGGGTTGCCATTTCCTTCTCCAGTGCATGAAAGTGAAAAGTGAAAGTGAAGTTGCTCAGTCATGTCCGACTCAGCGACCGCATGGACTGCAGCCCACCAGGCTCCCCCATCCATGGGATTTTCCAGGCAAGAGTACTGGAGTGGGGTGCCATTGCCTTCTAACTCCTTCTGAATAGTTGTGCCTCAACTGAAGTGTCACTTCTTCAGCGGTGTTCTCTGACATTTCCATAGAACCTAATCGTCCTCAATCCCCTTTCTCATTCTTGATAACAATTGTGTAATGACTGGTTAATTATTATGATCAAATAGTAACTGAATGTACTTTAGTTAATTAAACTTTAGTATCTGGCTCCCCATGGAGGTACATGCTCTGTGGGAACGAGAACTCTCTTTAGTTTGATATGAACTCAGATTATCTGGGATGAAACCTACCTCTTCTTCCTTGAGTAAGTCCCTTAATCTGCTTAAGCTTCGGTTCCTCATATGAAATGGCTCTAATAACACTACTTGCATGAAGCAATTGCATGGATCAAATGAAATCCTGTATGTAAAACACAGCTCATTGTACCTGGTACATTCAAGTGCTTAAAAACTGCTGCTTAGTATTAATATTATTTTCAGTTCCTGGCATCTAGTTGAGGAAGTGAATGAATTAATATTGAATGAATGAGACAGGTTATTGGCCAAATCTAGGAATTCAACCTGTGCCACAAAACAGTGTGGCAGTTTAATATGTTCCAGTGACCTTGGCCTTATTAGAGATTTTCTCTAACCAAATGAGCTAGAAAGCCCAAGGGAAGAGGTGCCTAACACCACTGCCCCAAATAATTTCCTCCATTATAACCTTTACAATCCCATTAAAACAAGAATTCAAAACAAAACAAAAAAAGGTTCATTGAATCCAATTTGTTTCTAGCCCCAGGGTGGTCTTTTGGAGATGGACAAGGACAGGAGGGTAGTGAAAAAAGATCAGCTGAGTCCAGGTCCTTAACAGATGAAGTGTGTGTCTGGAGGCAACAGTGCTGTAGTGTGAGAAGGGGTAAAAAGTCATCGGGACTTTGCAGCTTTTACTGTGCTTCTCTATAGTTTAAGGGAGGAAAACCAATGTTCTATGGACATAAAAAGCAGCTTCAGTATCAAAAAGAAAATTATTCACTATCCTAAGAATATATTGCTCTTCACAGAATAACCATGCCCATTGAAGAGCAAGTAGTATTTATGTCCACCTTGCCTATACAGCAGAAGAGATAATTCCGTGGTACACCTCTGCCATCAGACTGACCTGGTTTGAAACTCTGGTGGAAATGTCACTTTCTTTTTAAAATGAATCGGGAATCGTACAGGGTCTTAAGTTTTCTTTGGAGGGTAGAGGAGCTGACAGTTTGATTCCTGAAGTCATTTTATATTTCCTTAAATAGGGGAAACTGAACCAATGACTTTTTGTTGTCATTGTTGCTGTTGAGACACATACTTTTAGAAATTAAAGATAATTTAGCTCAAATATCTTAATTCACAAATGATAAAGCTGAGGAGAAGAGAGATCAGGTGATTTGACAAGGGTCATCCTGCAATTTGGTATTTTGGATTCAGAGTTCAAAGCTAGATCTCTGCCACAGGTATCAGATCTCTTTCCCCTGTGCTTGGCTCACCTACTATGGGCAGCTATTTCCCTGAAGGATAAGATGCAGCATCAGGCAAATCCTGGACTAAAAGGGCATTGAAAGACTTCCCTGGTGGCCCAGAGGATGAAAATCTGCCTGTCAATGCAGGAGATGTGGGTTCGATCCCTGGTCTGGGAAGATGCCACATGCCGAGGATCAGCTAAGCCTGTGTGCCATAACCACCGAGCCCACGTGCTGCAGCTCCTGAAGCCCACACGCCTAGAGCCTGCACTCTGCAGCAGGAGAAGCCACTGCAATGAGAAGCCTCCACACAGCAACTAGAGGGGAGGCGCCGCTGGCTGCAACTAGAGAAAGTCTGTGCAAAGCGACGAAGACCAAGCCCAGCCAAAAAAAAATAAAATAAAGTGAGAAAGACTTAAAAAAAAAAAAAGAAGCACACTGAAGATTTATATTTTTCTCCTTACTGAGTTTCAAGTTCACATGTATGATGACCCAGGAAATACGGATTCTCTCTTTTAGTAACAACAGTGCCTAATAACTGGGAATGATATGTGAATATAGATAAAAAGGGTTTCATTTATAAACATACACTACTTTTAGATGTATTTACTTATTTTTAAAGGAGAACTCTGGCTTCCTTTGCTCCACCTCCCTTCTTGCTCCTCCCTCAAAAGAGACTTGATTCTCCACATGAAATGTAAGATATCAGTGAGGGCACAGGTACCCACGGGCCAGGTTACCAGGTTGAGGTATCAACAACCTCTTTGTGTTGTTCCTTTGGCACCTTTTTCATTAATGCAGCTGAGGCAGGAAATGAAATAGATTTGGCCTGCAGTGGTGACTGATTCTCGACAGTGGTGAGGTAGAGAGACATACAACCTGGGTGGGCCAGGGCTTTCACGGTTTGCCGCTGAAAATCTTGTGTCGCCAGCAACCTGTTCAATAAGAGGCAAACTGGACAGTCGGTTAGGGTAAACAGCTGTCGGGTTAGCCTCACGATGAGCAGGCGGACTCTCCTAGTCAGGGAACTTGATGGAGATTTAATCATACACTCAAGTTTCAGTAAAACCAAGTCCTAGAATTTCAGTTCAGTTCAGTTCAATCACTCAGTTGTGTCAGACTCTTTGCGACCCCATGAACCACAGCAAGCCAGGTCTCCCTGTCCATCACCAACTCCCGGAGTCCACCCAAACCCATGTCCGTTGAGTCAGTGATGCCATTTCTGAGCCACCAGGAAAGCCTGGTGTATGTATACACACACACACACACACACACACACACATATACATATATGCATATATATATATATTCATTCTTTTATAGATTCTTTCCCCATATAGGTCATTACAGAGTTTTGCAAAAGAGTTCCCTGTGGTATACAGTAGGTCCTTATTAGTTATCTGTTTTATATATCACTTCAGTTCAGTTCAGTCCCTCAGTCATGTCTGACTCTTTGCGACTCCATGAACCGCATCATGCCAGGCCTCCCTGTCCATCACCAACTCCCGGAGTTCACACAAACCCATGTCCATTGAGTCGGTGATGCCATCCAACCATCTCATCCAACTGTCATCCCCTTCTCCTCCTGCCCTCAATCTTTGCCAGCATCAGGGTCTTTTCAAATTAGTCAGCTCTTTGCATCAGGTAGCCAAAGTATTGGAGTTTCAGCTTCAACATCAGGCCTTCCAATGAACACCCAGGGCTGATCTCCTCTAGAATGGACTGGTTGGATCTCCTTGCAGTCCAAGGGACTCTCAAGAGTCTTCTCCAACACCACAGTTCAAAAGCATCAATTCTTTGGTGCTCAGCTTTCTTTATAGTCCAACTCTCACATCCATACATGACCACTGGAAAAACCATAGCCTTGACTAGACGGACCTTTGTTTACAAAGTGATGCCTCTGCTTTTTAATATGTTGTTTAATATGCTGTCTAGTGTCTTTTAACTTCATGGTTGCAGTCACCATTTGCAGTGATTTTGGAGCCCAGAAAAATAAAGCCAGCCACTATTTCCACTGTTTCCCCATCTATTTGCCATGAAGTGCTGGGAACAGATGCCATGACCTTAGTTTTCTGAATGTTAAGATTTAAGCCAACTTTTTCACTCTCCTCTTTCACTTTCATCAAGAGGCCCTTTAGTTCTTGTTCACTTTCTGCATAAGGGTGGTGTCATCTGCATATCTGAGGTTATATAGTAGTGTGAATATGTCAATCCCAATCTCCCAATTTATCCCTCCCCTGTCCCCTCATTCTTTCTTAATTAGCACTTTATAAATTCATGACTGGAGTGGAGGCAATTATTTCCCAAGCGTTGAAAGGTCACACTGAGCTTGGATCCTTGGGTGGAGCCCCAGAGATAAGGTCTATCAGCAAAAAAGAATTTCTTTCTCTCCAGGGAACATATACACCATTGTCATTACCGATAAAGCCCTCAGTTCTTGTATCTTAGCTTCTGGATTGCTGAGAAGGAAATGATACAATCCCTAATCTAGAGGTTGGAGAGCTGGACACACACATTATTACCAATTTTATTATCATCATATTAATAATAGTCACCTTCTACTGCCAATTAGCCACTGTTCTGAGTGCTTTATATATAGTCATGAAAACATTTGTTTTCTGGTGAATGAATGAATGACAATGAGTTATAAACAAAAGGGGGGGTTATAAAGGGAACACAGCACTTTTACCAGTGGAGACAAAAGGGTGAAGACATTCTAGTCAGAGGGGATAATGTGAATAGAACAAAGGAGATGGGGATTACATGCCCCATAAAGAGAAAGTGAATAAGCATCTTTGGCAGGAAATGGAATTTATACTTAATCTTCTAGATAAAGAAGATCCATGGAAATCTTCAGACCTGGGGACAGGGATGACAAAGCACTATTCAAAGCAAAGTGTCCTAGCAGCAGTACAGGATGAAAATCAAAACAGAAACAGACTGGAGACAGAGACACAAGATAAGAAACAATTGCAAAGCTCACCTTTAAGGGGATGTGAGTCTTGTCAAAGATTTAGGTGTAAAGAGTGGGTGTTACTAAGTTTTGGCCAATGATACAACATGAGCAGAATGTGAGGTGGGGGCTCTCGGAAGTCTTCTTAAAAACAGAAGGTGCATCCTTTTTTGCCCCTTCATTCACCATACTGCCTGGAACACAGAACTGATGGCTGGATCTCCAGAGGCTACTTTGCACCATGAGGACCAGAGCCACATACAAAGGATTATGAAGCAAAAAGCTGAACCCCCAATGCATTCTAATAGTGGAGTTATTATGCTAACCAAGGACTGCCTACATCTGGATCTCTGTTGCATCAGAGAAATACAAATGTTTACCTTATTTGGAGTCTCCATTGGAAGTAACTGAATCTAGCTCTACAGGACAGGGCAGAATAGGGAAGTAACTGAATCTTTCTACAGGACAGGGCAGAATAGAGAACAAGCACAGTAAATATATCTTGTGGTATGAGTTAAGGATTTGTGTCCCACCACCTGAGTTTAGATTCTGGCTCTACTAGTTGGTAACTTTAGAAGTTTAAGCAAGTGCTTCGGTTTCAACACGGGTTAAATGTGGAAAAGTAATTGTTGGTAGCTACCTAGGGGTTTCTTGCTGTTCAGTTGCTCAGTCGTGTCCGACTCTTTGCGACTCCAGGGACTACAGCAAGGCAGGCTTCTTTGTCCTTCACCATCTCCTGGAGTTTGCTGAAACTCATGTCTGTTGAGTCAATCCATCCATCCAAGCATCTCATCCTGTCGCCCCCTTCTCCTCCTGCCCTCAGTCTTTCCTAGCATCAGGGTCTTTTCCAATGAGTGGGCTCTTCGCAACTTGGAATGACTGAATTCAGTGACTGTGATAAGATGCTCTTTGGTGCACGTGTTGCGAAGTGAAGTGGAATGTGATGTCCTCATCCAAGCATCTCATCCTGTCGCCCCCTTCTCCTCCTGCCCTCAGTCTTTCCTAGCATCAGGGTCTTTTCCAATGAGTGGGCTCTTCGCAACTTGGGATGACTGAATTCAGTGACTGTGATAAGATGCTCTTTGGTGCACGTGTTGCGAAGTGAAGTGGAATGTGATGTCCCTAGAGAAAAGATGACCCAGTTCTTGGGGAGAAGGTATAAGAATGGGATGACCACTTTTGCTAGAAAGTTAGGGGGCATTACAAAAGCTTCTTGGAAAACTCATTTCTCAAGCTTCCTTGCCCCCTTCCAAAAGCACCCTTCTGCTGAAGCCTGGCTTGGAGAATTTTGAGCATGACTTTACTAGCGTGTGAGATGAGTGCAGTTGTGCTAGAATTTAGCGTTAAGCAAATGCAGTTGCTAAAGTTTCTGGTGTGTTTTGTAAATGGATTTTCAGATTTTCTTCTCAAAGCTGAACTAAGGGTCTTTTCCCCATCCTTCTGATGGTTTCATGAGCTGCTGAATATACTACAAATTACTTTTAAGCTTAAACTGGTGACAGCATATTTGTTATTTTCAACTCAAGTCCTTGACTAATATACCTTTTTCCTGTTTCAAATCCCATCATGACACCTATAGATATAGTAGCCATCTTATAACAGGAAATAATGATAACGAGGATAAAAAAAAAAAAGGTAAGGATGGTAGAATGGAAAAAAAGAAAGATCTGTGTTCTTGCTGGTATAATTGAAACAATGAGAAAGTCTTGCAACTGCCTGTCTCTAAGATCTCCTTACCTGAAATAATAAATATTTGAGCCTAAGTCATTGTGCCCCAGTTAAATAACTATTTTAACTGATTCAGGTTCACATTAAGAATGCTATTATGTAAGTTGCTTTTTTGCTCACTCACTCAACAGTATGTGAATTCATATTTCTCTGCCAATAATATCGATTGACAGCATCTATGATGATGGTGAAGCCTAAATTTCCTTGGATATCCTAGTCCTCATTTCCCACCCAAACTTAATTTACCTGTATTTTGAGCTGTTTTAGAATTTTTATATTACTGTCTCATATAAGTTTCTTGGTAAAATTTTAATAAAATTTAACGGTAAAAGTATTAAGTTATCTTTGACTGTATGGATAACCAAAAGATATAAAATAGCTCTAAGATTGTTTCAAAAAACTTGCAGTTGAAAAGTTGGTGAATAACTTCTGCTCATTTCTGCTGCAGGACAGATTTCAGAAGAACTAGGGAATAACTTTAGTCTTTTTTGCTCCTTCAATGCTTTATTTTCTGACTGCAGAATTGGTTCTAGAAGGGGCAACTTAGAATGTCTTCTGTCTCTTCCAAACAAGGAATGAGATGGCTTTCAGTTGTGAAAAATTTCACTGGGTTACTCTGACCAAGTGATTAAAAGGGGATGGGAAGTGAAGAAAAGGAAAGGAAAGAAATAAAGGGAGAGTGAGAGAAAGAATAAAGGAACACAATTAATGACGGACATAAGAAAAGAAAAAGCAATACAAACTGGACTTTCAGTATGAAAAGCAAGTGGTTATGAACACACATATCTGACTTGTTAATAAGCTAAACCCCCATTCATCATCTTATTTAAAAACTTTCAGTTGATTCATCATTTTTTCTTCCTTCTATATGTTAGTGATTCTACAAAATGCAAGGTGACCTCCATCTTCCCAGAAGGAGCATTTTACCAAATCAGGAAACTGACAGCAAGCACGTTGCTTCCAGCCTGCATCTCCCTTCATCCTGGAGTCTTCCCAGCTGCAATGAGTGACGCAGACAATGCAGACACCTTGTTACTACATATTAAGCCCTTTCTCTCGGGGTCTGCAATCTATTGGAGACTCAGCAAAGGGACTTGCTGCTGATGTACTGGAGTTGTCTCGTTATCAGAATCTGAAGCCACCCTATAGCATAACCCCTGGTTAATATCTTTAGTTCCCCTCAACCTGCTGTCTCTAAAATCTCCCTCTTGCCTTCATGCTGTTTGTGAGAATAAAAAGCAATCATTTCTGATCCAGTATGTCAACCTATATAATTGTCTATTTCTTCCTGGTTCAGTCTTGGAAGATGGTACTTTTCTAAGAATCTGTCTGTTTCTTCTAGGTTGTCCATTTTACTGGCATATAATTGTCTGTGGTAGTCTCTCACGATCCTTTGTGTTTCTGTGGTATTGGTTGTAACTTTTCTTAATTAATTCTTATTGGAGTATAGTTTTACAATGTTGTGTTAGTGTCTATTGCACAGTAAAATGAATTGGACATATATCCCCTCACTTTTAGACTTCCTTCCCTTCCAGGTCATCAAAGCGCATTAAGCAGAGATCCCTGTGCTACACAGTATACTCTCATTAGTTATCTATTTTATAGGACCTGACTTCGCTGGTAGCTCAGCTGGTAAGGAATCCACCTGCAATGCAGGAGACCCCAGTTCTTCCTGGGTTGGGAAGATCCACCGGAGAATGGATAGGCTACCCTCTCCTACCCTCTCCTGTATTCTTGAGCTCCCCTGGTGGCTCAGCTGTGAAGAATCTGCCCACAATGCAGGAGACCTGGGTTTGATCCCTGGATTGGGAAGATCCCCTGGAAAAGGGAAAGGTCACCCTCTCCAGGATTCTGGCCTGGAAAATTCCATGGACTGTATAGTCCACGGGGTTGCAAAGAGTCACTCATGACTGAGTGACTTTCACTTTTCTTTATGGGACCTAGAGGATTAACTTTTTCAATTTCTGATTTTATTAACCTGAATACTGTCCATCTAGGCTTTAAAAATGAATCTATTGCAATGTCATATAATCATTGCAATAAAATTCATATAATAACCAATGTCAGAAACTTAAAAATGGAAGACAGGCTAAGTCATTTCAGTTTTGTCAGACTCTTTGTGGCCCTGTGCACTGTAGCCAGCCAGGATCCTTTGTCCACGGGGTTCTCCAGGCAGGAATGCTGGAGTGGGTTGCCATGCTCTCCTCCAGGAGATCTTCCTGGGGGATCTTCCAAACTCAGGAATCAAACCCATGTCTCTTATGTTTCCTGCATTGGCAGGCAGGTTCTTTACCATTAGTGCCACCTGGGAAGCCCAAAGGCAGAAGGATGCTCTCCTTATTTCCTTCATCCTACCCTTTAGAAGCTACTGTTGACAGTTTGGTGTGTACCCTTACAAAGATACTTGCAGGTCAATACCTATAATTTTTTACACATGTAAAGAGAATATTTAAAAAATTATTCATGAACTTATCCATATTTTTAAGTAGACAACATTCACCTTAGTCAGAACAAGATGTTGGTCCAATTGGAGCAGTTAAGAATTTTTCAAAAACAAAAGCAAAGTGAAGAGAAAGTATAGGGTATATGCAGCTTCTAAAATCCATGAAAGAATCTTACAGTAGTTTAATAATATTGAAATACAGGCATTATGTATAGTAAAAGTATTTACTTAATTCATTTGACTTCTCAAGTGATTAAACAGTAATTTATCATGTTGCTGCTAAGTCGCTTCAGTCGTGTCTGACTCTATGCAACCCCATAGACGGCAGCCAACCAGGCTCCCCCGTCCCAGGGATTCTCCAGGCAAGAACACTGGAGTGGGTTGCCATTTCCTTCTCCAGTGCATGAAAGTGAAAAGTGAAAGTGAAGTTGCTCAGTCATGTCCGACTCAGCGACCGCATGGACTGCAGCCCACCAGGCTCCCCCATCCATGGGATTTTCCAGGCAAGAGTACTGGAGTGGGGTGCCATTGCCTTCTAACTCCTTCTGAATAGTTGTGCCTCAACTGAAGTGTCACTTCTTCAGCGGTGTTCTCTGACATTTCCATAGAACCTAATCGTCCTCAATCCCCTTTCTCATTCTTGATAACAATTGTGTAATGACTGGTTAATTATTATGATCAAATAGTAACTGAATGTACTTTAGTTAATTAAACTTTAGTATCTGGCTCCCCATGGAGGTACATGCTCTGTGGGAACGAGAACTCTCTTTAGTTTGATATGAACTCAGATTATCTGGGATGAAACCTACCTCTTCTTCCTTGAGTAAGTCCCTTAATCTGCTTAAGCTTCGGTTCCTCATATGAAATGGCTCTAATAACACTTCCCCATGGAGGTACATGCTCTGTGGGAACGAGAACTCTCTTTAGTTTGATATGAACTCAGATTATCTGGGATGAAACCTACCTCTTCTTCCTTGAGTAAGTCCCTTAATCTGCTTAAGCTTCGGTTCCTCATATGAAATGGCTCTAATAACACTACTTGCATGAAGCAATTGCATGGATCAAATGAAATCCTGTATGTAAAACACAGCTCATTGTACCTGGTACATTCAAGTGCTTAAAAACTGCTGCTTAGTATTAATATTATTTTCAGTTCCTGGCATCTAGTTGAGGAAGTGAATGAATTAATATTGAATGAATGAGACAGGTTATTGGCCAAATCTAGGAATTCAACCTGTGCCACAAAACAGTGTGGCAGTTTAATATGTTCCAGTGACCTTGGCCTTATTAGAGATTTTCTCTAACCAAATGAGCTAGAAAGCCCAAGGGAAGAGGTGCCTAACACCACTGCCCCAAATAATTTCCTCCATTATAACCTTTACAATCCCATTAAAACAAGAATTCAAAACAAAACAAAAAAAGGTTCATTGAATCCAATTTGTTTCTAGCCCCAGGGTGGTCTTTTGGAGATGGACAAGGACAGGAGGGTAGTGAAAAAAGATCAGCTGAGTCCAGGTNCAAATAATTTCCTCCATTATAACCTTTACAATCCCATTAAAACAAGAATTCAAAACAAAACAAAAAAAGGTTCATTGAATCCAATTTGTTTCTAGCCCCAGGGTGGTCTTTTGGAGATGGACAAGGACAGGAGGGTAGTGAAAAAAGATCAGCTGAGTCCAGGTCCTTAACAGATGAAGTGTGTGTCTGGAGGCAACAGTGCTGTAGTGTGAGAAGGGGTAAAAAGTCATCGGGACTTTGCAGCTTTTACTGTGCTTCTCTATAGTTTAAGGGAGGAAAACCAATGTTCTATGGACATAAAAAGCAGCTTCAGTATCAAAAAGAAAATTATTCACTATCCTAAGAATATATTGCTCTTCACAGAATAACCATGCCCATTGAAGAGCAAGTAGTATTTATGTCCACCTTGCCTATACAGCAGAAGAGATAATTCCGTGGTACACCTCTGCCATCAGACTGACCTGGTTTGAAACTCTGGTGGAAATGTCACTTTCTTTTTAAAATGAATCGGGAATCGTACAGGGTCTTAAGTTTTCTTTGGAGGGTAGAGGAGCTGACAGTTTGATTCCTGAAGTCATTTTATATTTCCTTAAATATGAAGCCCTAATCCCTACTGTGATGGTGCTTGAAGACCTCCGGGGAATAATTAGGGTTAGATGAAGTCATGAAAGTGGGTTAATGGTATAAGTTCCAGCCTGAAAGCTGCAGGCTAGAGACTCAAGAAGAGCCCATTTTCATTCAAATCCAAAGTTGAGAAAAGACTGATGTCCCAGCTCCATTGGTCAAGCAGGAAAAGTTCCCTCTTAGCCTGTTTGTGCAATCCGGGCCTTCAACTGATTGGATGAGGCCCACCCACATTAGGGAGGTCAATCCACTTAAGTCAGTATACTGATTCAAATTCTAAGACGCCCTTGCTGACACATTCAGAATAAGTTTGGACCAAATGTCTGAGCATCCCAAAGCCCTGTGAGCTGACATATACAATTAACCATTACAGTACACACGGGTACCTTATATTTCAGCAGTGTTTGCCACATGACAGGTGTTCAGATATCGCTAGTCTTTTTTTGTTCCCAAAAGTCCATTTTTTATTGTTTTCAGGTAGAATATAGCTGGTCCTCAAGGAAAGACTGGTGGTCGTTTCATCAACTTGGTTCTTTCTTCAGGAACCTGTTGGCCCAATTAGGCCATTTATTTAGAAGCAGTGAGCTCCTCCTTAAACTGTCAAGTTAGTCAGTCCACCCTCAGTCCTGGGAATGCTCTCTTCTGCCACAACTTTCTGGAAATCTTGGCTAAGAAGCCATGAGGCTACAGGGTGGGTGAACAGAGGAAGCATTTTAAATGCAGCCTGTGCAGTTTGGCCGAGTTCCGGCTTGTGGAGATTAAATAATAGCTTGTGCACACACAATCGGGGGCTTGCTGAGAGCTGATGGGTGTTACTGACTGCCCTGCCAACTCCTGTGAGTTCTCGTCGCATTTCTCAGAGCTGAAAAACTCTGCTGAGAACCACAGAAACAACAGCCTTTCTGGCCTGGCCCTTTGGAAGGGTATAAACCACTTTAATTAAGAACAGCTTTAATAATGGAGGGCCCGAGATGCCACAGAAGGGCACTGCCAGCATCCGTGAAATTAGGATGAAAAATCTCCCTGTTTTGTACCTTCCCCAAGATCATTTTCTGCTGGGTTCAATGTGTCTCTCCCAGCAGTGTCCGGCCGTGGTGTGAACAAGGAGCCCTGGCACCACCTGCTCACTCTAGCTCGCTCCCTGCCCCAGCCTGGTCTGAGTTACACCAGAGGGGCCGGTCCCATCTCTCCTGATGTGGGTTCAGCCCAAAGGAGAGGGACCTGTCCTAAGTCCAGGAAGCCCCTTCCCTCCCCTAGACCCTGGCCAGCCAGGTATGACTGAAATATTAAATTAAAACAGAAATAAGCACTAGACCGTAGTTTCTCCATTTCAGCACTGCTGACACCTGGGCTGTGTAATTCTTTGTTGTGGGGGGATGTGCCTCGTGGGATATTTGGGAGCTTTTCTGGTCTCCTCCCACTAGATGCTGGTAGCAAAGATCACTCCAGTTGTGATAAGGGAAGATATTTCTAGACCTTCCCAGCTGTCCTCCACCACCAGGGTATGGCTATGGTAAATAAAAATACAGTATGCCCACTTAAATTTGTATTTCAAATAAACAGCATACCATTTTCCATGTAAGTATACTTGTACAATCTTTGGGCCTCCCAGGTGGCTCAGTGATAAAGAATCTGCCTGCCAATGCAGGAGATCCAGGTTCAGTTCCCGGGTCAGGAAGATCCCCTGGAGGAGGAAATGGCAACCCACTCCTGTATTCTTGCCTGAGATATTCCACGGACAGAGGAGCCTGGCAGGCTGCCATCCTTGGAGTCTCAAAGAGTTGGACGTGATTAGCAACTACAACATACCATCTTTAAGGCACACCCTAAAAAACCGTCATCCAAAAATCAACTTCGGGACTTCCCTGGTGGGCCAGTGGTTACGGACCCACCTTGCAAAGCAGGGGCTGCAGGTTTGATCCCTAGTGGGAGAACTGAGATCCCACGTGCCATGGGGGAGCTAAGCCCACGTGCCGCCTCTACTGAGCCCACGTGCTCTGGGGCCCACATGACACAACCAAAGGGTCAGTGCATCGCAACCAAAGGTCCCTCATGATGGAACCAAGACCTGAGGCAGCCAAACAGACATTTATAAAAATATAAGGCAACTTCAACTGAGCACTTTGTATTTTGCATGGTGACCCTACGTACGTGCGTGCCAGGTCGCTTCAGTCATGTCTGACTGTTTGCAACACCATGGACTATAGCCAGCTAAGCTCCTTTGTCCATGGGATTCTCTGGGCAAGAATACTGGGGAGGGTTGCCATGCTGCCTCCAGAGCATCTTCCCGACCCAGGGATTGAACCTGCATCGCTTACATCTCCTGCAGTGGCAGGCAGGTTCTTTACCACTAGCACCACCTGGGAAGCCCCTGAGGGGCAAAATATCCCCCTCCAAGTAAGAAACATTGTCCCAGGGTACTTGGTCTCACCACATATATTAGAATACTGTGATACGCTTTTAAAATACACCTACCCCCTGACCTGTTAAACCAGAATCCATGGGGTCAGGACCAGGTCGTGGGCACTTTCGCTACGCAGCCTGGTTGAGAACTGCTGCCACTCCTTTTCCGAAAATCCCCCAATGATAATATGAATATCTGGAGTGCTTGCCCAAATAAACCAAAACCAACAAACAAAAGATTCTTAGTCCCCATCACAGACCTACTGTATATATAAATCTCAGGGGCCAAGGCCCTGATAATGCTGTATTTTCACCAAGCGTTTTAGGTGATTCTAATGGGCAGGTAGGGAAGGGAAGCCATGCCCCAGAGAAACTCACATGTGTGCATGGGACACGCACACTACGCTGTCACAGGGAAGACACACGTGTGGATCCGTGGAAGAAGGGCAACATGAACACAGTAGGGCCATGCCACAGGACACTGTGTGGCAGTGAGAATGGATCACTTACTGCCTCATGCATTAGTATTGATTCCTAGAAGGAATACAATATTTGATAAATATAAACCCCCAAAATGTGGCTTTGTAAAACTCAAAAGCAAGTGACTCTTAATAATACCTTTCTTGCGTCCCTTGCATGCATGCTCAGTTGTGACTCTTTGCAATTTCATGGACTGTAGCCTGCCAGGCTCTTCTGTTCATGGGATTCTCCAGGCAAGAATACGGCAGTGGGTTGCCATGCCCTTCTCCAGGGCATCTTCCCGACACAGGGATCAAACCTCTGTCTTCTGCACTGGCAGAAGGATTCTTCACCCCTGAGCCACCAGGGAAGCCCATGGCAAACAGAGGCTGCTCTCCGCCAGCACATTAAGGAGACTGGTGCCACTGCTTTCTTCCATTGACCCACGCTGCCTTGGAAACATGGGTCTTGCCAAGCCTGCCAGCCCCTGCCCATCACCCTTCTGTGCCTGCCCCTCTGAGCAGCAGTGGTTCTCACCCAAGAGTTTCAGCCATGAAAATGTATGAACATATGTCCTCAGCTTCACGGTCAGAAGGGAATCCAATCAAGAATCTGGTGATGCATTTGCAAATTAAAAATTTGTACCATAATGAGCACAGCCATTCAAACTAATAATTACATAAACTCCCGTTACGGGTGGCAGGGTAATTACAACAGGTACTTCTAGCAAATTTAAAAAGCGACTTCGGGTTCCATTTCCTTCATGAAGCATGCAACAGGCAGGTGCGTCCCTGTGCTGCCAGGTGGAGGAGCCCCCTCAGAAAAAGAGAGTAAACAGGAGCCAGAAACCTCAATTTCTAGTCTCCCAGGAAGGGAGGGGATTTGTCAAGGAGAGGAAAGACAGTGAGGGAAACCAAAGTGTCTGAAGACGTGATGGATATATGACGCACGTTTGTAAGCAGTGGGGGGCAGGGGGACGCCCATCAGAGGGCTGTCTGACCTCCCACCTCCTTGCCTCCTGTCTGCTTCAGGAACTCCTGCCCGTGGCCCTTCGCGCTGCCTGTTTCTTCCACTTGGAATGCACACCTTCCCCAGCGCAGGTATTTCCTATCAGAGAGGCTTTCTGACCGCCTGCACCAGGTCCCATCCCCACACACTGTTTCATCGTCTCCCTGTCCCTTGTTACTGGCTGACGACGGTACCCGGGAACGCCTGATTTTTTGAAACTGCTCATGGTCCACCTCCTGCACAAGAATGCTCTTCCCTGAGAGCAGAGAGCTTGGCTGAGCTCTCACGGCCCCATCCCAAGGTCCACGAGTGCATCTGGCACTGGGCTGGGGTTCAATAAATGCCTGTGAGTGAAAAAAAAGTCTGAATGAAAGAGTGAATCAATGAACACAGGCTCCCACCCATTATTCGACCTGGGCATCAAACCCTCCTGAGGCAGGGACCACTATGATGTCCTTTGCGCAGACGAGAAGACGAGAGATCTTCAGGCAGCAGCCAGAGGCATCAGCTCCTACACTGCAGATGCCTCCACCTAGGGGCTTCTGTGTGCTTCTTACTGCATGGCGCCATGTCAGGGGGCTTCCCAGGTGGTGCTGATGGTAAAGAACCCACCCGGCAATGCAGGAGACATAAGAGATGTGGGTTCTGTCCCTGAGTTGTGACGATCCCCCGGAGGAGGGCGTGGCAACCCCCTCCAGTACGCTTGCTTAGGGAATCCCATGGACAGAGGAGCCTGGCAGGCTACAGTCCATGGGGTCGCAAAGAGTCGGACACCACGGAGCGATGGAGCACACACGCCCCATGTCAGGACGTGTGGGTTGGGCTATTCCCAAACTCTAAGGAGAGGGGGCAGAGAAGTAACTGATAAGCTGGCTAATTAAAGCACAGTCTCCTCTCCTCAATCCTACCAGCAAACAAAACACCCTCCTTCCTTCCCGTCCAGCTTCAGAGCAGACAGTCTGTTCTAAACCAGATTTGAAGACGGGGTTCATGGCATCTCCATTCATCTCTCGCCCAGCGTCAGACACACCATCCCAGGGGCTCACACGTATTGACTGTGAGTCTAGACTTCTCATCGACGAGCGAATGAGGACTCTTAGATGTGTTGGAGCCAGGATACGAATTTCAGAGCCTCACTGGGTAGCCCCCAAACCCACCGAGATCCGGGGAGGTCGTGGGCAGTTGTGGGTAGCAGAGGACCACTGTGTTCCGATCCTGGCTCTGCACTGACTTTGTGACCCCAGGAGTTTTCTCATCTCTCTGAGCCTCGGTGTCCCTTCTACAGAGAAAGCATCATAACCATACCCAGTCCAGAGGGCAGTGAGGGTTAGAACAAGTCAGGCAGCTAAAGCTCCCAAGCCAAACCCCACACATGCTGAAAGATTAAGAAACACCACCGTCATGAGCATGGACCTTGACGCCCACAGCCGAGGCTCCCAAAGCAGCAGAATCTCACTCCTCAAGGCACGGTGGCTGCCCCAAGTCCCGTTACCTTCAGCCTAACTCACCCTTCATTCCCGTTGGAGACGACCCCACACAAGACCTCTGGCTCACAGCAAAGCCAGGACTCTCAAGGGGATTTTGTGTCCGAGTCCTTCACCTCTTGGTATGTGGTCACCCGCTGAGCGTTTCTGCAACATCTTGGATGATACTCCACTAGAAATGTCTGAGCCAGGATGGGTGGTCTACCAGGGTGGTCCATCCACCCACAGCCTGTGCCACAGCACTTGAACCCATGCAAAGCTTGAGTCCCTCTCATAAAAATCCTGGCAGGAAGAGGGAACAGCATTCTCTGAAGGGCTTCCTGGAGGTGACAGTTTTGAGGAAAGAAAGATTAATTTATGGAGCACCTGTAGAACAGTGGTCAGGGACCCCCTGTGTTGAGCTTGTGATCAGGCTGAGCCCCTTAGGGGAGACCTTGGCAGACCCTCTGGAGCAATCAAACCCCCAGAAAAGAAAAAAAAGAGAAAGAAAATGAAGTCGCTCAGTTGTTTCTGACTCTTTGAACCCCATGGACTATAGTCCGACCAGGCTCCTCTGTCCATGAGGATTTTCCAGGCAGGAATACTGGAATGGGTTGCCATTTCCTTCTCCAAAACCCCCAGATGGTACCCTCAAACCATCTGACACCAGAAGGGACACTGGGTATCCCAGTGGTAAAGGTGGCAGGCATCCTGGACAAGGGACAGTTTCCTGGACACCCCGAATCTACTTCCTGGCTCTCAGCTCCTCTAGGATTCCTTTTTTTTTTTTTCCTACTTAAAAACAACTATTTTATTTATACCAAGAACGGAAAAGTAAGCATGAACATAAAAGAAACTGAGGGAAAAAAAAATTAAGATCTAAAAATGGACCAATAAATACTTGGAAGCTAAAAATACTATATCTGAACTGAAAGTTTCATCTAGGATTCTTAAATAAGCCAGTGAACTGGAGGACAGCATGCTACTAACGACTGACTTCTGATTTCCCTCCACGCAGGTAGCTGACATTTCAGTGTCCAATTTAATTTAGAAACATACCAAAATAATGGTGTTTCTTGCTCTCTAGCACTGTGTAGAAAATTCACACCAGTACATATCCTCATTTTTTTTCCTGCAGTGGACCCAAAGCCTTCAAAGAGGATTCCCTGGAGTTTCCACACTAAAACTCTTGCTGATTCTCCTTTTGCATGGAAAGAGACACACTGGAGACCCCCTGAAAAGCTATGAGCCCCTGGGAAGTGTTTTCAGTCTCTCCAGGCTTTAGTTTGCACCTCCGTGAGAAACAAAGGAAGTGGAATAACTCCTGCCTTGTTGGGTTCAAATGATCAGGTAGGATGTCCCAGAAGGTCTTCCTTCTGCAGTGTTTAACTGAGCACATATTATGTGCTGGGCATTTTACTGGAAACAACTGTGAGCAAAATAAACACAATCTCTGCTCTCATGGGACCGCTGGTAAATATCCATATTTTTTTACTTTTAATTTTTTAAATACCAAAACCATTTTGTATTGGGGTATAACTGATTAACAACATTGTGTCAGTTCCAGGTGAACAGCGAAGGGACTCAGCCATACATATACATGGATCCATTCTTAAGCATTAATTTCTTAACCCAAGGCCCTTTTACTGTCAAACTATTGTATTGCCTTTCTGCCCCTCAACACCAAGAAATTCTTATTCAGATATCTTTTGTCTGTCAAGGCCATGCTATTGAAGATGGCTGGCCATATGCCATGCCATGTGCTCAAGGCTGGGCACACATCATCTCACTTAGCTCTCGTAACAACCCATCCAGGACAAACACATTATTTCCATTATTGTAAAGATGAAGAAATAGACTTGGAAGGTCACTCAGTTAAACTGGCAGGACCGGGGTTTAAACCCTGGCAGGCTGAATCCAAATCCAGACACCTAGCCCCTTCAGCATACTTACTGCCCAATGTGTAAAAGTGAGGATGAACACCCTCCCCACACCTGAAAACCTTGACCCAAAGCCAAAACGTTATACATTTCACCCTCCTGTCAGAGTCCTGTGAGAGCCAGCCCACCCAACCCTGGCCTCAGCCAAGAGTTCATTTCTCCTTCCATCCATTTGCCTGATTTCATATTCCCTCTGATTCCTGGCCTGGAAACCGCTCTGCTGAAATGCTGATTTACCATGGGCGCTCCCGCTATGGGGCAGGCCTTCTAATTGCTTCCTGAAGGGGCCTTTTGGTACTCTTCAGATTGTAATTTTTAAAGAACTATACATTTGCTTTCTCCCGCTCTCCCCACTGGTCTGGGCACAGGCGACCATCTCTCCATCATCTCCCAGAGGTTGACCTTGGGAGGGTCCCTCTGCTTCTGCGTCTGGATTCCCTCTTGTCCCTGCTGGAGGGTTGTTAAGAGGCTTGATTGGGAAGGGGTATGGGTTTGATTCCTGACTTGAGAAGATCCCTGGATGAGAAAATAGCAACCCATTCCTGTATTCTTGCCTGGAGAATCCCATGGATAGAGGAGCCTGGTGGGCTGCAGTCCATGGGGTTGCAAAGAGCTGGACGCGACTGAGAGACTTTCACATTCATACCTCAGATTAACACACTAGATTCTAATACACTCCAGTGGTTCACGTTCTTCCTGCCAAAATCAGTCTCTTGATCTGCAAGAGAGTCATACCCTAGGTGAATATTTCTTGACATCACTCTGAATCTTGTGATTCTTGCCAGACGTTATGCATTTCTTCAATAAAAGGACTCTCTTTCCAAAAAGAAATGGATTTTAAAAGAAAGCTTTACAAAAGTACCGAATCAATATCACTTGCCATAAATAACAGGCCATCATAAGGACACATACAATGGAAGCAATAAATATAATGAGTTAAGTCCCAAGGCTGTGTGCCTCTTTGTCACAAAGGGCAGTTGGTAAGCTGTCAAGAGGCATGCAAGCCACACTTGCCCCAGCCTGAGCCCTTCTCCCTGATGGATCAGAGAGCTCAACAGAGGGAAGCCACCTCCTGAGCCGTGTTCACATAAAGCCACTCTGTGGCCATCAATGCTCCCAGAAATCATTACTGGAAACGCTGAATTCATTCATCCTCTGTGCCAAGCTTCCACATGGGATTTCAGGGCAGGAAGGCCCAGGAGAAGCATAATCAAAGCCTACTTCCCTATGTATGTTACAGAAACACAAAAATGTCTGCTAATCCTAACACAGCAGCTTGGCCACACAAAGCGGTTGGGCCATCTCTGCTTTTTCTCTGTGGGCGTTCCTGCACCTCCACCTCCCTCCTAGCAGTTTGCACGTCCGTGACAAGCAGATTGATGCTGAAGCTGAAGCTCCAATACTTTGGCCACCTGATGTGAAGAGCCAGCTCACTGGAAAAGACCCTGATGCTGGGAAAGATTGAGGGCAGGAGGAGAAGGGGACGACAGAAGGCGCGATGATTGGGTGGCATCACCGATTCAATGGACATGAGTTTGAGCAAACTCGGGGAGATGGTGAAGGACGTAGAAGCCTGGCGTGCTGCAGTCTGTGGGGTCACGCAGAGTCAGACACGACTTAGCGGCTGGGCGACAACAACATGCAGAGACCAGATCCTGACAGCCCCCGTTTTCTTGGGGATCTCTCTAAATGGCTCTAGGCTCAGGCTGAACTTCAGAGCTGCTCTTTCCCAGACGCTCAGACGTGTCTGCGTATACGCATGTGTCCATGCACACACACACACAGACACACACGCTCCCCCGCTGGCCTCCACTCGCCTCGGGTACACCGAATAGGAATTGCATTTAGTAATCAATTGACTCCCCTTGACTTGGTTTGGTGCCTTTTCTAAATAACAAGAGCCTGGCAACATCAGAACCTCGCAACGATCTTTATTAATGAAGCTCCCGGCCCCGTGTGGAGAAGACACAGGCAGCATATGTAGACGTGCTAAGGAAATTATTTCCATCAGCTCCAGCTATTTGAAAGCAATTGAAAAGTTTCCATTTGAAGAAAAAGTAATTTTCCTGATGTGAGTTTCGAGAGCTGTTTGTCTGCCCCCACCTAACGCGGCCACAGCTTGCCCGGCTCCGAGCTTTCTACATTTTATTAAACCACAGCTAAGTGGCGTCATGCTGTTAAAATTCTATTTGAAAGCAATTGAAAAGTTTCCATTTGAAGAAAAAGTAATTTTCCTGATGTGAGTTTCGAGAGCTGTTTGTCTGCCCCCACCTAACGCGGCCACAGCTTGCCCGGCTCCGAGCTTTCTACATTTTATTAAACCACAGCTAAGTGGCGTCATGCTGTTAAAATATTGTGTCGCTTTTTAAAGTGATATCATTACCTAATAATTTTGAGAGCTTTACCTTTTTTTTTTTTTTTTCTTCCTTTGCCAGGGAGGGAAATGGACCATTTAGCCTGGCAGCATCTCAGCGTCATGGAGATGGAGAGGTGGCAGGGGTTGTGGAGATCTGGGGCCCCAGAGCATGGGAAACTGGGCTCTGGAGGTCACAAGGAAGAATATATATGATATCTTCTATGTCTCATGTTTATAGAGAATTGGAAAAGACCTGAAATGCGGGGAACCGGGGCTAATGCAACTCCAATCCCAGGGCTGGATTTTCCATGAGGCTAATGAAGCTTAAATCTCAGGACTCCACAAGTAAATTGTTGTTTAGTCACTAAGTCGTGTCTAACTCTTTTGCAACCCCATGGACACCAGGTAGCCCACCAGGCTCCTCTGTCCATGGGATTTCCCAGGCCAGAATGCTGGAGTGGGTTGCCACTTCTTTTTCCAGGGGATCGTCCCAATCCAGGGATCAAACCTGTGTCTCCTGCACTGGCGGGTGGCTTCTTTACTACTGAGCCAGCAGGGAAACCCCACAACTGAGTTGGCCCTTGCCTAATTTCATAGTTATAATTTTGGGTTTTTTTTTTTAAAGAATATTCCTGCTTTCTATTGCTGCCTAACAAATTGCCATAAACTTTGGGCCTTCAAGCAACACCCACGTATTAGCTCAGAATTTTATAGGACAGAAGGTTGGCATGGTATGGCTGGGGTCTCTGCTTGGGGCCTTTCAAGACTGATATCAAGGCATTGATCTGGCTATGTTCTCGTCTGGAAGCCCTGGAGAAAAATCTGCTTCCAAGCTCATTCTTGTTGTTGGCAGCACCTACTTCCTTGAGGTTTTAGGACTGAGGTTCAGTTACCGTACTGGCTGACAGCTGGTGGTAGAGCTTAGTCTTATAGACCTCTTTCTTCCTCATGCCCCCTCCATCGTCAAGCAACTGTGCATCACATCCTTCTTGCTGAATCTGGGTTCCACTTTTTCAACCAACTGGAGAAAACTCATGATTACATTGGACCCAGGAATATTATCATAATATGAATAGCTATCTTAAGGTCAACGGTGCCATATATTAATCTAATCATGGGAGCAAAATCCACATTCATAGTCCCAAGGACAAGCAGGGCATGGAATGAGAGGGATGGACAGTCTTTGTGGATCAGTTTAGAATTGTGTGACAACAAGCGGAGACACCGTATTGTATGAGCTTCAGGCCCCACGAAACTTGGATCTACTTCTGCTTGATCCCTTTAAGTTTGGACGTCCCCCTGGACCATTTGAATGGCCTCAGATTGATCTTGGGTCTTTAATCTCTGTTTCTAGACTCAAAGCCTCAAAACTTCATCATGCCCTCCCCACCAATGGCCTACATAGAAAGTCAAAAAGGAGTGGGACATGCCAGGCTGTGGGGAAACCCGCTGGGCTTTCTGGAAACACTCTCCTGTTATTACCCCTGCTTTCCTTTACAGTCCAGCTGTTCCTCACTTTAACCCTGTGTAGCTCGGACAAGGGCCTCATCTCAGCTCTAAGGATGGGCAAGTAATGCTTATTTGGTCAATTCAAATCCCCCTCCCCTCTCTTGACCTCAGTGCTTGGTATCTGGATGGTTAAATGACCCAAGCTGACCCTAGACTGAGTGGTACAAGCATCCAGAAAGGATTTTTTTTTTTATCCCCCAAGGCTATGAGCAATGAGAATATAACTTGGAGTCGAACAGTTTACCAGGTGAAGCCTGATCAGGAAGTCAGTCCAGAAGAGCAGTCTAATTACATCATCTGAGACTTTTGATAGTACCAAGCCTAAAGTTAGACTACCCTTGAACACATTAATTTACTTCTCTTTCATTTAATGTATCCATTTATCCATTCATATATGTAAGCATGCATTCATTTTTTCTTTGAAGCTTTTTGGTGTTGAGTTTCTGTCCCTTGCAATCAAAATACTCACACAGTTGCCAGTCTCCATCCCATTCTTTCATTCTAAGAAGTGCAACCTCCCCTCCAGCCAGATGGAAATGCTTGGCACTGCTGAGCCCTCATCTGCACCCATGATGCTGCCACTGTGGGCAAGCCCATCTCTCTCCTCTACTTTTCTACATGGCATTCTGCTCACATTGATATCTCTCCTTGACATCTTACAACCCTCCCTACCTCATTAAAAGTTAATTTCCTCCTTTTCTTAACTCTGTACTTTGTTTCTTAACTCTTACCTTTTATTAACTCTTTCTTAACTTTGTACCAACAAATTTGAAAAACTCAGCAGTGGCCACAGGACTGGAAAAGGTCAGTTTTCATTCCAATCCCATTTTTCTGAATGTTGAGCTTTAAGCCAACTTTTTCGCTCTCCTCCTTCACTTTCATCAAGAGGCTTTTTAGCTCCTCCTCACTTTCTGCCATAAGGGTGGTGTCATCAGCATATCTGAGGTTATTGATATTTCTCCCGGCAATCTTGATTCCAGCTTGTGTTTCTTCCAGTCCAGCGTTTCTCATGATGTACTCTGCATATAAGTTAAATAAGCAGGGAGACAATATACAGCCTTGACGTACTCCTTTTCCTATTTGGAACCAGTCTGTTGTTCCATGTGCAGTTCTAACTGTTGCTTCTTGGAATGTGAAGTCAAGTGGGCCTTAGAAAGCATCATCACTAAGAACAAAGCTAGTGGAGGTGATGGAATTCCAGTGGAGCTGTTTCAAATCCTGGAAGATGATGCTGTGAAAGTGCTGCACTCAATATGCCAGCAAATTTGGAAAACTCAGCAGTGGCCACAGGACTGGAAAAGGTCCGTTTTCATTCCAATTCCAAAGAAAGGCAATGCCAAAGAATGCTCAAACTACCGCACAATTGCACTCATCTCACACGCTACTAAAGTAATGCTCAAAATTCTCCAAGCCAGGCTTCAGCAATATGTGAACCGTGAACTCCCTGATGTTCAAGCTGGTTTTAGAACAGGCAGAGGAACCAGAGATCAAATTGCCAACATCTGCTGGATCATGGAAAAAGCAAGAGAGTTCCAGAAAAACATCTATTTCTGCTTTATTGACTATGCCAAAGCCTTTGACTGTGTGGATCACAATAAACTGTGGAAAATTCTGAAAGAGATAGAATACCAGACCACCTAACCTGCCTCTTGAGAAATCACTCCTAAACCGTATTCTTAAAAAAACAAATAGCCAACCAAGTCTACAGCCTAAAATAACAAAATCATGAGGAAACAGAGTCAGCAGATATCCAAAGACCCACGGTCTTCAGATACTGCAATTTTTAGGTAGAGAATAATAAAATAGTGTCTTTAAAATGTTTAAAGACATTCACAGGTTTCCCAGGTGGCCCTGGTGGTAAAGAAACCGCCTGCCAATGTAGGAGAAATAACAGACATGGGTTCGATTCCTGGGTTGGGAAGACCCCTTGGAGAAGGAAATGGCAACCCCCTCCAGTATTCTTGCCTGGAGAATCCCATGGACAGAGGAGCCTGGCGGGCGAGAGTACACGGGGTTGCACAGAGTTGGACACAACTGAAGTGACTTAGCATGCAAAGACATTCATGGCTAAGAAACAAGAGATTTAAAAATGGCAGGAGGGGAGAGGTAGGCTGGCATCGCCCAGGACGTGACACTGGTGCAGGGGGCATGTGGCCTGGGCCGAGTCCTCCTGTACTCTGCCAGTGCCAACCTTGGTCTTGTGAGGACAGGCTGGTCCTACTAGCACCAGTCCCGGGGCTGACTCGTCAGAGTTACTGAAAAGCCTCCTTTGTCTCACATCCTCAAATGTTCAAAGTGATATCAACCATCAAAGAAACGAAAGCCCCCCGCTTTGAAAGGCATAAGTCAGGCTCCTCTTCATAACAAGATCTAGGGTCACATTCTGAATAGTTAATGACCTCCATGCAAGAGGGAAGAGCTCATCTTCTAGCTGGGCTGAGAGAGACTGAAATGTTGGCTTTCACCCAAGGAACATTATGTGAGACAGGTCATTTAAAGGTGTTCCTTGCAGATGGCACCTAGCAGGGAAACTTGCAAGGGAAGAAGAAATCACCAAACTGAAAGCAGAAAAAACAATACCTGCCTGTGTTTACAGTATTTGGAGTCCTTTGCCTCTAGGCATAAGAGATCTCTCAGGATAATGGTAGTAAACAGACAAGCAGTGTCCAGCAGGTATACCTACTGAAGCTGGAACTCTTAAAGCATGCATCATTATTTGAACACCATAAAGCTCTAGATGAAAAGCTAGTGATTCTTAAAGAGTGGAATAATAATAATAATAAAAAAAGATAAATGTGATACTTCACAGAAGCCACGAATAAGGAAATATACAGGCAGAGACAGAAAGCAATCTTCTGATTGTTCTTTAAGTTTCAGGAAGACCCTGCTAAAGTACCAGAGCTTTAGACCGGAGAAGCAGTGCAGAGAGCCAAACCAAGTGAAAGCACGCCTGCCTGCCCTTTTGAGTCATATAATGGAACTGAGAGAAGAGCATGATGCTGCTATCCTTTCCAAAGAAATGAACACAGAATTGTAGAGATATCCAAGGGAGAACAACTCAAAAGGAAGATATGGAAGAATTATTCCTTTTGAGCTACCTCACCGCACAGTGTGACGCTTACCTCTGTGCATGATGTCAATGATAAACTTAAAAAAGGAAACTGGAAATAAATACTTTATGCATCAAAAGACTGAGGATAAATCCCGCCCGTTAGAGAAGTGCCTGAAATCTGACACTGGCTGAGCAAGACTGAGGAGGGCCTGCGGCCAGCATGGAGGACAGCAGAGACGCAGCCCTGAGGCAGAAGCAGAACTGCACGGAAGGCAGGAGCACTTTCTAAGGCTGAAGAGAGACAGGGCAACATCGGAAACAAAGGCTACCACAGAAGCATGCTGCTGCTGCTGCTGCTAACTTGCTTCAGTCGTGTCAGACTCTGTGCGACCCCAGAGATGGCAGTCCAGCAGGCTCCCCCGTCCCTGGGATTCTCCAGGCAAGAACACTGGAGTGGGTTGCCATTTCCTTCTCCAACGCATGAAAGTGAAAAGTGAAAGAGAAGTCACTCAGTCGTGTCCGACTCTTAGCAACCCCATGGACTGCAGCCTACCAGGCTCCTCCTTCCATGGGATTTGCCAGGTAAGAGTACTGGAGTGGGGTGCCATTGCCTTCTCCGCCACAGAAGCATAAATGGAAGGAAAAAACCAGGAACTACAGTGGACTAGGCAAAGAGAAAAAAAAGAACTATATAATAACTATTTATAAAACCTGTTCACAAGCTTCTCTAAAGATCTAATAAAAGGTTCAACTTCATCTTTTAGAGAGAATGAAATAAAGTTAATGTAATTGTTTGAAATTGGGGGGGCGCGGGGGAGAACAGCTACTTAGAGAGTAAGAATCACATTTCATGTGGCCTGGAAGACAGCAGTGTGAAGGAAGGTAACAGGTTAAGAATCAGCAACTAACGGTGGAACATGGAGGGCAGAACTAGACGGAGGAGGTAAGACGTGCGTCACTCTATCTGACTGAAATATGCCCAGTGAGCTAGTGTCTTGGCAAATAGGCACAAGCATTTGAGAGACGCGTGTATGGCTTCCTAGACCTAAAACTGGATAAACCCAGTTCTAGAAATCAAGGAAATGGGAGGTTAAGGATAGGAAAGAGTGAAACAAAACTGTCTTTTTTCCAAAAGCAAGATGGTTGATTATAAAGTCAATGTACTCACAAGATGACTGTATTTTAGTATACCAGCCACAAGCAGTCCAAAAACTACACAGAATAGACACAGTACCATAGAACATCTCCCTGGTCAATATTTTCCCAATAGAACAGTTAGACTTAAATATCCAAACTTTACAAAGCACAAGTATCTCTCAGTAGATTCTACGTACAACCGACATAGCATCAGAAATGGGAGATGTTCTGAAAAGCAAAGTGAATGCCAACAAAGGGAACATGGCATTTTTCAATACTGCTGGCACTCAGAGGGCTTCCCAGGTGGCTCAGTGGTAAAGAATCCACCTGCCAATGCAGAGGATGCAGGAGACTCAGGTTCAATTGCTGGGTCAAGAAGATCCTCTGGAAGGGGAAATTGTAGCCCATTCCAGGATTCTTGCCCCAAAAATCCCACAGATAGAGGAGCCTGTCTAGTCTATATGGGGTTGCAGAGTCGGACATGACTAAGCACGCACACATGCATGCACAGCACTTGGAGAAGCTGTGTTATCTCAAGTGGAGCAATTACTCATTCAGCATAGTATTAACTGTTTGACAACCAGGAAGCTATGTCTGAAGCATGCCACATCCTAACACGATGGCTTAGAACTTACATATTGGTGTTTTAGTTACATTTTAGGAAACTGGTTGAGAGTTTGGGGCTAGCATGTAATATATTACAATTTTTTCCACTGCAAATAACTGGAACTGGACTCCCGATGAGTGCTTTATTTTCTAGAGAAAATTATAAAACTTTTTTTAGATGACACTAAAGAGGCTCTAAAAACCAAAAAGATATATCTTATTTACACATGTAGATTCAAAATCCTACTACTTTTATGTGCATATATGTGTGAGAGTATTGACAAGGTGACTCTAGATACGTTCAGAAAACCATAAAAACCAAAACACTCCTGAAGAATAACATATAGAGAGACTTGCCCTACCAGATAACAAGACTTAATAGTCTTTGTTATTTAGATAACAGAAATTAATAGTGTAGCATTTGCCTAGGAATAGGAAAACAAGGAACAACAATAACAAAAAGAGAGTCCCCAAATGGACTTAAACAAAAATAGCAATTAATATAACAGAACTAGCATTGTAGATTGGTGGGGAAAGAATGGAATACTAAATAAATGGTACTGGGAAACTGGGTTCCCAGACAGAATAAACATCATGCCATTCACAGCAAAGCATTTCAGGAAGACCGAAGTCTCATTTGTAAAACACAAAGAAGACAATGTAGAAGGATCATCTGTGTTTGGTGCCATGAAAGACAAAGAAAGCTGAGGAATAGTTACTGATTAAAGGAGACCAAAGGGCTTCTCTGGTGGCTCAGATGGTAGAGAGCCTGCCCGCTAGTGCAGGAGACGCAAGAGACACAGCGTTTGATCCCTGGGTCGGGAAGATCCACTGGAGTAGGAAATGGCAACCCACTCTAGTATTCTTGCCTGGAAAGTCCCATGGACACAGGAGTCTGGCAGGTTACAGTCCATGGGGTTGCAAAGGGTCGGACATGACTGAGCACCTGACACCTTCACTTTTCAAGGTATGTTAACTAAAAATAATACACGTTCCTGGACTTGACACTACAGTGGGAAGAAAATGCTATATAGGATTTGGATGAAACAGGTTAAATCTGAATATAAAATACATATTAGATAATAAATACTATTGTATCAGTATTAAAGTTCTTGATTTTGATCTACACTTATGTAAGAGAATGTCCTGGTTCTCTGGAGATAAACACTAAGGAATTCAGGGGTAAAGAGGCCCATGGAACTTCAAGTGGTTCAGCATTAATAATGATAATGTTAACTCTGTGTGTGTGTGTGTTTGTATACAGAGGATGGGCTTGCAGAAATGTGGCAAAATGTTAACAATTGGAGAACCTAGGTATAAAGAGCAAATAGGAGGTGTTTAAAAAATTTAAACTTCTATCTGTATTAACTTTTAATGCCTTTAAGAGTTTTCCACAGTGACCATATAAGAAATGACCAAAAAATAGCCTCACCAAAATAATAAGGCTAGAAAACAGTTGCAAGATACTCTTAAACTAATTTCTATACTTACTTGAAGCTGCCAGTTTCCCAAATGATCGACATCTTTAATATACACGTGATAATGTCCTCCATAGCAACCACCTTTGTGTATAATAACTGAGAAGAGGTCATACATATATTCCAAGTGATCTAATTCACTCTACAAGAAAGAACATAAACATTGTTATAGTTTACATAAGACAAAGCTATATATAATGAAAAGGGAAAGAAGAATTTCAACTATTAAAATCAGTAAGAAACATCACTGGTTATTATTATTTAGGGTAAATTAACATAAATTTGAATAACTAGTTTTAAATTTTGAAATGCGTAATTCTTTGACTGAAAATACCAGTCACACCACACCAACCAAATTCTGCCTGAGTTAAACATAAAAACATATATTCAATCAAGATGCTATTTTTATGTACTCTGGCTAAAATCATGGAAGTCCACATTATAACACAAGACATATTACCCTATTAGCAAGTGAGAGAGCATTTTAGCAAGAGAAAATCGTCTCGTATTAAACCTATTACACTGGTTTATAAAGGAGCTCTTTGGCAGTTAAATATATTTTAACAAGATTGTTATGTGCCTCAAAATCAGAGCTATATTTACTATGCATTACTCCTCCAGACACTTCAGTCCTCTGCATAAAACAGGAATTTGGCAATTATGAATACTAGCTGGTTTTGTTTAGAGGCAGTTTAGTGGAATGAAAAGTTCTTTTTTTCAGTTATCAAATCTGTGATCAATCTTTTCTACAAGCAATGTGTTCTATAACTGTATGATTATGAACACCTGTGTGTGCATGCTCAGTCGTGTCTGACTGTGTGACCACATGGACTGTAGCCCACCAGGCTTGCCTGTCCATGGAATTTTCCAGGCAAGAATACTGGAGTGGGTTGCCATTTCCTATTTCAGGTATGAACACCTACATGGGCATTAAAAAACAAAACCTACTTTAGGTTAAAAGATACTTGGCATATGTGATGCTACTTGGGAAGTGTCAATTATTTAAGGAACTTATTTTCTTATACTTTTTAAGTGAGCAGCATTTTTTAAATGTCATTTTTCAAATGTCTGGTTCAGGCAAAAACCAAGAGAGATGTAAACAGAGATGTCAATGATTTTCATTAATACACAAAACAAAAAGCAAAATTATTGTGAATTTCTTAGATGCTCAATGTTTTGCTTTTTTCAGCTTTGTTATTTCAACATGTTAAAATCATGTAACAAACTACTTTTTATAAAAGGACAAAAATTTTTCTATATGAGATAATGGAAGTTAACTAAAAGTACTGAGGTAATCGTTTCATATTATATGTAAACCAAGCCATCATTCTGTACACCTTAAACTTATACAAGTGATGTGGGTCAATTATTTCTCAATAAAACTGAGACAGGGAGAAATAACTCAATTATTTCAAAACAAACTTTTTTTTTTTTCAGGCAGCAAATAGGAGCAGGGAAAAGTACCCTGGAAAACCTGTTTATTCTGTGTATGCTGGTAACAGGCTCAGAGCCAAGACATTAGAACCTTTCAATGGAAAATAGTATAATTATAAAACCCTAAAGTTCAGTAACTAGGCTGAGGAAGGTCCACCCGAATTTAAATCCATTTAGAAAATGATTACTTTGATACACAGAAATTCTGTAACTGGCTAATTAATGTTCTGGTCTCAAACATATAAAGAATGGTTTTTAACAAGAAACGCATCACAGTCTCATCACTCTGATCTTGGCATGTATAGCAATGGCACAGAAAACATTTTTAAACAGCTTATAAAGAACGCTGATTATGTAATTTCTTTTTAAACTTTTTTTTCCCCCATCTCTTAAGGATTACAAATTCTACACTAATGACATTCCAATTTCTCATTTGCTTTCTAAATGTGTAATTCATTTTTGCATCTAAAGTAAACTAGATCCAAATAGGAACATCCTACTGAATGTTAATTTTTCCTATTGCAGGGTCTTTTCTAATTCTATTCTTAAACTTTCATTTCAAAGATTTTTCAAGGAGAGTTAAGGGGAAAAAAAAACAACCTAGAAATAAATCCATACCTGGAAATTAAAAAGGACTGTAATAAATTAGTAGTTCTCAACCAGGAGCAATTTTACCCACCTTTCCTCTCCTCAGGAGACACAGACATTTGGCAAAGTCTGAAGACGTTTTTGTCACTTCTGGGCACAAAAGTGGGAGATGCTACTGTCATCTACTAGGCAGAGGCCAGGGATGTTGCTTAACCTCCTAAGATACATGGCACATCCCACTACAACAGAGAATTATGCAACTCTAAACTAATGGGGGCTGCCCAGGTGGTGCAATGGTAAAGAATCCAGCCGCCAGTGCAGGAGACATAAGATACGCTGGCTGGATCCCTGGATGAGGAGCCCCTGGAGGGCATGGCAACCCACTCCAGTGTTCTTGTCTGGCAAACTCCGCGGACAGAGGAGCCTGGCAGGCTACAGTCTTTGGGACCACAAAGAGTTGGACACGACTGAGCAACTGAGCACACAAATTTTAACAGTGCCAAGGCTGAGAGACTGCACAAAGCAAACTGCAAATCAGGTCAACAAAAGATTCCCCTTTAGAGGGGAAAACAAAGAATTTCAAAACAGAATAGTTCAAACCTGTTCACAAAAAGGCTTGAGATTGATCCGGAGAGGGAATGTGTAACAGCTTGTTTCCTTGTATCGTTCACACTTCACAAAATCAAAATTAAATCTTAATAATGAAATTGTAAGGAAGGGAGGCAGCTTACGTAATTTGGCCGACTGTCAAAAGAAAAAAAATGTAAATTTTAAAAGCTGAATTATATAAAAGAATAACACTTCATAAGGTGTAAAAAGGCAACCTATGACACAGTTTTAAGATAAGTATGTCCTTATGTCACATAAACTAATGATTGTGGATTCAATAAAGCTCTTGACACAAACTCATCTATTTTATGGTGCTAAAAGGTGACATCGCTCACTTATGCTTACACCTAAAAATTTACAGCGCACTTGTTTTTATGTTGGTATCCTAAATAAAATTAAGTCTACCTGATGAGAGTGCTTCCTTCCAAAGAGCGCTTCTTTCCTGCCCAAGCCCTGACCTTTCACCTTCCCCCTTGGTCACTATCTCGACTTTACACAGCTCTTATTTACGGAAGAAGCTGGAGCTCTTTCACCTTCGACCTAGGGACTGTTTCAATGTATCTGAATCCTTTAAATCATATGAAAATATTATGTGTATTTGTGTGTATTTTTCTGGGGAGAAGATCCACAGCTTTCATTAGACTTTCAAAAGGACTCTAACTTTCCAAACAGTGAGATCCATTGACTGGGGTTTTCTAGTTACTGTCCTTAAAGGCAGATAATAAAATATTTTTTATTTTAATGCCTTGCTTTAAAACAAAACACTACATTGAGCTGCTTTTATTTTAAAGGCATGAGCTTTTCCCAAATCCTTTATTAATGGCAACGTGAGGAGGCAAAAAAAAAAAATCCTTCCCCATATATAAAATTATCCATAAATATCTAACATCCCTAAAAATATATAAGACAGCAATTGTAGAAATCTAGTGGGTGAAAAAGAAATTAAATGAAAAAGCAGCAATCTAACGACATGGCAGATTTTCATATTAGCTCAAAAAAAATGCATCTAAAAAAAGTGAGTAACTCAACTATAATGTGGCGAGAAAAGAAAGACTGCTCAGAACAAGAAAATATGCATTAATTTAGGTAACACAACCAAGCCTAACCTTAGAATACAGTAAATCTAATGCAACTAGAAGGCAACTTTAAAAATATCAAGATCAAAAAATTTTCAGTGAAAATGAATTAAACCAATGACATAAAAGGTGCATGCAAGAATTATTTTTGTTTGGCAAAAGGTTCTTATTTTACCAATGCGCAAATTAAGTTCAACCAAAACTAAGCATGTATTTGTCTTTCCATGATGCTCCATCCTCTTAATTTTATATTTATTAGGTTGTAGTTGTAACACCAAGGAGGAAATACAAAATAAATAAGCAAAAAACAAGCCTTTCTCTTTGGGTTTATAAAAGGGCAAAGGCTCAGTTCAGTCAGTTCAGTCGCTCAGTCGTGTCCGACTCTTTGCGACCCCATGAATCGCAGCACGCCAGGCCTCCCTATCCATCACCATCTCCCGGAGTTCACTCAGGCTCACGTCCATCGAGTCCGTGATGCCATCCAGCCATCTCATCCTCGGTCGTCCCCTTCTCCTGCCCCCAATCCCTCCCAGCATCAGAGTCTTTTCCAATGAGTCAACTCTTCGCATGAGGTGGCCAAAGTACTGGAGTTTCAGCTTTAGCATCATTCCTTCCAAAGAAATCCCAGGGTTGATNCCTGCTCTTAGTCCTTTTCACATCCCATCCCTGTGTCACAGTAAATGACTGGTTGTGTGTGTGTTTGGGAGGGTGGGGGTGGGATCTACCACCATTTCCATTTTAAGATAAAAGAAACAGAGTTTCAGAGAGGTTAAATCAGACCAATCTGAAACCAAAGTCTACAGTCTTAACCACTATAAAGTCTTTCACTTAATTATCACATTACCATTAATACCATTATTAACATTGATAGTAAGAATAAACATTTGACACATTGAGCCTTTGCCTTGCAATGAAAGTGAAAGTCGCTCAGTCCTGTCCAACTCTTCGCAACCCCATGGACTATACAGTCCATGGAATATTCCAGGCCAGAATACTGGAGTGGGTAGACTATCCCTTCTCCAGCGATCTTCCTGACCCAGGAATGGAACCGGGGTCTCCTGCATTCCAGGCACATTCTTCACCACCTGAGCTACTAGGGAAGCCTTGCAATGAGATAAGGGATAATTTAAATATTAATAGGTAATCTGTCTTAATCTCCGAAACAATCTTCTAAGACAAATGCTAATATGATGCTGTTTTACAGACAAGGAAGTGGTAAAGAATGCAGCTGAGTGGTAAACAGCTCAGTGACTCCCTGGTAAAGAATTCACCTACAATGCCGGAGACATGCACAAGTTCGATTTCCTGGACAAGGAAATGGAACCCGCTCCAATATTCTTGTCTGGGAAATTCCATGGAGACAGGAGCCTGCTGGGCTGCAGTCCATGGGGTCGCAAAAGAGTCCAACACAACTTACTGACTAAACAATAACAACAACAGAGTTCCAGAGAGGTTAACTGATTGCCTAACTAGAATTTGAACTGGATTATCCTTTCAGAAGCATTGCTCTTGGGCACACCTTTTGTAATACTTGAAGAGAGAGGAAGCAAGATTGATGAAACTTGAATGTGAGCGTAAACTTGAACCTGTCGAGAGCCGTGCAGCCAACCTCGGAGTCCCCTTAAAATAAAAGCAAGAGGGGTTCAGAGGATTCCAGCAGCAGCACCCCTCCTCCACCCCTCCCCAAGAGGACCACTACCCCTAGTCCAAAGCAATGCCTAGGTCAAAATCTCCATTTTCAATCACCCAAGTCAGTTAGTCTGGACCGTGTGTTCAAATAGGATTTTCTTTCTCTTTTTTTTTTTTTTAATTGGAAGGAAGCTTTAAACACTTTGAAAGTGGCCTCAGGGACCAGCTCACAGCATGCTCTGCATCTCCTCCTTTTGAGGCAAGCATCCCTGCAGCCTCTTTGCAAGCTCTGTTTTCAATTACAAAAGCTTGTTTGAACACGGCCTGTCACAGAGGCTGTTCAAACAGGCTTTTGTAATTGAAAAGGAGGAAAAACAAAAGATTTCTAACCTTCTGAAGCCAAGATCGGAAGGAGCTGGTCAGACAGTTGTGGAACCAAAATGGTGGTCGCCAGTATGGGTACTGGGGCCACCCAAGAAGAGAGCTGGGCTCTTTTGCTTGGGCTAAACCTTACTGGACTAAAAGAACACAACCTTGTTCAGTGTCTGTTCTGATAGAAAAGAAGATTGGGACATTATGTGAATGGAAGTAGAAAACTATAGTAACTGCCATCAACAGTTCCTAAAGGACAATATTAAATCAGTTTTAGATGACCATTCAGAGATAGCCTCAAAGGCCTTTGGTACCTAGAATTTTAAAAATCCCTTCATTTAAAATTTTTGTGCCAATATCTTGGCATTTATCAAGCAAAAATCTCACTTTGTTACACATGTATCTTTAACTCTTCATGCTTTCTTATCTCACCCTTGGAGCACTTTCAGAATCTACATAGAATTTAGTCACATCGCTTCATTTTCATTACATTTTGAGGAAAATGATAATAGTTTCCAATTTAAGTACATTTCCATTAAAATTAGATCAATTTAAAAATATTAGGTGAGGACTTCTCTGGTAGTACAGTGAATGAGAATCCACCTACTAATGCAGAGGACATGGGTTCAATCTCTGGTCTGGGAAGATTCTACCTGTCGCAGAACAACAAAGCCCACGCACCACAACTACCAAGTTTGCGTTCTGCAAGCACTGAAGTCCACGTACCTACAGGCCGTGCCCACAGTGAGAGAAGCCTCTATACCAAGAAGCCTGTGTGTTGCAACAAAGACAAACCAAACAAACCCCAAACATTAAGTGAATAACAGAGCTGCTGCTGCTGCTGCTAAGTCGCTTCAATCGTGTCCGACTCTGTGTGACCCCATAGATGGCAGCCCANTACAGGCCGTGCCCACAGTGAGAGAAGCCTCTATACCAAGAAGCCTGTGTGTTGCAACAAAGACAAACCAAACAAACCCCAAACATTAAGTGAATAACAGAGCTGCTGCTGCTGCTGCTAAGTCGCTTCAATCGTGTCCGACTCTGTGTGACCCCATAGATGGCAGCCCACCAGGCTCCCCTGTCCCTGGGATTCTCCAGGCAAGAACACTGGAGTGGGTTGCCATTGCCTTCTCCAATGCATGAAAGTGAAAAGTGAAACTGAAGTCGCTCAGTCGTGTCCGACTCTTAGCGACCCCATGGACTGCAGCCCACCAGGCTCCTCCGTCCATGGGATTTTCTAGGCTAGAAGACAAAAATACAGCAAAAGTGATGTTGGTACATGGATATCATAAAAATAAAGAGGCTGAGGAAAATTGAGTTTGGAGACGCTGGTTTGGTGGCTCAGAGTTTGGATTATAGAGCGACTGCATGTATTCACATCACAGAATACAACCTACCTAAATTTCATAAACCTACATTCTTCCTCTGCAAAATGGAGCTAGTAAACATATCTAACTTAAAATAAGCAATCATTCAATAACTGTTTTCTATGATTGTTACTAAAAATAGTATTACTATTTAGCTTAATGTTTCTCAGATATAAAAAATGAATGGACTCCCTTTAGAGGGAGAACAATTCTCACTAATGCTTAGTGTGGATGAAAGTTTTTGCAGACCTCAAGCATATGGCTAAGGAAGGATATAATTTGTAAACCAAGGATCCAGGCATTACAATCAATCAGTCAAGTGACTGAGGTTTAAGTGATTTATCCAAGGTCATACAACTGTTTAATGATCCATTTTTGGACTACTGAATGATAGTCCTTCAGTTCAGTTCAGTTGCTCAGTCATGTCCAACTCTTTGCAACCCCATGAATCACAGCACACCAGGCCTCCCTGTCCATCACCATCTCCCAGAGTTCACTCAAACTAACTTCCATCGAGTCGGTGACACCATCCAGCCATTTCATCCTCTGTCATCCCCTTTTCCCCCTGCCCCATATCCCTCCCAGCATCAGGGTCTTTTCCAATGAGTCAACTCTTCACATGAGGTGGCCAAAGTACTAGAGTTTCAGCTTTAGCATCATTCCTTCCAAAGAAATCTCAGGGCTGATCTGCTTCAGAGTGGACTGGTTGGATCTCCTTGCAGTCCAAGGGACTCTCAAGAGTCTTCTCCAACACCACAGTTCAAAAGCATCAATTCTTCGGTGCTCAGCCTTCTTCACAGTCCAACTCTCACATCCATACATGANCTATTTCTCTCAGCAATCTTGATTCCAGCTTGTGTTTCTTCCAGTCGAGCGTTTCTCATGATGTACTCTGCATATAAGTTAAATAAGCAGGATGACAATACACAGCTTTGATGTACTCCTTTTCCTATTTGGAACCAGTCTGTTGTTCCATGTCCGGTTCTAACTGTTGCTTCCTGACTTGCATACAGATTTCTCAAGAGGCAGGTCAGGTGGTATGGTATTCCCATCTCTTTCAGAATTTTCCACAGTTTATTGTGCTCCACACAGTCAAAGGCTTTGGCATAGTCAATAAAGCAGAAATATATGATTTTCTGGAATTCTCTTGCTTTTTCCATGATCCAGTGGATGTTGGCAATTTGATCTCTGGTTCCTCTGCCATCTTTAGTTACTCACAACTGCAAAGATGTTTATTCCAGTTAAGGTAACATTTAGAAGTTTCAGGAATTAGAACTTGATGCCTTTGGGACAGTTATTTAGCCTATTTTAACATCAATACCCACCTATAGGGGATACAACTTTTTCAGTGTTTGCAGTATTTTTTTAATTAAGTTGAAATAAATACATACATAATAGTAAGACAACCATTGACAAGAACAATAAAACTGCTAAGCTCTGTGGTAGACATCAGACAAGCATGATCTCATTTGATCCTCAGAATGGCATATCATCATAATCCATTTCACGGTTAAAGAAAAAGACTGATAAGTCATATAACTCATATGTACTGAACCAGGAATAACATTGATATTTGTCCAGTTCTAAAGCCTGAGTTCTCCTCTACCTAATCTACTCTCTATGATCATTAGGGCCTTTTAGAGGTTTGGGATATGTCATCCACTGAGTAAATAAAGAAGACTTAGATGTGTAAGTCTAAAGAATGATGAGCATTTTGCATTTAGCTTCTTTCAACAGGGGCACTGCTATCATTCATCCTCGGCAGTCCGTTATACATGTGTGGCCATGGGCGTGCGTTCAGCTGACCACATCGGTCATTAGGCTGTGACCACACAATTCACAGAAGGAGTTAGAAGCTCAAAGACGTCTTCATACACACAGGAGCTTCTCAGAAATATCAGTGACCACACCCTATCTATCTTCCCAAGTTTAGTGGGCTGAATTTGGAAATATCTTGGTCTGGCTCTAGCCTTCCATTTTTGCTTAACCATCCACTTTTCCCATCCTAGTTGTCTTGAAAAACAGGACACACAGCTTGCTTACATCTAGATAGAAAGGTAAAATATGCTCATATGCAACAAAAACACATATAGAATGTGTTAAGCATACCAAGTTAGAGTGAAGTACAGGGTTTGCAGAAGTAGCAGATTCTCTGGGTATCTTTCAGAAGTGAAAATTGCTTAGTCATGTCCAACTCTTTGCAACCCCATGAACTATACAGTCCATGGACCTCTCCAGGCAAGAAAACTGGAGTAGGTAGCCTTTTTCTCCTCCAGGCATTTTCTCAACCCAGGGAGAGAACCCAGGTCACCCTCATTGCAGAAGGATTCTTTACCAGCTGAGCCACCAGGGAAGCTTAGCTTTCAGAAGGAAGTGGTGATTATGGTTGGCTCCCAAATAAAAGTTAGATTTGGCTGCCTGATGATTGTAAGAGATGAGAAGAGAAAAACGTATTTTGGGTAAGTTGAAGGGTGACAATGCATATTATCTTGAACAGAACAGCACATGATTTCATCTGACTTAAGAAAAATATCAGGAAAACAGGAAGGAAATCAGTCCTGAGGGTTCATTGGAAGGCCTGATGGTGAAGCTGAAACTCAAATACTTTGGCCACCTGGTGTGAAGAACTGACTCATTTGAAAAAAAAAAACCCTGATGCTGGGAAAGATTGAAGACGGGAGGAAAAGGAGACGACAGAGGATGAGATGGTTGGATGGCATCTCCGACTCAATAGACGCGAGTTTGGGTAAACTCTGGGAGTTGGTGATGGACAGGGAGACCTGGCCTGCTGTGATTCATGGGGTTGCAAAGAGTCGGACATGACTGAGTGACTGAACTGAACTGAAGTAAAATATCAGAAAACAAAAAAGGGAGAGTTGAGATTAAATATGTAGGTCTGGCATAGTCAGGTTGATTTTGGGGTTTTGCACTTCACTGTGCTTGAAAAGTGGAGCTATTTAAGAATAAAGGACAGAATATTCACCTCATCAAGGAGATATTTGTAGCACAATAATAATCTGACAGCTGTGGATGGAATGGGTTATATAGGAAGAGACTACAGGTAACGACACAGTTTCTGAAGGAGATAAAGATGACTTGAAATAAGGCAGCAACAAAAAGGAGAGAGACAAGGAAGTGAAGACTAAGGTTACAGTATAAGTAAACCCCAGAAAATATGGTAACCGATTAATTATATGAGTTAAAAAAGGGACAGGAGTCCAGGATTCTAGTTGAGTTAATTGGAAACATAGCTGAGCCAGGTAAGGTTCTTCACAAGTGACAAGGCATGAACTGGCTCACTTTAGAAAAATGTGTTTTAAAAAGATATTTACTTAAAGCATTTGTAGGATTTCAATATGACTCCTAGATTGAAATGACGCAGTGAAACGAGGCCTGAGAAAGGACAGAAATGAGAAAACTCTGGAATTTAGTTGAGGGTGAGAAAATCAAGGATGAAAAGGCAGGTAGAAGAGGGTGATTGGGTTAAAGCTAGAATGTTCTAGTGTATAGAACAGGTGTGCTAGACCTGATAGATTGTTTGGAATCAGAAAAGCTGGCAAAGAGAAAACATGATTAAAAATAAATAAATAAAGGAGAAACACAAAGAGTAGAGTCAAGAAATAGGGAGGTGAATATCAGTATTAGATGAGATAAAGAGATCAGAAGCCGAGGAAACAGAACTGACTGTGTGTGATGAACTGAATGGGAGGCGATCAAGAACCAAGATCCTGGATGCTGAGGGGTTTCTATAGGAATATTTCAATGTCCTGTGGTTCTGTGAGATAGAGAGATGGGCACACGGAAAGGCTACCTGTCATGATTCTTTTGATTAAAAAAACACAAGCTTACGAAATTAGTCAAAGAAGGTGGACTGGCTCATGTGGCTGGAAGCTATCAAGGGCTCAGACGATCTGAGGAAAATGCTCTCCTTTCTTTCCCTGTTGTCTCTGCTTTATTCTCTTCTCAGGTAGTCTGTCTCCTTGTGACATTAAAGATGACTCTGTAAGCTCTAGACTTTCTTGGTTCTTTCTCTGTGTAGTCTTAGAGGTTACAATCAGGCCTTCTCCAAATTGTTGCGCAAAATTGGGTCTGCCTTAGTCATGTTATCATTCTTGAATCAGTGCTGTGGCCAGAGAAACAGGTATACTCTGGGTGGCCAGGTATGGTTCAGAGATCCATTAATGAACTGGGGAATGATTAACGTCAAGAATGAAGAGTAGGAAAGAGGAGCCTGCCCAGACAGAAGAGTAGAGAGATAGGTAGATAGATGATAGACAGGTAAGAGGTAAAGAGATTCATATACAAATGGGATGAAAGAATAAAGGGAATAGATAAAGCAGTAGGGAAATTCTAATAAAGTGATTAGTTGAGAATTTGACTCTGCTAAAGTAATTCATGAGTAATGTATGACAAGAAAGTTAAGCCCTATCTCCAGATTTCTTGAATGACTGGCAAAGGTGTTTGGTTTTATTATTCAAGCAATAAAGAACCAATGAATAGGCAGAGATGAGGTGCAATAGGTTAGCTAAAAAGATGGTCATCAGTAATTTGTCCCCTTCATAAATATGCATGCTATTCCTCCCATGAAAAGGTAGAGTCCACATCCCCATCACTCGAATCCACCTGCCTTTAGAATTTGCGCTAATCAATATAGTGTGGTGGAAATGAAGTTCTGGGACTTCTAAGCATAGGTCTTGGAAGTACTTGTATTTTTCAGTTTTGCATGAAGGGAGAACTACATGCTATGAAAAGTGATCCAGACTATCCTGCTGAAGAAAGAAACACTAGGAAAACGGGAAGCAAGGCATTTCTCCCAACATCCAGCTCCCTAACTATAGATATAAGGGCAGCTGTCTTGAATCTTCCAGTCACAGTAAAGTCACTTGAGGTAACATCTTGAAAAGGGAGAACACAGATTTCCCAGGTAGTCCCAAGCCATTTGAACCATCCTAGCTAAAGCCCCAGTCAACACAGAGCAGAGATGAGCCTTCTTGCTGAGTTCTGCTTGAATTCCTGGCTCAGAATGATACGATACACAAATAAAATGGCTGTGGTTTCAAGTCATTAAGTCTAGAAGTAGTTTTGTAATATAGCAACAGATAAATGTGGTATCACATGAATAGAAACCAATCTGCACAGCTTAATTGATTAGAATGGGAGAGAATGAAGGTAGGGCAACAGTAGATTCTATTGTCATTACCAAATATAAGGTGATAAAATCTTGAACAGGGGTTCTGTTCTGTTCAGTTGCTCAGTCGTGTATGACTCTTTGTGACCCCATGGACTGCAGCATGCTAGGTTTCCCTGTCTTTAACCCTCTCCTGGAGCTTGCTCAAATTAAAGTTCATTGAGTCGATAATGCTATCTAACCATCTCATTCTCTATCCTTCCATTCTCCTTTTGCCTTCGATCTTTCCAGGCATGAGGGTCTTTTCCAACAAGTTGGCTTTTTGTATTAGGTAACCAAAGTATTGGTGCTTCAGCATCAGTCTTTCCAATGAATATTCAGGGTGTATTTCCCTTAGGATTTATTGCTTTTGTCTCCTTGAAGTCCATGAACTGGGGTAATATCATGGAAAAGTGAACAGAATGACCTTAGTTCATTTTTCTTTCTTGCTTGTGAATCTTTAACTAGGTTCCTCTTATCCATTTCTGGATTTCTAGCACCACAGCATGTTATCTGGGAGACAGCAGGTGAATTATACAGACAGTTGAACAGATTAATTAATAAAATTTGTTTTACTTTTCTCTGTTTTACCTTGCATCAACCTCTGATTGAGGAGAACACAAAAGCAAAAGCTAAATACAAGTGCATGTACACATACACTTACATTCTCTTTAAGGGTACTGATTAGTCTTACAAATGTTTTAGTAGGAATTAAAGTGTAGGCAAACATAAGTATTAGTAGCCAGATAAGTGGACTATTTATCACTGAACTGTAGGGGCATTGGTGGAAGAATTTCGATCTGTGTCTGTAAATCTGGTCACCATTAACTAGATATGTGACTTTAGATAAGTGACTTAACCTCTCTCTGTGCCTCATAGGCATGATGATTCTCTTTGGTAGGATTTCTGATGGAATTAAATGAAATACACAGGTGAATAAATAGCACCAATTGGTGGCACCCGAAATATATTAGTTGGTGGCCCAGTGGTAAAGAATCTGCCTACCAGATCAGGAGACATGGGTTTGATCCGTGGGCTGGGAACCAAGGAGAAGAAAATGGCAACCCACTCCAGTAGTCTTCCCTGAAAAATCCCATGGACAGAGGAGCCTGGTGTGCTATAGTCCATGGGGTCACAAAGAGTCAGACACGAATGAGTGACTGAGTGCGCGCGCACACACACACACACACACACACACACACAAATATATTAGTAGAATGAAATGAGGATTTAAAAATGATATTTGGTATCCCTCTTTTGGTAATTACATTGCTCATATATTCTTTCATTAAGCTATTTATTTTTTACTTAGCTTTCCTCCCCTATGTGAGGAAGTAAAGAAATCCATTTTTAATTAATTCTTCGGACCCTATTTCCATGGCTGCCTTAAGTAGCTGAGTAGAATCTTAGACATGTGAAATAATGACCCAATTTAAGTTGCTGTATTTTTGCAAAGCACTGGAAAAGAGGAAAGCACTTCAAAGTAATTAACATGAACATGCTCAATTACGTTTCTGTATAGCATGCCAACACTGCTGCCTGGGAATTCTGAAATTACGAATCTCAGAATCAACAGCTAGCACAATGAGGTCCTAAGGTAGCCCCTCTCTCTTCTCTCAAGATGGTCTTTTAGAAAATTATTAAGTATTAAAAGGTTAAAAACTAAGAAAACAGTAGCAAAGAGGGGTAAAAGCTCTCCCATCAGGCCAATGGGTGGAAGGGTAGGGTCACTGAATGTAGCCTTATTTCTGCTGGCCATGTTTCTTTCCTACCCAAGCTCCAAAGTAAGCGGACTGTGTAAGCAGGAATGAAATACACAACCCCCTTGTGACTGTGAGCAGCAAAGCATTCTCCGTTTGTGGTTTTCTTCAAATGAGGCTGCTTGGAATATGTGTTTGAAAACAGTGAGACTCTTTATTAATCAAGCACTTCACTTGCCCTGCCAGCATAACGTTTCATTGATGTCAAAACTCCCTTAAAAATGGTTTTGGAGCCACTTCTTGTACACAGACTTCAACAGAAGAAATATTTTTGGAATTGTAAATAGAATAATTGAGGCAAATATTTGCCCATTTGGAAAGCTTCTGTAATGGTTTTAATTTTCAGTTGCATTTTAAATATGTAGATCTGGGCCTCGGTGCTAGGTACAAGAAGCAAGAATGAAGCACACCCCAAGATTGGACTTCCCTCTGATAGAGAGCTAAGTTGTAAAATGGAGTGACAAATGGGTCAAAGGAGAGATACGAAAGATTGTTTTGTGAAGATAGATTTCAGCTGGGTTCAAGCAGTGATTAAGCAGGTTAATCTATCAAAAAAAAAAAAAAAAAAAGATATGCCAATCAGAAAGGGGCCTGTGTGCAGAAGCTAAGCAAAAGGAGAGTCACAGAGATAAGCCTTAAGGATGACTTTACAAGAGGTATACTCAATAGAGGATACTCAGATCCCCAGACAACCTACCAGGACCTAGGAGCAGATCCATCCTAATTACATAGACAGTCACATCAGAGTACTACTGCCATATAAACTAAGATATTTGAATTATATGAAAAATATCCCCATCTGATTCCAGTTACTTGACAATGTTCTCCTATGAATATCTTCTTGTCGGGAGGCAATATGCATCTAGGTTACTTTGGAATTCCAAAATGAATTATGGTGGAACGTCTTCCTAGAGGTGAGCAGAGGGGCATCCCATGTCCCTGAGCTCAACAGTGCGTGCACACCGGAAGAGACAGATGGATTCTCTGCGTGTTGGCAAGTCGAAATTCTAGGCCTGAAGGTTTATGGCTAGAGTTTGGGTGCTGGTAAGTCCATACAGGTCACTGATTCTCTGCAAAGAGAATGGGGGTTGGCATTCTTCTCTGCAAAGGAGATGGGAGGTGATTATCATGATGTTTTCCTCCACGAAGTGTAACCTTGAGCAATTTAACCTCTTCGAGATTTATATTTCTCTTACCATGAGAAAGAGGAGCTAATTTTTCAAGTTTTGTGTGGGTTTTTGAGATCTGATGAATTCTTAAAGCCCCTTTCTGCTCTGAAGTTTTATGGTGCTTTACATGAGTATCTTTCGGGTGTTTACCAGCCCCTGACCCTGCTCTGACAACAGTCCACCTCTCATTCACACAGGTGATTCCTGTAGCCATATTCACTTTTTTGACTTCCTCTGTCTATAGATGGGGACACCTAACTCAGTTTCTTTCATCCAGAACTGTTGCATGGACCACAGTGACTCTAATCAAACTCTATGAATATATTACCTGGTGGGATGTGTAGTCAGGGGTGCCTGCTTCATAGTCATACATAAGGCTTATTCAAGGGCCATATGCAAGAAATGACTCATTGAAAAAGACTCTGATACTGGAAAAGATTAAAGGCAAAAGAAGAGGGTTGCAGAGGATGCGATGGATAGATAGCATCACTGACTCAATGGCTATGAATTTGAGCAGATTCTGGGAGATAGTGAAGGACGGAGGAGCCTGGTGTGCTGCAATGCATGGAGTTGTAAAAGTCAGACATGACTGAATGAATGAAGACATACGCAAAGGATTCCCAGGTGGCACAATGATAATCTTCCTACCGATGCAACACAAGAGACATGGGTTTGATCCCTGGGTCAGCAAGATTCCCTGAAATAGGAAATAGCAACCCACTCCAGAAATCTTGCCTGGAAAACTCCATGGATGGAGGGGCCTGGCAGGCTACAGTTTGTGGGGTCACAAAGAATTGGACATGACTGAGTGACTGAGCACAGCATCAGCCATATGAAAAGAGAAATGAGTAAATCAAGACGAAGAGATTTTTAAAAAGTAAGCCACCACCACCAACAAACTATATGGTGTCAGAATGAGGGAGATGGAGAGATTAGGGGTCTTGATCCTAAAAATTTCCCTTTTATTGACCTCAGCAACTTATGAGGCCCAGTTCTCTGCCCTTATTTCCCATAAGACATGGCTGCTATTTTTTCCAATAATCCCAGTCATCTCCCAACCCTGATGAAATATAGTTATTTTGAATGGGTTTTTGTTACGTGACAAACAACACATTTCAACCTTCAATTGCAAGGGGCAAAGCAAAGATCATACTCTGTGTAGCAGCTCCTAAAGGGAGGACAAGTCATCAGCTTGTGGAAAAAAGCTGGTAACTCGTCTCTCCTTCCTGGGAAGACAGGAGACTTGCTTTCAGACTCTGCTCCCCAGAAGTCATCTCTCTTCAAACGCATTTCTGTGGAGTTGTTGAAAAACCCAAGTGTTGGGCTCTTGGTGCCTTTGAAAAAGGCCAGTGTTGCTCTAACAGGTACAGCTGAAGCTTCCTCCTCATGGCAGACACATTTATTGTTTTTCTTCCAGCAAACACTTCATACCGGGGTGGGGAAATGGGCTCTCCTCGTGATGCTTGTTCAGGTGTGTTTTTGCAGAGGCAGACACTCTGGGCCTGGCTGTGGCTTGATGACATGATGACACCAAGCTCCCTCAATTTTCAGGGCCATCTCAGGACAGCCTGAGGCCAGGGGCTTTGTGTGGAAAGGGATGAATTGGTGGCAGATGTTTCTGTGGAGTCCCAGGCCCAGCATTCTTCTATCTTGGGCTGCAGGAGAGAAAGTCCTCCACAAGAGTAGCAAACTCTGTCTTTCCAAGCTTTCCCTGATCAACCTGGTGGGGACCTTGTTTCAGATCTTCCCTTCAGACATATCTGTACAGGGATAACCTGGTGAGATGGAGCAAGGACTGGAGGGAGGACCTGGGAACAAGATTGAGGACCATAATTTTAAGGGGAATCTGACCATGAGCAAGCTAATTGTACCTGTCAGTTTCAAAAGCCTCATCTATAAAATACCAGTGTTTTGGACAGGATCAAGTAAGATAATGGGAAGAAGAAAAAGTGCTATAAATTAAGACTGTGTAATATTCTTCAGATATTCTTTTAATTACTCTAATTTCATCTGTTAGTAGATTATCCAGACCTGATTTTCTGCTGGAGAATAAGAAGTTGCTTTGCTGAATCATTGTTGCTTCATAAATTCAGTTCAGTTCAGTTGTTCAGTTGTGTCTGACTCTTTGGACCCCATGGATTGCAGGAGGCTAGGCTTCCCTGTCCATCACCAACTCCTGGAGCTTGTTCAAACTCATATCCATTGAGTCAGTGATGCCATCCAATTATCTCATCATCCGTCGTCCCCTTCTCCTTCCGCCTTCAATCTTTCCCAGCATCGGAGTCTTTTCTAATGAGTCAGTTCTTCATATCAAGTGGCCAAAGCATTGGAGTTTCAGCTTCAGCATCAGTCCTTCCAGTGAATATTCAGGACTGATTTCCTTNTCAGCACGCCAGGCTCTTTTGCACTCCACTGTCTGCAGGAGTTTGTTCAGATTCATGTCCATTGAGTCAGTGATGCCATCGCACCACCTTATCCTTTGTCGTCCCCTTCTCCTGCCTTCAATCTTTCCCTGGATCAGTGTCCTTTCGAATGAGTCAGCTCTTCGCATCAGGTGGCCAAAGGATTAGAGCTTCAGCATCAGTCCTTCCAATGAATATACAGGCTTGATTTCCTTTCAGATTGACTGGTTTGATCTCCATGCAGTCTAAGAGGCCCTCAAGAGTCTTCTCCAACACCACAATTTGAAAGCAACAATTCTTTGGGGGCACTCAGCCTTCTTTATGGGCCAGCTGTCACATCCTTACGTGACTACTGGAAAAACCATAGCTTTGACATGTAGTAGAATCTAGATCTTTTTTTTTTAATCAATAAATGTGCTCCAGACATGTTGGAATGGACTAATTATTGTGCGGGTCTCTCTGCTCATTGCTGTACTTTCATTGTCCCCATTCTCTTTTCTCTCTACACTAAATTCCAAAAGCACCCCCTCCCTAGTCAGTGTAACAACCCCAAATTTCACCACACGTTTCCAAAGATACCCCAGGGAGGTAGCATCTCCCTGCGGTTATAAACCCCCAAGATGGCTACCACCCATTCCAGCCCTCCTCTGTTAACCCCTCCAGGAGTGCTTCAGAAATGAGGTTTCTGGTGAAGATGCTGGGGAGCACCGGCAGCGGAGAGGGATGGGCCTGGGTCCACCTGTCGCGGGATCACTCACACACAGTTGTGCTGTGCCCAGTCGCTTCAGTCGTGTCCGGCTCTGTGACCCCATGGACTGTAGCCCCTCAGACTCCTCTGTCCAGGGGATTCTCCAGGCAAGAATACTGGAGTGGGTGCCATGCCCTCCTCCAGGGGATCTTCCCCACCCAGGGATCGAACCCGCATCGCTTATGTCTCTTATGCGTTGCCACCACTACAACCACCTGGGAAACCCAATCACACACAGATCTCACATGAGATAGCAATGGATTTTGGGAGGGAGGCGCTGTTCTCAAATCTTCTCTTTCCTCTTTTCACTAAGACAGACAACTGCACGGCTTCAAGTGACCTACCTTTGCATAACAGCCTAACTTCTCTCCTCCAGTCCCTAGCTGAGTTAGAACACCATCCCAGGTGAGCAGGGCCCCTCTCACCAGGTAACCAGGACAACAGGCGGGAAGGGTATGAATCTTCGGATGCCTGTTCTACGAATGACCTCAGGAAAGATGAGCGTGGCTCAACAGACTCTTAGAACTGCCATTTGTGATCATGAGCAGGGGATCTCCTCTCCACACCTGGGGGAGTGGAGAGGAGAGAGGCTGAGGCAGCGTGGGGGAGGCCTGTGCTGATCTAAGAAAAAGAAAGCTCCTGTTTCAGGAAAAGGGATGGAGCATATCTGAGAGATGGAGAAGGAAATGTGGTTCTTACGTGTCTGGCCTTCCCATTACCCTCCTTTCTAGACAGATAGATAGAAAAGTATGCCTGTGTATAGCGAGAGACAGCTCTAGATGGATAGGTGTTATGAGAGATGCACACACATGCAACATAAAGTTCACCCTTTAACGATTTTAAAGTGGAACTCATTGGCAGTCAGTATATTCACAATGGCGAACACGTTCATCATCCCAAAAAGGAAACCCCATACCCATTAGCAGTCACTCCCCAATCCCCACCTTCCCCCTAGCCTCAAGCAACCACCAGTCCAGTCTATTTTCTGTCTCTATAGATTTCCTTATTCCAGACATTTCATAGAAATGAATTCATACATGTGACCTTTTGTGCCTGACTTTTTCTACTTAGCAGAATGTTTTCAAGGCTTCTGTATATTATAGAATGTATCAGTGCTTCATGCTTTTTTATGGCTAAAAATATTTCTTTGTATAGATAGAGAGCAAATGTGTTTATCCATTGATCAGGGGATGGACAGTGGGCTGCTTCCACCCTTTGGCAAGTGTGAACTGTGATGCTGGGAGCATTCATGTGCAGGTGGTAGGGATTGTGTGTGTGTGTGTGTGTGTGTGCGTGCATGCATGTGTATTGTTTAGTCATGTCTGACTGCTCAGTCATGTGTCTCTCTGTGACCCCAAGGACTGTAACCTGCCAGGCTCCTCTGTCCATGGTAGGGACTTTGTGGCAACTGTAGTTCAACGGAAGCTCACCTGCCAAGGTGAGCAGTCTGAGAAATGGTGCTCAGGAGGGATACGTTTTGACACGGAGAGAGGGACCACGTGGGTGACCAGTCCCAGAGGGAGTCTGTGCTGAAGGGAGTCAGCAGGCAGGAAGGCACAGCCGTCCCACTGGAAGAACCCAGAGTGTGCAAGGAGAACAAGGAGGTCTGGCACCACCTTAGGGTGCTCCGTTGTGGTTCAGCTTGGAGAACATGCTCCTGGTCTCTGCAGAGGAGTCTCTGCACCTGACACTGCTCCCCAGGCCCGGGGACCCACAGAGTGTCTGAGGATCTGGGGAAGGGAAACAGCGTTTCAAGTCATGAAGCTGGGGAGGAGGGGAAAGTTCATGAAGACAGATGCGCCAGGCCAGAAGGTTCCTGGGATGGTGGCAAAGCTGGGGAGGTCTCTGGGGGTCCCTAAGGGAATGGCAGGAAGGCGTGACAGTTAAGAGCTGACTCTGGAAGCAGAGAATCTAGGTCTAAATTCATGGTTGGCCAGGTCAGGTGCGACATCAAGGCAAATGCTCCAAGCCATGAGAGGCCCTACCCGGTGCCACGGCTTGATGCCAAAAGGCTGCTACTCAACAGTCCTGACTGCTACTCAGCAGCTCATGGCTCCCTTCTCCCCTGGAGGGGCCCCTCCCCACCTTCTTCCAAGGGCCTCCAAGTCCCCTTCAGCCACACCCAAGACACAAGACAGCTCAGTGCCTCACAGAACAGGAGGTTCAGCAAGGAAGACCCCCTCCCCCACCACAGCCGGAGCATCCATCCCTGGTCTGTTCATTTAGAGTTTATTATTTTTCTTATTTAAATTGTAAATTCCCCTTCCCTGGAAGTCTCGCCCAAACTGTCCTGGTATCATGACATTAGCAGCTGGTTCCCCCTCTGGCTACAGATTTTCTGATCACTCACGTGCATCACTGGGTGCAAAGCGAAATTATCAGCTGCCCCAGCAAGCGGCTGGAGAGGTTAAAGTGGAAACCGGCCGGGGCCTCCCCGGAGTCCTCGGGGAAGAGGCAAGAGGTGAAAGCGGGCTGAGGTGGTCTCCGTGCCCATTCCCCAGACAGGGCTGGGCAAGCATGGGGCACCAATCTCCTGCACCCCGGCTCGGGAGCACGGCCAGGGAGCAGGAGGCAGGATGCCAGTGTCTTCCAGGCCCAGTGGCTGCAATCTTTCAAAGGCTTGAATATTTTACACTTTCTCCTGTGGCTGGGCTCACATGCAGAAATGGAGCGCAATCGCCCCTGAATTCCAAATTTACTTTAAGTAATTAAACTCATTTATTTCCATCTGAATACACTACGGGGTTGGAGGAGTTTATGGAAATCTGGGTAAGGAGAATGAATAGATAAATAAATTACTCAGGGAGAGGCGGTTACTGATAGAGATGAGGGGCCAGCAGTAGCTTCCTGCCAGAGTGGACTGGGCACTCTGCACCCTGGACACCTCAAGCCTGAACCCTGTGCCCAGCGAGGGGTGGGGGTGGGTCTCACAAGCACTTGTAGGGGCTGGTGGGTGGGACTGTGCTGCCCTGAGCCAGGCAGGAACTTCCCCTTGCTCCAGGAAGACCAGGGACTGGTCAATGTCTCTCCTCAGCGGGGTCCCCTCCACCCTGTGGCTCTTCCCCATTTCCTTCCTTCCTCCCTCCTTTCTGCTTTCCTTTCCCCATTTTCTCATTCCCTTCATTACCCTTCAAGAAACAGTAGCTTTTATCAATAGTCTCATCAGTATCAATGGTTGGCTCCATCTCAAAATCAATTTCACCCTGAGGCCCTCACTGGTCCTAAGAAGTAGATAAGGATCTTTCCCCATCTGAGTGCTCCCACAACTCCCATCTCTCCCCCTGACAAGGGCATTTTCCTTCTACCTTTCATCAGGTTCCACAATGCACTATAAGTGGCTTCTGTAGAAACTGCAAGTACTCTGAAGGATCTGAACAACTGAGTCAATAAAGATACTCTCCTAGAGAGCGTGGATGAAATAAAGAAATATGCTTGTCCATCAGAAGCCACCAGGAAGACAATTATGAGCTGGAGCGGGACCAGATCTCTGCCTCTCAGTCTTCTCTCAAACCCCACTACTTATTATGGCCTTTTTATTCTCTGAGACGCTGGGCATACCTGTGTCTTAGGCGCCCAATAGTAGGCATGAAACTGCATGGAATTTGGAGGGGTCAAGTGTCCTTCGTCCCATCAGAGATGCAGTATGGGTAGGAATTCCTCATTCCTGTGATCCACAGGGTCTCCTGCTCAGTAGCAGGCATGGAGAAGGAGAACAGAGTCCACAGGAACCCTTCCTGCATTGTGCATATTCACACACCACTATCACAATTACCCAAAGAATTACTCATCAATACCCAAAAGAATTAAAAACACGTACCCAGATGCTTGCACACAGATGTTTGTAGCAGCACCGTTCATAAGAGCCAAAGGGTAGAAACTACCCAAATGCCCATCAACTGATGAATGGAAAATTAAGTGTGGAGATATCTGTGCAGTGGAGTATTATGCCACCACGAACAAGTATGAAGTGATGGCAAGCTTCCACGTGGATGCACCTTGAAAGCATGATGCCATGTCAGAGAAAGAAGCCAGACACAAAAGAACGAAGACTGTGTGAGTCCAATTAGATGAAATGTCCAGAATGGGCAAATCTGTAGAGACGGAGTGTAAAGCAGCGGCTGCCAGGAGACGCGAGGGGGTGGGACAAAGTGAGGCTGGAGAGGACAGAGGGCGGGGCCCTGCGACGGTAGCTCACTCTGAACAGGGAAGTCTGCGTTTAGCAAAGATCACTCTGGCTACGCTTTGAGGACAGATTAGAGGATCCACTGTGGGCTCAGGTAGGGGAAGTGCAGGGAGGCCAACAGTTGTCCAGGGGAGAGGTGATCAGCATCACGGTCATTTTTGCGTGGGCACTGATTCCCAGCTCCCGGGACAGAGGAGGCAGGAACCACCTGTAAGTGCCTGGAGGTGTCCAGAGATCACCTGGGGCCTCCTCATACCCCAGTCCTCTCCTAACTTCCTTAAATGTCACAGAAGGAGACCCACAAGCCACTCCCACACCCACCCTACCACCCAATGTGGTTCCCATGGGTGCAGTCAGAACCATCTGGGGATTCCCACATTCTTAGACCGGGATCTTCACCAGCTCCATAATCTTGAGAAAACTACTCAGCATCTTAAACCCTCCATTTCTATATAAAATTAAGATGACTCATAAAAGCTCCAGATCTCTCAGGCTGTTGGGGGCATTTCACATAAGATGCACATAAAGAGTTTAGCATAGGGTCCAGAAGCAAGCACTTAATGCACTTATGTTAAATATGATCATTATTACCAATATTATCATGTCCTAAAACAAGGGAGCCCTTTGGATGATCTAAACAGACATTGTTCCAAAGAAGACATACAGATGGTTTAAAAGCACAGGAAAAGCTGCTCAACATCACTAATTATTAGAGAAATGCAAATTAAAGCCACAATGAGATATCACTTCACACCAGTCAGAACAGCCATCATCAAAAAAATCTACAAGCAATAAATGCTAGAGAGGGTGTGGAGAAAACAGAACGCTCCTACACTGTTGGTAGGTGGAAAGGTTAACTGGCCTAGTCACTTTGGAGACTAGTAGGAACAGTATGGAGAACAGTATGGAAGTTCCTAAACTAAAACTAAAAATACAGCTAGCACGTGATCCGACAATCCCATTCCTGGCTATGTATTCAGAGAAAACCATAATTTGAAATGATGTATGCACCCTGATGTTCACTGAAACACTATTTACAATGGTCAGGAGATGGGAGCAACCTAGATGTCCAACGACAGAGGGATGGATAAAGAAGGTGTGGTGCATATATAAAATGGAATGTCACAGTCATAAAAATGAATGAAACAGTGCCATTTGCAGCAACACAGACCTACAGATTATCATACAGTTACCATACGGTATCCCTTTTATGTGGAATCTTCAAAAACACAGGATACAAATGAACTTATCTACAAAACAGGAATAGAGTTACAGATGGAGATGATGTCCAACGACAGAGGGATGGATAAAGAAGGTGTGGTGCATATATAAACTGGAACATCACACAGTCATAAAAATGAATGAAACAGTGCCATTTGCAGCAACACAGACCTACAGATTATCATCCTGAATCTGAATGAAGTCAGAGAAAGGCAGTTGCCATACAGGGTCCCTTTTACGTGGAATCTTCAAAAACACAGGATACAAATGAACTTATCTACAAAACAGGAATAGAGTTACAGATGGAGAAAATAAATCTATGGTTTTTGTTGTCACGTCCGGTTCTTTGCAACCCCATGGACTGTGGCACACCAGGCCTCTTTGTCCCTCACCACCTCCTGAAGTTTGCCCAAGTTCATGTCCATTGCATCCGTGATGCCATCCCATCTCATCCTCTGACGCCCTCTTCTCCTTCTAGACATCTAAATTTGGACATCTGAAGGGGTCCAAATTTATGGTTACCAAGGGGGAAGGGACAAACTGGAAGACTGGGACTGACACATACACACTCAGCTTAGTTCAGCCGCTCAGTTGTGTCCGACTCTTTGCCACCTCATGGACTGCAGCACACCAGGCCGTCCTGTCTGTCACCAACTCCCAGAGCTTGCTCAAACTCATGTCCATCAAGTCGGTGATGCCATCCAACCATCTCATTCTCTGTTCCTCCCTTCTCCTCCTGCCTTCAATCTTTCCCAGCATCAGCGTCTTGCATAATGTGTCAGTTCTTCGCATCAGGTGGCCAAAGTATTGGAGCTTCAGTTTCAGCATCAGCCCTTCCAATGAACACTCAGGACGGATCTCCTCTAGGACTGACTGGTTGGATCTCCTTGCAGCCCAAGGGACTCTCAAGAGTCTTCTCCAACACCACAGTTCAAAAGCATCAATTCTGTGATGGTCAGCTTTCTTTATGGTCCAACTCTCACATCCATACATGACTACTGGAAAAACCATAGCTTTGACTATCCAAACATTTGTTGGCAAAGTAATGTCTCTGCTTTTTAATATGCTGTCTAGGTTGGTCGTAGCTTTTCTCTCCAGGAGCAACCATCTTTTAATTTCATGGCTGCAGTCACCATCTGCAGTGATTTTGGAGCCCCCCAAAATAAAGTCTGTCAATGTTTCCACTGTTTCCCCATCTATTTTCCATGAGATGATGGGACCGGATGCCATGATCTTAGTTCTTTGAATGTTGAGTTTTAAGCCAGCTTTTCCGCTCTCCTCTTTCACTTTCATCAAGAGGTTCCTTAGTTCCTCTTTGCTTATATATAGTATACACACTACTATATCTGTCTCTTATACACATCTAGATGTGTATAAGAGACAGAGCTACAGCAANCACACACACACACACACATACACACGCGCACACACGCACACACGCACACACGCTCCCACTGCCTGCACTATCTCCTTCTTGGACCGAAATATTCTGCCGGGGAAATACAGTGTTCACGCTCTTCATTGAAAAAAAAAAGGAAAGAAAAAAAAAAAAAAAAGCCTTCGGGAGAATGATTTTCCTCTTTGAAAGCCTGATTTATGTGCTTTGTTTATTTCCTACAGTTGGTCCTCACACGTGCAAGGGAGCTGAACAGAGCCTCAGAAATAAAAATAATCGTCCTTTTATGTTGACCCAGATTTTGATCAGAACCCAGGACTCAAACAGTCCAATTTCCATTTAAAACAGAGGCAATAATACACCAGGTTTGAACATGGAATATAAATAACATCTGAGATGGGTGCAGTGGGTTTCTTTCCCAAGCTGCAAAAACATCTCACAAACATTACCTCATTTATTTGCAGAACATCTTTGCAGAGAAGGTGGGAGAGAGGGCAACTAGTACTGTCACTTCGGAAACACAGACGCACAGGACAGAGAGCATGACTTATCCAAGTTCATCTAAGTCGGTATGTCACTATAAATAATTGCACAGCTACTCCCAGTTTGCTAATTCACTGTAATCATTCCTGGAAACTTAAGGCACTGAAACATAATGAAGATATTTTTGATTATTTGTAAGTGACCTCCTACCAAAGATTGCAAATTAATTAATTTTTCTCTATGTATGGGTTTCCATAGAATGTTCTCTTGTGTACTTGCGCAAATCTCCAGTTTCACGTTTTCATTTAACGGGGGAATGTTTTAGGCCTGTGTGTCTGTGTGTAGTCATATTCATTTGAGTGGTTTAAACTACTTAAATATATCACACAAGTTTAGTCAATGTTTTGAGGGTGGTCACCAATTTCATAATGATTTCTAAATTCCACGCAATCCCCTTTTAAGTGCCTGGTGAATATGAAGAACTGTGTTATGTTTTGAAGGATACAAAGGACTTTAACACATGGAACCTGTCCACCATTAGTTTATATCTAGTTGTTGAGACAAGATATACATACACACAGGAAATTTCCTGGTGGTTAAGATTTTGCCTTCCAATGCAGGGGGCACAGGTTCAGTCCCTGTTCAGGGAGTGAGTCTCATGTGCCGCCAGCCAAAAAACCAAAACATAAAACAGAGCAATATTGTAACAAATTCAATGAAGGTTTAAAATATAAGCATACACACACACACATAGGTTTTTGCTGGGTGATTTGCAGGTGAAACTCTATTATTTGGGGGGTTATAAATTATTACAAAAAGTACAAGATACACTCTTTTCCTTTATCCCTGTTTTCTGTTCTGTTAAAATTATTTTCTCTGTCTTTGTGTCCCCAGTTTTAATGTCTTTGACGCGCACAGAATCTCAGTGGCCGAGGAAATACATTATTTTGCCGTTCACCTGCACATGCAATGTACTCACATAAACACCACAATTGTTAAACTATTTTAATAGTTCTCACAAAAGAGCACTCTTTAATAGCCTTTGTGCAGGTGTCTACAGTAAAATTCAGCATCTAACCAGTGAAGGCAATGGCACCCCACTCCAGTACTCTTGCCTGGAAAATCCCATGGATGGAGGAGTCTGGTGGGCTGCAGTCCATGGGGTCGCCAAGAGTCGGACACGACTGAGTGACTTCACTTTCACTTTTCACTTTCATGCATTGGAGAAGGAAATGGCAACCCAGTCCAGTGTTCTTGCCTGGAGAACCCCAGGGACGGGGGGAGCTGTCTATGGGGTCGCACAGAGTTGGACACGACTGAAGTGACTTAGCAGCAACCAGTCTTCTAATAATTTAAAAAGAGAAGAAATGTGGTGAGAGAGAGAATAAAGCAAGAGGAGGCAGAAGAGCATCAGATAAAAGAGGCTGGGGCAGGGGAAGGGAAGAATAAAAGAAAATTAAGAAATTACAAGAAGAGGGAGAGAAGAAGAGTAAAAATAGGAGATAAAGAGGATCAACTTTCAAATGAAAGCTAAGAGTTTCTAAATTTTGCTGCATGGAAAATAAGTTCAAGAAATCATAGACTTTTTATTGTTCTCAAATATTACTTTTTGATAAGCTTATTGGAATTTAATGGTAAAGAAACCAGGTGTCAGTCCTGCAGAGGCTACCCTGAATAATCTCAATTATGTAATTCTGTACAGGACCACTAGAAGAAATAAATCAACAGACCTATCACTATTATAGAATAATAAAAATGATAGTGGGATCAAATAACCATGATATAGTTAAAATTTTTAAGAGGAAATCAACACCAAAATTCAGAGAAGTATATGGGAAAGTGAAAGTGAAGTCACTCAGTTATGCCCGACTGTTTGTGACCCCACGGACTGTAGCCTACCAGGCTGCTTCATCCATGGGATTTTTCCAGGCAAGAGTACTGGAGTGGTTCGCCATTTCCTTCTCCAGGGGGATCTTCCCCAAAGGTATATTAGAATGGGCAACAGACTTAAGCTTGCCATATTTAAAGGAAAATAATAGTAATATAGTATCTTATCATTTTAAAGCACTTAAGATTTTTCAAAGTGCTTTTCATAAGTCTTTATTAAGCCTGAAATCACCTAGAGCCAGACATCCTGGAATGTAAAGTCAAGTGGGCCTTAGAAAGCATCACTATGAACAAAGCTAGTGGAGGTGATGGAATTCCAGTTGAGCTGTTTCAAATCCTGAAAGATGATGCTGTGAAAGTGCTGCACTCAATATGCCAGAAAATTTGGAAAACTCAGCAGTGGCCACAGGACTGGAAAAGATCAGTTTTTATTCCAATCCCAAAGAAAGGCAATGCCAAAGAATGCTCAAACTACTGCACAATTGCACTCATCTCACACTCTAGTAAAGTAATGCTCAAAATTCTCCAAGCCAGGCTTCAGCAGTACGTGAACCATGAACTTCCAAACGTTCAAGCTGGTTTTAGAAAAGGCAGAGGAACCAGAGATCAAATTGCTGACATCCACTGGATCATGGAAAAATCAAGAGAGTTCCAGAAAAACATCTATTTCTGCTTTATTGACTATGCCAAAGCCTTTGACTGTGTGGACCACAATAAACTGTGGAAAATTCTGAAAGAGATGGGAATACCAGACCACCTAACCTGCCTCTTGAGAAATCTGTATGCAGGCCAGGAAGCAACAGTTAGAACTGGACATGGAACAACAGACTGGTTCCAAATAGGAAAAGGAGTACGTCAAGGCTGTATATTGTCTCCCTGCTTATTTAACTTCTATGCAGAGTGCATCATGAGAAACGCTGGGCTGGAAGAAGCACAAGCTGGACTCAAGACTGACAGGAGAAATATCAGTAACCTCAGATATGCAGATGACACCACCCTTATGGCAGAAAGTGAAGAAGAACTAAAGAGCCTCTTGATGAAAGGGAAAGAGGAGAGTGAAAAAGTTGGCTTAGAGCTCAACATTCAGAAAACAAAGATCATGGCATCTGGTCCCATCACTTCATGGCAGATAGATGGGAAAGAGTGGAAACAGTGTCAGACTTTATTTTGGGGGGCTCCAAAATTACTGCAGATGGTGATTGCAGGCATAAAATTAAAAGATGCTTACTCCTTGGAAGAAGAGTTATGACCAACCTAGATAGCATATTGAAAAGCAGAGATGCTACTTTGCCAACAAGGGTCTGTCTAGTCAAGGCTATGGTTTTTCCTGTGGTCATGTATGGATGTGAGAGTTGGACTGTGAAGAAAGCTGAGTGCCGAAGAACTGATGCTTTTGAACTGTGGTGTTGGAGAAAACTCTGGAGAGTCCCTTAGACTGCAAGGAGATCCAACCAGTCCATCCTAAAGGAGATCAGTCTTGGGTTTTCATTGGAGGGACTGTTACTGAAAGCTGAAACTCCAATATTTTGGCCACCTCATGAGAAGAGTTGACTCATTGGAAAAGACCCTAATGCTGGGAGGGACTGGGGGCAGAAGGAGAAGGGGACGACAGAGGATGATGGCTGGATGGCATCACCAACTAGATGGACATGAGTTTGAGTGGACTCTGGGAGTTGGTGATGGACAGGGAGGCCTGGCATGCTGTGAAGAGGGTTGCAAAGAATCGGACACGACTGAGTGACTGAACTGAACTGAAGTGAATTATAATTAGCGATGGACTCCTCTGTGGATTTAATTTTAAAATAATGTAATAATATTTCTTAGTTTTTCACACATTGAATGAAGTGCTGAACATTGTCACTCTGTTTTAGAAATATCATTTATATTTTGTGATCAGTCAGCCATAAAGATGCTGCTTGGCACAGTTCAACCGGATGGATTCCTGGGCATAGATCGCAATGGTGACTTATAATTCAGGATTTTGCACAGGCTGTTGGAGTTAAACTAGAAGCGTTAGCATGTAGCAGAATCTAGTGGCTTTGTCACATTTCTACGCGATTTCTACATAAGCGGTGGAGGCCTGCGTTGAGTAACAGTATATCAGAAGCACTTTCCTTTTGATCTGCATACTCTTGGAAGGATTTGTTTTAATCAGAGATATATTTAGGCTGGATGATTATGAAATGTGTTTCAGAAATATGTTACAACTCCAGTGGCTCAACAATCACTAGCTGTTTTTGTCTGAATATTTTCACTTAGAGAAAAAAAAGTATTTTTAGTAGGACTATGCAGACTTGGGCTTCCCAGGTGGCACCAGTGGTAAAGAACCCTCCTGCCAATGCAGGAGACTTGAGACACTGGTTCGATCACTGGATCGGGAAGATCGTCTGGAAGAGGGCACAGTAACCCACTCCAGTATTCTTTCCTGGAGAATCCCATGGACAGAGGAGCCTGGCAGGCTATAATCCATAGCGTCGCAAAGAGTTGGACATGACTGAAGCTATTTAGCACGCATGCCCACATGCACACCTAATTTAGGCTACCTTTATCAAGGTATATTTACTATTTTGCTCTTCTAATTTCTTGAGATTTAAAATAGGTTACAGTGAAAATGAGGATAGCCATAGTTCAAATCAGAATGTTGACTATGTTACAGTGAAACTACGTGTGTATTTGTGTTTTATTAACATATATGCAGTGATATATGGAGTATATATGGGTTATAGGCCAAATCAGAATGATTACTCTCATCTGTGAGTTGGTCATAGTTTGGGGGTAATGAGGAGTTAACCCTCTGGAGTATTTAAAAGATTTGAATGACAAAAATAAAAAAGAAAATAGATTCAAAAGTGTTAAAGAAGTAAAGATGTCACTATTTTATCAGTTAAAAATACTGTACCTCCTGGCTATAGACTACTGTTTCAGAGGAGGATGATATGGGAGCTTGAGCAACACAGAATTTACATCAATACAGCTGCTCTGATATACTGATTAGCTTTCAAGAATGATTAGCGATCCAACAACAGGTTGTGATGATCTATCAATGGAGATGTGGCTTGGGGGATTCATGGTAAGATGATTATTTTGGTGTGACAGCTACCACATTTGGAGACCAGAGTGTGCCCTGTGCAGAGTTATGAAGTGGCTGAATTTCGTACCTGTCTTTTTTTTTTTTTTTTTTTCCCCAATGTCCACCCTTCCTCTGTACAGGACTTCTCTCTGGCTCCCCAGGATATTCAGAACCCTTTGCTCTTCTCTGACTTTCTAAGATACTACTATTTTAGAACTCATCAGTCTCAGAGAACATGGGCTTCTGACCTCCACTGAAAGGTGTAAATTATGAGCTAAGCAATCATGTAAAGTGAGGGGTGTCAGGATGTGTTGATGTTCATGAATACCAAGGGCGTTCAATCAGCCTCTTCATGCATCACTCTGAGATACATATTTAAGTAAAATTAGTATCATTTGGACTTCCCAGGTGGCATTCATGGTAAAGAACCTGCCTACCAATGCAGGAGACATAAGAGACTCAGGTTCAATCCCTGGTTGGGGAAGATCCCCTCGAGGAGGGCATGGCAACCCACTGCAGTATTCTTGCCTGGTGAACCCATGGACAGAGGAGCCTGGCGGGCTACCGTCCCTGGGGTCACAACGAGTCAGACATGATTGAAGTGACTTAGCAGGAACTTACAGTGTCTGTTTGCCTGAGAGATCCTGCCGTGAGGCACGGGGCTGTCACCTGTTACAAGTCCAGGAAAGTGAAGGTATCCTTGCTCTCACGCAGCTGTGCTCCCTGCCCCCTTGGACTGACTCAGCTGTTTCTGGCGGCGCCTGTGGTGGTGCCTCCGTCAGTGTCTCTGTTGATCTTCCTGTCTGACTAGCATCCTCAGGACAATGCTGTTTGCAGTCTCCACGTTCTCCTCAGATGGACTGAAGGGGAGAACGAGCAGGTTTGAGCGGTCAAGTGTGTTTTGTTTCCTAGGGTTCAAATAAACAAACCCGCTGCCACTTTAAATAGCTGTAATGCCACCTTATAATGACAATTCATTAAAAACATATTATGGTGGTTTACATCTCTCAGTGACCTCACATCAATGCACCCTTTACTCCTGGGAGAATTTGTTTTCTCAATGGAACATAAACAGACCTCAAATGCTTTAGATAGAATTTAAGTGTCCTGTTACAATGGAGACAGTGCAAAAAGCCAGCTAGAGACTACAACTTTTCAGAAGGTGCTTATAATCTACTCACTTTACTGCTAAAATTATTTTGACCTTGTTTTTAATTGCTATGGGGCTGAATGTTTTTTGTTTTGTCCAAGAATACATCTTGATACCCATGGTCCAGAATAATCTACATGTCATCCAGAATAATATTGAATAAAGCAGCAATGTGAATATAAATCAATGTAGATGACCAATCCAAATAATTAAGGAAAAAATGCTATTCATTGAAAATGGGTTATAGCTATACACTTTGTTTCAGGGAAATGTCAAATTTTTCCTTGATGATTTCTAAATAAACCTACTATTTTTAATGGCACCAAGGAAATCTGCTACAAAGTGGAAAGCTTAGTCAAAACACTTTTATTTATGTGAAATCATTTGCCTAATTTAATTATTTCCCACTGAAATGGATCTTTACATACTGAATAGACAGCCCAAATCTCAGGACCATGTTAACAAGAACACGTTTTAATTTAAAAGCTAATCCCTACAGTAAATACCATATAATTTATTTGAGGCTGTGAAGCCTTGTATTTTATAATAAAAAATTAAATGAAAAAAAGGTGAGTGGGAGGAGAGATGAAACTAATCAAATTGTAATATTCAAAATGTATAACAAATCTGTGAGTAGATCCATGATTAAATATTATTATTGGGAATAGTCGTATTTTACATTTTAGGAGGTGCATTTTGAGATAGTTCAAAGAGTATGCCTATGAAGTGATAATATGGTTACTAATATGCAAATTTTCTTTGTTTATTAAGATGCTTATCTTTTATTTGTGCCACGAATATCATGTACATTTCTTCTGTCCTTTCCTCTGTGTTGTTCCTCACCTGCATCCCCAGATCAGCTGGAACTTTCTGCAGAACGTCAGTGCTTTTCATTTACATATAGTTTTTAATTTCTATGTTACAGTTAATCGGCTGGTCAGAAAGGAGCAGGACTGGCAGTGATTTTGTAATATTTTATCAAAACCAAAAGCCTTATGTCGCAGCCAGCTCCTAATCTAGGGTTACCATTGTTTGTGCTTCTCACTCGACTCACAGGAAAGTTCCTGATTTTGAAGATGTTATATTTTTTTGTTTGCACATAACTCACAAAACATTTTAAGATTCTCAGGGACAAGGGCCATGATGAAAACTTCCTTTTGTTCCTCTCCCTGGAGAATACAGCATGTTTATTTCATATGGGAGGTCCCTCGAGAATAGTGATAGGTATAAGATGAGGATGATGATGAGGAAAAGAAAAAGTGTTACCTCTGGCACAGTGGAGCATATGGAAATAATTCTTTTAGGCTTGTAAATACCTCTGGTGAAGCATGTTTTGGTATGTTCTATATGAACAAGCTGAATCATATACCCTGTGTGGCTTGCTTTTGCTCTTGGGGTACCTCAGTCTTTCTCTTTTGTTTCTCCTAAAACACGTCCCCCCACATTTTGGATGAAGGAGTTATACCCATGTGAGTATATTTATTTGTATCTTGTGATCAGTATCAGATAAGTATATTTCTGTTTGCAATGATATTTCTTCAATTTAACAGTGTGAAATAATTGTAACTCCACTGGTCTCTGTGCCTTTTCTGTTTAGAGGAAGAGAGTCTCAGTATTTTAAAAGTATTTTACAGTTTACATGAAAGGAAATAGAAGATATTTTAAGATCTTCTGTTTATGATTTCAAAGAAGAAACAATTTACTTATTTTATAGTAGAAATGGCGTGAATACTTTAAGGATTATGTGCAGTGTATAAATATTCTGTTTCAAATGCTTCCTGTCCTGTCCTTCCCATCATCAAAGTAGCTTCTGCAACCAAGTGCTGTCCATCCTACTTCCAAGACAACTCGTGGAAACCTTGTCTTGAAACCTATTCACACAGTATGTTGTATTAGACATCATGTGTGTTACCAGGATTGTCTGCTCCTTCGTCAGAGTTGTGAACTCCTTATACATCTCTTGTACATTTCATAGTATCTTTAAAAAAATATTTATTTATTTTAATTGGAGACTAATTACTCTACAATATCGTGGTGGTTTTTGCCATACATTGACATGAATCAGCCACGGGTGCACATGTGTCCCCCTACTACTGCTGATTAACTGAAAATAGGTTAGTTACTATTGTCCATGGGATTCTCCAGGCAAGAATACTAGAGTGGGTTGCCATACCCTCTTCCAGGAGATCTTCTCAACCAAGGGATCAAACCCATGTCTTTTACCTCCTGCATTGGCAGGAGAGTTTTTTTTTTTTTTTTTTTTTTTTACCACTAGCACCACCTGGGAAACCCAATTTTGACATGATGTTGCCCCATATATGGGCTTCCCTGATAGCTCAGTTGGTAAAGAATCTACCTGCAATGCAGGAGACCCCGTTCAATTCCTGTGTTGGGAAGATCTGCTGGAGAAGGGATAAGCTACCTTCTCCAGTATTCTTGGGCTTACCCTGTGGGTCAGCTTGTAAAGAATCTGCCTACAATAAGGGAGACCCGGGTTCAATACCTGGGTTGGGAAGATCCCCTGGAGAAGGGAAACGCTGTCCACTCCAGTATTCTGGCTTGGAGAATTCCATGGACTTTATAGTCCATGGGGTCGCAAAGAGTCAGACACAACTGAGTGACTTTCACTTTGCTCCAAATATAAAAGAGTGATGCATTTCCAAGTCTTTAGATATATATTCCTAGCACAGCATTATTTTTTTATAATAATGACAAAATTTGATAGCAGAAATCTTCCTTCTATATCTATAAATAAATAAGAAGTAAAAACTGGTTTATTGTTTAGCTGCAAGGAGTAATACTATCTATGATCTCATAAATTTATGTCTTAACTAGAAAGGATTACTATAGGATCATTCATTGGAGACAATATGACTTTATTTCTTACTTTAAAAAATTAAAAAAGAGTAAATGTGGAGGTATTTAAATATAAAGGATTTTCTTTCTTTGGTAGTTTTTCTGAATGTGGTAAATTTTTGATAATCTCAAAATTTAAGCTGATTTATTTCTCCAGTTATATGCTCAACATGAGTACAGAATGGCTTATGTTTGCTCAAAGAAAATAAACAAATATTTCAACAACTGAAAATATTTATAAATTGTCTAATATGTATTAAACACATTTGTTTAACAAGAAATCATGGCAAAAAGCCACAGTCTATAATCAGTAATGCTTTTACAAAATTCAGATTTGCTACCTTAGTTTTTATTTCTCAAATTACATTGTATTTCTCAGTTATAGTTTTCTGCATGTCCTGAATGGAAAAACATATACCTGCTCCACTGGTGTCTCTGCCTCATCTGACATGAAAAGTTTTCTAGTCCTTTCTCCTGTTGTCTGGAATGCGTCTTACTAGGCAGCAACAAAGGATTTGACCCCCTCTGTTAGCTTTTATTTGCACTGCCCCTGGAGCACCTTTAACCTGTGAAACCTTCCTGTGATAAGATAATCACTGGCAGTAATCCACAGTCTAATCAGAGCAGGATCACCCAGCAGATGTGCTATGTGTGGGCTTTCAACTTAAACAACAGGGGCCCTAAAACAGTTAAAAGATTTCTTTTTTTTTAAAGCTTCAAAGTAGTTATTCGTGAAAAACAAATAAAAACTTCCCTGGCCTTAGCATACCTATTGTATGGTTACTTAGGTTCTCTTAACTTTCTTTCAATAATGACCCCTATTATCCAGCTGTAGCAATTATTAACCCTTGACCACTATTCATCTCTCTGCCCGTGTTATTTTGAAGCACATCCTAGATATTACATATATTCATTCATGGATAATTCAGTTTCTAGTTAATACAATTTTAATTTAGAATTACACAATGGGGCAGGTAAGGCAGAATACCATAATACTGTCGGCATTAGGGGACACAACATGCTTCTTATTGCACACATACGGACTTAAAGCCATTGTGGCTTGTTTACAAAGTAGACATCTCTCTCTCTCACACACACACAATTACAAATGCAAGTGTTTAGATGCACAGTAAATAACTTAAAGACTGGCCATCCCTGGAGGTTCCTGTCCATCCTCAGTGACTGTTCCTTGTTACCTTAATGTTTGTTTCTGAGTTTTCAAGTTGGTCTTGTTTTTTTATCTCCTCTCTGCTTTTGACCTGGTCTAGATTAAAATGCTGGGAAGCTGATATTCTTTTCTTGGTTTTTTCCCTTCATATTTTCTCTCTCATTGTTTCCATTCCATACTTTGGCCACATGATGCGAAGAACTGACTCATTGGAAAAGACCCTGATGCTGGGTAAGATTGAAGGCAGGAGGAGAAGGGGATAACAGAGGATGAGATGGTGGGATGGCATCACCGACTTGATGGACATGAGTTTGAGCAAGCTCCAGGAGTTGGTGATGGACAGGGAAGCCTGGTGGGCTGCAGTCCATGGGGTCACAAAGAGGCGGACACAACCGAGAGACTGAACTGAACTGATTCTCTCTTTCTCTTTCTCCTCAATATCCTTACTCCTCTCCCTTTCTGTCTTTCTTTCACTGATAGTATAAACAGTCTGATGATTTCAATAAATGTATATATTCTTGTAACCCACCTGCACAGTGCACCAGAAAAACTCCCTTGTGTTCCTTTCTAGTAAATCTTTGTCCACCTCCTCTACCCAGAGATAATCACTGTTTCGATATCTATGCCAATATTTTAGATCTGTCTCTTCTAGAACTTCATATAAATGAATTCATATAGTATGTATATTTTTGTGTCTCTCTTTTAGCCCAGTGTTATGTCTGTGAGATTCATCACAACCAACGTCACTGAGTGTATCAAGAGTTTTTGTTTAGTCTCTAAGTCACCCTGGACTCTTTTGTGAACCTTTGAACTGTATGTAGCCCACTGGGCTCCTTTGTCCATGGAATTTCCCAGGCAAGAATACCAGAGTGGGTTGCCATTTCCTCCTGCAGGGGATCTTGCTGACCTGGGGATTGAATCCACGTTTCCTACATTGGTAGGCGGAGTCTTTACTGCTGAGGCACCAGGAAAGCTGGTATCAACAGTTCAGTTCAGTTCAGCTCAGTTCAGTCACTCAGTTGTGTCCGACTCTTTGTGACCCCATGAACTGCAGCACGCCAGGCCTCCCTGTCTATCACCAACTCCCGGAGTCCACCCAAACCCATGTCCACCGAGTCATTGATGCCATCCAACCATCTACTTTCTGCCATAAGGGTGGTGTCATCTGCCTATCTGAGGTTATTGATATTTCTCCCGGCAATCTTGATTCCAGCTTGTTCTTCCTCCAGCCCAGCATTTCTCATGATGTACTCTGCACAGAAGTTAAATAATCAGAGTGACAATATACAGCCTTGATATACTCCTTTTCCTATTTGGAACCAGTCTGTTGTTCCATGTCCAGTTCTAACTCTTGGTTTTTGACCTGCATATAGGTTTCTCAAGAGGCAGGTCAGGTGGTCTGGTATTCCCATCTCTTTCAGAATTTTCCACAGTTTATTGTGATCCACAACAGTTAGTTCCTTTTTATTGCTGAATTTAGTCCATTGCATAAATATATCACAGTGTGTTTATTTATTCCTCTGTTGATGACATTTGGGTTATTTACAGTGTTTGAAACTTATGAATGAAACTGCTTAAATTTTTTTATATAAGCACCTTGAGGGTCTATGTTTTCATCTCTTGATTCCTGATCAGTTTTATTTTTTAATGAATATTTTCATTTCTCTTTGGAATATTCTTTGTAAGTCTTAGAGGCTATCAATTTATTTATCCATTCAAATAATCAGCTTTTGGTTTTATCTATTGTCTCCTTTGCTTTTGAACTGTGGTGTTGGAGAAGACTCTTGAGAGTCCCTTGGACTGCAAGGAGATCCAACCAGTCCATTCTAAAGGNAATATTCAAAAGCAGAGACATTACTTTGCCAACTAAGGTCCATCTAGTCAAGGCTATGGTTTTTCCTGTGGTCATGTATGGATGTGAGAGTTGGAGTGTGAAGAAAGCTGAGCACTGAAGAATTGATGCTTTTGAACTGTGGTTTTGGAGAAGACTCTTGAGAGTCCCTTGGACTGCAAGGAGATCCAACCAGTCCATTCTGAAGGAGATCAGCCCTGGGATTTCTTTGGAGGGAATGATGCTAAGGCTGAAACTTCAGTACTTTGGCCACCTCATGAGAAGAGTTGACTCATTGGAAAAGACTCTGATGCTGGGAGGGATTAGGGGCAGGAGGAGAAGGGGACGACAGAGGATGAGATGGCTGGATGGCATCACTGACTCGATGGACGTGAATCTGAGTGAACTCTGGGAGTTGGTGATGGACAGGGAGTCCTGGCGTGCTGCAGTTCATGGGGTCACAAAGAGTTGGACACGACTGAGCGACTGAACTGAACTGTTAACAGATTCACTTTGCGGTACACCTGCAACTAATGCAACATTATAAATCACCTATGTGCTCAGTTGCTAAATCGTGTCCAACTCTATGAGACCCCGTGGACTGTAGCCGACAGGCTCCTGTGTTCATGGGATTTCCCAGGCAAGAATGTTGGAATAGACTGCCATTTCTTCCTCCAGGGGATCTTCCCAACCCAGAGACTGAACCCATATCTCTTATATCTCCCGCATCGGCAGGCGGATTCTTTACCACTAGTCACCTGGAAAGCCCTGAAATCAGTTATAACTTAATAACAAAATTTGGGGCAAATTCCTTCTCTGGAGTGTGGGCGCCTTTAAGGATAGATTCTTGGTCTGTTTCCCTGGATTTGAATGAGAGGCTGATACTCTGTGGGTGCCCAGTAAACAGCTGTCTGAGGTGGAAAGATGCTAATAAACACTGACCCACAAATTGCAAGTTGTAAAGCAGGTTGAAGTGAGGCAACAGTGGCATGTGGGTGAACAGGTAGAAAGGGTAAGTCAGGATGCCTTGTGATTCAATTCAGCCCCCACCCCGCCCCGGGGCATCCTGTGGACACGGGAGGCAGGTCATACCATATGTACACCAGGTGGGTGAGGACACCCTCGGCTCATTCTGCTGGCATTGCGAGGCAGCAGCTCCCCAGGGCATGTTAAACTATTTCTCCCCATCAGTGAGAGAGTTTTCTCTCTTGACTAAGAGGCTGCCACTTTCCGGTCTCTCCCAGCTCAATCCAGGAACCATGCCTTCAAGAAGTTAAGCTAATAAAGCAGCGGCCAGCCGCTGTGGCAGTGATAAGCGGCTTAGCGCGGGGCCGGGAGCGGGGAGCTGGTGCTGACCTGGCAGCTTTTCACCTGACGACCACTTGTGGAGCTTGTGAGAAGGGAAAATGAGAATTATCCTTCCCTCCCGGGAGATCGTCCTCTTGCTTCCTCAGAAATTAGTCCCAAGGCCAGAATGTGATGGGAGACTCAGCATTTCTGAATTAGAAAGGGGAAATGTTGTGGGCAGGAGGGCAACGCAGATCTCTACAAAAGCTTAAGCCTGATGGTAAATGGCTGAGTTTTAATAGAAGTAATGGTCATTGGAGGTCTCTTCCCTAAGACTTTTTCTCTGAGCTCGAGTGGAGAGCTGGGGAAAGGAGGAAGGGAACGAAAATAAAGAGAGAGAGGATGAGCCAGCTAAACAGAACTAAGAGAACAGCATCCCCCAACAAGGGAAAGGGGAATTAGGAATGATCAGGGCTATTATGGATAAAGTCACCTAAGTCGCTATGACGATGACGGGAAAGTATTAACAGCCCTTTCATCTGTGCTGATTGTCCAAGTATCAGAGAGCCTGTTCAGACATTGCAAGGATTATTAGACATAGTCTCTTGTGTCAAGCTGTCCAAGGCCTACCATTTGTATTTGAGAGAGAGCTTAAAACCTTTAATATGGTCTGCAGGGACTCCCGCAGTCTAATCTCACATCTGCCAGGGACAGGCAACATCAGCTGCTTTAAAGGACTGTGAGGTGAGTAAGCTGGCTCCTGCCAGGGATGCTATATACAGTTCACAGGGCAGTGCGCTGAACAACTCTACGGAGCTTCATTCCCAATGTGGTTGTTACAGATTTGAATATGATTCACAACTTTTTTCAGCCCATGACAGTGATATGTCAAATTAGCTGTCTTCAGAAATCTTCTCTGACCACCAAGAGTAAGCCTCTCCTGTTAATGCTCTATTTCATCAACCTATTTATTTCCTTTATAGAACTTCCTGCAATCAAAACTGTACTGCCAGGCTTCCTTGGTGGTCTAGTGGTGAAGCATCTGCCTGCCAATGCAGAGGACTTGGGCTCCATCCCTGGTCCAGGAAGATCCCACATGCCACAGGGCAACTAAGCCCGTGTGCCACAACTACCGAGCCCAGGCTTTAGAGCCCACGGGCTGAAAGTACTGAAGCCTGTGTGCCTGGAGCCACCACTCCGCAAAAAGTGAAGCCCCTGCAACGAGAAGCTGCGTGCACCGCAGCTAGCGAGCAGCCCCCGCTGGCCGCAACTAGAGAAAGTCCGAGCGCAGGAATGAAGACCCAGCACGGCAAAACATAAAAATAAAAAAATAGTATTTCAAAATTACTCTGCCTATTATCAATCTTCCCCCCGAGAATGTGAGCTCCACGCTGATCTTCTTCCCTGTCTCCTCACCTCTAAAGGATAAGCAGTCACTCCGTATCTGCAAGCTACCTACCTTCATTAAGCTCATTTCTAGATAAAGAACTCAGAGATGCTGAGGGACTTGATTAGGGCCACACCGAACTGAGTCTTGGGTCTTACGGCATCAGGAGAATACCTCTCCCGAGTGGCCACCAAGCCAGTCTCCCAGGTTTCCCCTCCATTCCTGAGTCCTGAACCCAGAACCAGACAAGCTCCTGGCACTTTTCTCATGGACCCATCCCTTTCTTATACTTTTTCCTCATTAGAACTTCACTTTCATCGCCAGCCTTAATCGCGTGTCAGCTCTGCCGCCTCTAATTATTTCACTGTAATTATTTTTCCTTAACAAAGGAGATAAAACTAATCATAACATCTTTTTGTAAGCCTCCGAGAGTCACGCTTATATTACTGCACTGATTTGAAAGCCCCAGCAAGCAAATAGGAAATAATTATACTTTTATCTGGGTTGTAGGCTGACACTTTGCCAGATACCTACTAAGTTTTCGTACAGAAACAAGAGGTCATAAGCAGGAAAAAAAAAAAAATTTTGACTTTGTCACGAACATCCTTCAACTCGTGATGAATCTTTCCCTCTGCAAGTTTGCGACCTGGAGGGGACTGGAGTGAGGTGGGAAGAGCTGGAGAACCAGCGGTGTCTCCAAGGCATCCCCAAAGCGCACTGTTTTCAGGGTAGACCCCCAATCTCTGATTAGGGCAAAACTACCATCTGGGCAACTCCTCCCCAGAAGGGGCCACACAAGTGTGCTTCAGTGGGAGAGTGAAAGCAGTGGCTAACGCTATTCTACCCTTGCTACTGGCTAAGTGCTCTTCTAGGAAATGGATGGGCCCCGCCTCATTTAGCAACTACGACAGCCTAACAGGTAGCTGTCGGTGTGCCTGCTGGTGGCGGTCAGTCATTCAGCTGTCTCCAACTCTTTGCGACTGCATGGACCGCAGCACGCCAGGCTTCCCTGTCCCTCACCATCTCCCAGAGTTTGCTCAAACTCTTGTCCACTGAGTCGGTGATGCCATCCAACCATCTCATCCTCTGTCACACCCCCTTCTCCTCCTGCTCTCAATCTTTCCCAGCATCACGGTCTTTTCCAGTGAGTTTGCTCTTCACATCAGGTGGCCAAAGTGTTGGAGCTTCAGCTTCATCAGTCCTTCCAATGAATATTCAGGGTGCCCATTACATAGATGAGAAAACTGAGGCTAAATAACTTAGCCGAAGCCATGAATTTAGCAACTGAGATAGGTCTGTCTCCTCCTAAAATACTGTTCTTTCCAGTAACCTCTATTCCAGGTAGCCCTTGGGCGAAGAGGGGAGAATGGGAGCGTAAGAGGACTCAAAGTTTAGAGGCTGTCCTTGCACTGCAGCCTCGCTCCATGAGGATGCCTCGGTGCCTCCCTCAGAGATCTAAGTGGGATTAAACACGTGGCACAGTGACTGATGCACTGGAAGCGCTCAATGCATGCCAGCTGCTCTGCTGTCTAACCTTCTCGGGAAAGAAAATAAACATGTGCTCAGCACCCCGGACTGGAGAGTGAGAGACTGGGATGGCGCCCCAGGCAAGCTCTGCTTATCTCAACACCAAGAGGGCTCTGAAGATACCACTGTGACACAAGATAAGGGGAACAGGAACTTCGGTGGTTCAGATCTACCACAAGCACCAGGCGAAAATCCTAATTGGTAATAACTCTGGAGTCAAAACAGAGGATGGAAAGTGCTGCAGGGGGTGGCCACAGAGAGCAGAGTCCAGGTGTGAGGATGTAGAGAATGGGGAGGCTCCACCCAGCCCAAATGGTGAGACCCTTTCTGCCAGCCAGCTCCAGGCTAACCAAACCAACCACGCGGCAGGGCCTCTTAGTGCTTATTCCCCTAGAAGCAGATGCTGGGTCAACGATCCAAGCACAAGTCATTTAGTTGGGAGGCGACTGGTAGGAGAGGGAAGCATGAAAGGAACGTGGCTCATGTTATCAGGCAGAGTATCACTGCGGGGAAACTGGATCCACCCCCTGCCCTCCACCCCAGGGAGTACTGGGAGCCAAGGTCAGGTCAAGCTCCCATCCAGAGGGTGGGGGAGCTGGAGTATTCCTACACCAACTTCCATCTGTCGTGGAACAGGGAGCCCTTCCAGGAAAAGCTAATTTGCCAGCACTTCCAGCATGCACTGCACACAGAGGAACTCAAATGGCTCCAAAAAAAAGAAAAAAGAAATTCTCAGGCAGAGATGCTGCCAGATGGAACTTAGGCCGCTGTGCACCCCAGCAGTCAGGACAGAAGCAAGACACTGATGGAAGGATGAACTTAAAGAGGCTGGCAACTTCTCTCCTCCTCTGACCAGGAAGCTACCCTGGACAGCTCCTTTCTGTCCTCTGCAAGTCAGATGAAACCCAAAGATGTCATCTTCCTCCCATCCACTGAGCAGGTTCCAGACTTCCTAAACCTTTTGAACCTACCCTACCAGGTCCCTCCCCTCCTGGTGCTCAGAAAAGAGTCTCAGAGTTGCCAGCATCAGGACTTTCCTCTTTTTAAAGGCAGGGGGATGGACAAACTGATTCGCAAGTTCCAAGTGTTCTGAGCTAAAGATGGATTGTCTCCCAGTCGAGAAGACCTTGGCACCTCCTAGACTGTGCTTTGGGTTCTGGGAGCCAGGCAGTGGAAACTATGCCCCTCTCTACTCGATGTTCACTGAAATCTCCCTGGAGAGTAGCCTGAGCAGCAGGGATGTCCAGGGTGTATAGAGGTCTCCACCAGCTCTACTTGGGCTTCCCTGGGAGCTCAAGCAGTAAAGAATCTGTCTGTAACACAGGAGACCAGAGTTTGATTCCTGGGTCAGGAAGATCCCCTGGAGAAGAGATAGGCTATCCACTTTATTAATCTTGGGCTTCCCTGGGGGCTCAGAGGGTAAAGAAGCCCCCTGCAATGTGGGAAACCTGGGTTCAATTTGATCACTGGGTTGGGAAGATTCCCTAGAGTAGAGAACAGCTACTCACTTCAGTATTCCTGCCTTGAGAATTCCATGGGCAGAGGACCCTGGCAGGCCTTACAGCCCATGGGGTCGCACAGAGCCAGACATGATTGAGTGACTTTCACTTATCTTACCAACTCTACTTCCCTTTAATTCTGCGCATTTTTTGGTGACCATTCTAGACTGCTGGACAAGAAGGGCTTCAAGATCCACCTGTGGTCAGGTTGCCTTGCAGAGTGTTAACAGGGAATACAAACAGGGGTCACAGATGGCTCTGACACTCTACCAAGGCTCTGACACTCTACCAAGGCTGGATTTGCTCCCTACCTTTACATCCTTGGGGAGTGAACTACCTATAGCAGCAACCCTTAAGCAACCCATCTGCCAAGAGTGGTGGGGAGTGGTTTGCAGAGTTCAGCTCCCTGTTAAATTCATTCATGCAATAGTGGGGTCACATTGGCATCACCCCCTCCCACAGACAGAGCTACTCTCCTTTCATCTGTGTGATTTGGGGCATCGCCATAAGATTTTTTTTTTTTTTTTTTAAAGAAAGAGACCCAACACTTCCCATTCACGTATGCATCAAACAGAAATGAAGCTTTGTAACACTAACACTATCAAGCGAACAGGAGCAGAAGGCAGTGGTGGCTCACACAGTAAAGAATCTGCCTTCAGTGCAGGAGAACTGGGTTCAATCCCTGGGTCGGGAAGATGACCTGGAGAAGGAAATGGCAAACGACTCCAGTGTTCTTGCCTGGGAAATCCCATGGACAGAGGAACCTGGAGGGCTACAGTCCCTGGGGTCACAAAGGGTCAGTCAATATTCTTCTGTAGTTTTAGGTCTTGGAAGGGAACATAACATAATAATTAAGAATAAAACTGCCTGTGCTATAGAGTAAGTCCTTGTTGATTATCTATTTTATTTTCTAAATCAAAGCATTATTTTATTTACATATTATATTTTGGCCATACTGAACAGCATGTGAGATCTTAGCTCCCTGACCAGAGATTAGACCCACATTCCCCCTGCGTTGGCAGCACGGAGTCTCAACCACTGGACCTATTTATCTATTTTAAATATAGTAGCATGTTCATGCTAATCCAAAACTCCTAATCTATTCCTGCCCTCACTTTTCCCCTGGTAACCATAAGTTCATTCCCTGAACTAAATGGGAAAAGATTTTGAAAGAGAATGGATGTTTGTATGGGGGTAACAGAATCACTTTGCTGTACACCTGTGACTAACGCATCATTGTTGATCAACAATACTCCAACAGAGAAGTCTTTTTAATTAAAAAGCATTTTCAAATGGCTACCTGAGTTCCCATCTGAACTCTACCCCTTACTGAGCATGTCCTCATAATATGGTTTCCCCAAGTGCTCCTGGGTGTACTGAGTCCCACCTCATGGGGTTACTGTGAGGACGGAATGTGTTCTCACATGCCGGGCACATGTCTGTGTTCAGTGAATGTAAACTCACGCCATGGGGACCAAAGCGAGTCCCTTCTCGCCCGGCCCATGGAAGATGGTGATGTGGATTGCAATGTCACACCAATTACTCTACAATCACTAAGTGCTCCATGCCCTGAAGGGACACAGCATGGCTCCACGAGAACTGTTGCAGATGGAAAAACGTTTATCTTGTTTAATCTCTCCTCTTGATGGTTAGGAAGACCAAGGCATTTAACGTGGAACATCCTGACGTCGGGTCACAAATAGAGAGCCAGGCAGGATGGGGACTCTGGCGTCTCAGTTCCAAGCCCCGTCCTCTTTCAGTTGCGTGATGCTTTCTCACATGTGCCGCTGGGTCTGTTCGTGTCACCCTGATGCTGCAGGTTGATTATCTGTGAAGCTTCCAGGTTTTGAGGGGCTGCAGAAAGCACCCACCAAATGCACGCACCCCCCACCCTGCTCTCCTCCCTAAAGCCTCTGGGAAAGCATGGCGCTTCTGTCTGGATAGCACCCAGATGGTGGAGTGCTCACCTCTCCTGAGCGACTCAGTGCTCAAAATCAGGGAATCGTCCTTTGGAGAGCACGCAGTTCAAAGTGGCATCTATCCTGAACACCCAGCATCTTCCCATCCAGAGATCTGACCCAGGTCAGGCCTGCGCTGGGTGCCATCATGAGCCACCCAGACCGCCTTCAGGGTCCCAGCTTCCGGGAGTGCAGGTGGCGGGTGCCCTCAGCTCTCAGCCCTCCCTGGGAATGCCTCAGCTGAAGGGACCACCCCAATGAAGCTGCCCTCTTCCTGGGGCGGCTCAGGTACAAAGATTCGGCCTTCTCACCGCAGTGTAGGTGGTTCTGAATTGTCATTCAAGCATTGAGACTCTGCCCTGCGTGGCCTTTGGGCCTCTGCTGAGATGGCACCCCAGCTCAGTCACCCACCCCCCGGCCAACCCCTGCCCTGCTCTCTTCCCTCCCCCCAGGGGTGGGCCCTGGAGGTCTGCCCATAAGCTGCTTGGATGCACCCCCTGGCTTCCGCGGAAACCTGAGCCCCTCCACACACTCACCTCAGAGGTGAACCAGAACCAGCACCAAACCAGAACCCAGGTGTCCAGATCTGCAGCCCAGGGCTATTCCCGGAGGAAAGAATTGGCTAATCCTCATATCAGTGTCCTAGGACCGCCATAAGGACAGGTGGCTTAAACAGCAGAAGGGTGCTGTCTCACGGTTCTGGAAGCTGGAAGCCGGAGATTCAGGTTGGCTGGGCTAATTCCTCCTGTCTTCTAGGAGGAATCATCTGTTTCACGTCTCTCACCTAGCTCCTGGTGGTTTGCTGGCAATCTTTGATCTTCCTTCTAAAAGTATCCGCTGCGTTTATGCCTTCACCTTTTTTTTTTAATTTAATATTTTCTTGGCCACACCACACAGCCTGCAGGATCTTAGTTCCTTGACCAGAGATTCAACCCGCATCCCTTGCACTGGAAGTACAGAGTCTTAACCACTGGACCACCAGGGAAGTTCCACTGTGCTTGGGAGGCCACTAAGTGTTGACACAGAGATGAAACCTATTTACCTTCAATTTGGGGGTGGGGAAGAGGTTAACTCCAAACAGAACAATTTGGAATTCTTTTGAAAGAGGCATCTTCACATGGTGTTATTCCCATGTGTGTGTCTAAGTCCAAATTTACTCCTTTAATAAGGACATCGGTTCCATTGGATTTGGGGCCCACTCTAGGGGCTCAGACAGTAAAGAGTCTGCCTGAATTGCAGGAGATCCACATTCGATCCCTGGGTCAGGAAGATCCCCTGGAGAAGGGAATGGGAACCCGCTCCAGTATTCTTGCCTGGAAAATCCCATGTACAGAGGAGTCTAGAGGGCTACAGTCCGCAGGGTCACAAAGAGTGAGACACGACTGAGTGACTCACATACACAATACTCCAGAAGGGCTCCATCTAAACTCCTCACGTCTACAATCACCCTGTCCTCAGAAAAAGTCGCATCATGAGTTATTGGAGGTCAGGATGTCAGCATACGAATACTGGGAAGGATGCGATTCAACTTGTAACACTTCTCTCAGGGAAAATATCAGTTATGTTTTCAGTGCTCACTAAGACGTGCTTTCTGTGGCTCAGATGGTAAAGAATCTGCCTGCAGTGCAGGAGACCCAGGTTTGGTCCCTGGGTCAGGGAGATCCCTCTGGAGAAGGGAATGGCTAACCACTCCAGTATTCTTGCCTGGAGAATTCCACGGACAGAGAAGCCTGGTGGGCTACAGTCCACAGAGTTGCAGAGAGTCAGACACAACTGAGCAACTAAGCAGCAACAAGAGGCAGACCAGGCAGGACGTAAGGGTGGCCTTTACCTCCACCACACCCACTGGTACCCGGCCAGCTTCCCCATGGCCTGGATCACATCCTGACACGGAGCTCCTGGTGGCCACTTGCCGCCACGTGCTGACACAGAGATGAAACCCACTCATCCTTGATTTGGGTGCAGGGAAGAGATTAATTCCAAACAGGGCAATATGCAATTCTTCTGGAAGAGGGTATTAATTTGCTGTAATGAAGTACAGCAAACTGTGAGCTTTGGAGGCTTGAAGCCTGAGGTCATCAGGGTTGGCTCCTTCCCTGCTTGAGGATGGTCGTCTCCTCCCTGTGTGCTCGCGTGGGCCTCCTTCTGTGTCTGGGTCCTAATCTCCTCTTCTGACAAGAAGACAAGTCATAATGAGCTAGGGTCCACCCTAACGACCTCATTGTAACTTAACAGTGAAAGTGCTAGTGACTCAGTTGTGTCTGACTCTTTGCAACTCCGTGGAGTGTACACTCTGTCCACGGAATTCTCCAGCAAGAATACTAGAGTGAGTAGCCACGCCTTTCTCCAGGAGATGTTACCAACCCAGGGATGGAACCCAGGTCTCCCATATTTCAGGCAGATTCTTTACCATCTGAGCCATCAAGGAAGCCCATTTTAACTTTAGTTCAGTTCAGTTGCTCAGTTGTGTCTGACTCT
>SJYX01024414.1:220243-250164 GCA_006410675.1 Oreotragus oreotragus | reverse complement strand
TTCCAAGGAGTAAGCGTCTTTTAATTTCATGGCTGCAGTCTCCATTTGCAGTGATTTTGGAGCCCTCCCCCCCCCCAAAAAAGTCTCTCACTGTTTCCCCAGTTTCCCCATCTATTTGCCATGAGGTGATGGGACCAGATGCCATGATCTTAGTTTTCTGAATGTTGATCTTTAAGCCAACTTTTTCACTCTCCTCTTTCACTTTTATCAAGAGGCTCTTTAGTTCTTCTTTGCTTTCTGCCATAATGGTGGTGTCATCTGCACATATGAGATTATTGATATTTTACCTGGCAATCTTGATTCCAGCTTGTACTTCACCCAACCCAGTATTTCACATGATGTATTCTGCATATAAGTTGAATAATCAGGGTGACAATATACAGCCTTGACGTACTCCTTTCCAGATTTGGAAACAGTCTGTTGCTCCATGTCCACTTCTAACTATTGCTTCTTGACCTGCATACAGATTTCTCAGGAGGCAGGTCAGATGGCCTGTTATTCCCATCTCTTTAATAATTTTCCATAGTTTTTTGTGATCCACACAGTTAAAGGCTTTGGCATAGTCAATAAAGCAGAAGTAGATGTTTTTCTGGAACTCTTGTGCTTTTTCGATGATCCAACGGATGTTGGCAATTTGATCTTAATCACCTCCTAAATAAGACACCTCCAGAAACAAACACATCCTGAGATGCTGGGGGTTTCAGACTGAGTAGACGTATAAATCTGGGTGGGATGCAGTTTAGTCCACAGCAGGAAAGGAGAACGCACGCTGATCTGCAAGTATGGGCCTGACCATTTCAAGGCCACCCCTACCCGACCCTGCATTCTGCCTTTCCCAGTCAGTCTCTCTCCTCATGGGCTTTTAGCTAAGGGAGTTTCCCATATTTATCGCCCCCAGAGCACAGGAAAGAAAACCACACAGGCCCTGAAAAAAAAAAAAACCAGTTCCTAAACACCTCTGTCCTCAAGTGATAGGGAAGTCTCTGCTAAGAACACGCATCAAAGTCGAGGAGAATCTTTGTATTCCGCTGGCCTGACTTACAAGGTAAAGTGGCATGCAGATTTCTTATTTAATAAATTCCCACAGAAAATTAGTTTTTCACAGTGGGGAGAATTTCAAGGCTTGCCGAGATGAGCGGGCAGGATCTAATCACTGTCGCTGCTTTGTACATACAGCGGGCATCTCGGATCTCCGAATGATCCAATTACTCTGCGGAGGCCCATCCGCCTCACCTGCATACTAATCGCGAGAAGGAAACACACTGGCCTTTTCGGGAAGCTCCAGATGCATGTGGCTCCCTCGCTGACCTTCTGCCAATTACATTCATCTCAATTCTATTAGCTCGTTTTTTGCCCGAAGGTGACATATGCCCGGCTTAGATGGAGACGTGCTTCCACCAGCTTCCCTCGGCAAGGGGAGAGGGTGCCGGCTCTGCAGCACACACATGTGGCTCACACAGCCGAGGCCCCCGAGTTTGCTTCTTTATGGTTCTCACAGTGAGGACAGCTGAATCAGGAGAGTGGAGCCATCCTGAGGGACAGACCAATGTCTAAGTTCTGATAGGTGGCTTTTTGAGAGACAGAGTGACGAAATAGGGTCAGACATCTGTGTCGGGGACTTCCCTAGTGGCTCAGACTGTAAAGAATCCTCCTGCAATGCAGGAAACCTGGGTTCGATCCCTGGGTCAGGAAGATCCCCTGGAGAAGGGCATGGCTACCCAGTTCAGTATTCTTGCCTGAAGAATCCCATGGACAGAGGAGCTTGGCAGGCTGCAGTCCATCAGGTCGCAGAGTTGGACATGACTGGAATGACTTAGCATACACGCACGCACGTCTGTGTTGGAGTTCAAGTTCCTCTCTTAGAGGGCGACGTGGAACAGATGGCTTCACTTTCTCTAACCTTTGAGGTCTCATAGATAAAATGGGGTTGGATACAGGTTCTGATAGCTCAGAATCTGCCTACAATGCAGGAGACCCCAGTTTGATTTCTGGGTTGGGAAGATCCACTGGAGAAGGGAAACCCACTTCAGTATTCTGGCCTAGAGAATTCCATGGACTGTACAGTCCATGGGGCCGCAAAGAGTCAGACACAACTGAGTGACTTTCACTTTCACAGATTCTGAAATAGAAAGTGTTTCTGTATGCCTGGCCCCACTGAACCTCCTTCCTATTCACTTATCATCCACCTCTATCCAAACAAGCTTGGGATGTTTTGTGGACTAGAAGAGCTAAATGGCCGCAAAGAGTCAGACACAACTGAGTGACTTTCACTTTCACAGATTCTGAAATAGAAAGTGTTTCTGTATGCCTGGCCCCACTGAACCTCCTTCCTATTCACTTATCATCCACCTCTATCCAAACAAGCTTGGGATGTTTTGTGGACTAGAAGAGCTAAAGGATATAGCAAGTGGGTCTAATGAACGACCCCTTATGTAACCGGCCGCGTCTCTGTGTAATGCCGGTTCTGCTTGCTATTGAATCACCAAGAAGAGCAGAGCAATCAGGGGTGATTTCCAGAGGAGAAAACAGTGATGTGGGGTCATGAACAAGGTGGAAGCAAGGATTAAAGGCATGGGAAATATTCAGGAACAGAGAAGTGGAGACTGCCATTATTACTTTTAATATTTATTATATTTATCTGGTTGCACTGGGTCTCAGTTGTGGCATGCCAGATCTAGTCACTCCCTGACCCAGGAACTGAACCCGGGCCCCCTGCATTGGGAGCACAGAGTCGTAGCCGCTGGGCCACCAGGGAAGTCCCTAGAGTGCAGATTATTATGGCATGTGTTGACTTGAGGGGAACTGTGTCCGGAAAAACTTTGTGGGGTTTATCTATATTTTCCAGTAGAGAACATATTTCTCCCCAAATACACACACACACGCACATAGACACCTTGACCAAAGAAATAAGCCACCTCAGGTGAGTCCAAGAGAAGGCTGGGAGCCCAAAGTCCAACCATGGGGGACTGGATAGGGGTTCACATGTGTGCTGAGGGTGGGGGCATTTCAGCTGACTCACCTGAGAAGAGAACTGTAATAGCCAAGGGCAAGGTTAACAGCACTTAAGACTCCACGTGAGCAGCACTTGAAGGTGAGTATCATGTCTTGGGGGGTTTCTTTGTGGCTTTTGAGTCTGTCTTTCAGTGCTTAAAGAATAACAGCTGCATGTCTTTCTCTGGGCTTGGAGTAGAGGAGAAGGAGGAGGGCAGGAGTAGGAGGGAAATTCAATGAAGACTATTTTCCTTCCATCATGAAATGAAGGAACTTTGCTTCAAAGAGAAGCAGCATAGCATTACTCTGTGGGAAAACATCTTAGAGTCATTCAGACTTGGGTTCAAATCCTGGCTCTGCTCTTTGTCAACTGTGGGCCTAGGGATAGGGGAACTGAATATCTGAGCCTCAGTTTATTCATCTATAAAATGGGAATATTAATTCTAGCCTAATGGTTCTCTCGGGCTTCTCAGGTGATGCTAGTGGTAAAGAACCCACCTGGCAATGCAAGAGACGAAAGACAGAGGGGTTTAACTGGGTAGGGAAGATTTCCTGGTGCAGGGCATGGCAATCCACTCCAGGATTCTTGCCTGGAGAATCCCATGAACAGAGAAGGCTGGAAGGCTACAGTCCACGGGGTATCAGAGTTGGACACGACTGAAGTGACTTAGCGTGCACATGTGCAGTGGTTGTGGCAAGGGGTGAAGACACTATGGACAAACCTCCCAGAATGCCTAACTCATGGTTCAGTTCAGTTGCTCGGTCGTGTCCAGCTCTTTGCTACCCCATGGACTGCAGTGAGCAACAACGGGTATCTGTCAGTATTTAGAGCTTCTAGTTCAACAGAGGGATGGTCATTCATCCAACAAACATCCACTGAGCCCACTACATGTTACAGGCACTATGACATGTGCCACCAGGAATGGCAATGAGTTACGAGCACCATCAGAAGTACTGGGAGCTATGAGAGTTTAAAGGGAGGGCAAGTCACTTCCAGGTGGAGAAGCCATAAAGACTTCCTAAAGAACCTTGAACTGCGGGCAGGAATCCCTTAGAAGAAAGGGAGTAGCCATCATGGTCAACAAGAGTCCGAAATGCAGTACTTGGATGCAATCTCAAAAACGACAGAATGATCTCTGTTCGTTTCTAAGGCAAACCATTCAATATCACGGTTATCCAAGTCTATGCCCCAACCAGTAACGCTGAAGAAGCTGAAGTTGAACGGTTCTATGAAGACCTACAAGACCTTTTAGAACTAACACCCAAAAAAGATGTCCTTTTCATTATAGGGGACTGGAATGCAAAAGTAAGAAGTCAAGAAACACCCGGAGTAACAGGCAAATTTAGCCTTGGAATATGGAATGAAGCAGGGCAAAGACTAATAGAGTTTTGCCAAGAAAATGCACTGGTCATAGCAAACACCCTCTTCCAACAACACAAGAGAAGGCTCTACACATGGACATCACCAGATGGTCAACACCGAAATCAGATTGATTATATTCTTTGCAACCAAAGATGGAGAAGCTCTATACAGTCAACAGAAACAAGACCAGGAGCTGACTGTGGCTCAGATCATGAACTCCTTATTGTCAAATTCAGACTTAAATTGAAGAAAGTAGGGAAAACCACTAAACCATTCAGGTATGACATAAATCAAATCCCTTATGATTATACAGTGGAAGTGAGAAATAGATTTAAGGGACTAGATCTGATAGATAGAGTGCCTGATGAACTATGGAATGAGGTTCGTGACATTGTATAGGAGACAGGGATCAAGACCATCCCCATGGAAAAGAAATGCAAAAAAGCAAAATGGCTGTCTGGAGAGGCCTTACAAACAGCTGTGAAAAGAAGAGAGGCGAAAAGCAAAGGAGAAAAGAAAAGATATAAGCATCTGAATGCAGAGTTCCAAAGAATAGCAAGAAGAGATAAGAAAGCCTTCTTCAGCGATCAATGCAAAGAAATAGAGGAAAACAACAGAATGGGAAAGACTAGAGATCTCTTCAAGAAAATTAGAGATACCAAGGGAACATTTCATGCAAAGATGGGCTCGATAAAGGACAGAAATGGTATGGACCTAACAGAAGCAGAAGATATTAAGAAGAGGTGGCAAGAATACACAGAAGAACTGTACAGAAAAGATCTTCACGACCCAGATAATCATGAGGATGTGATCACTAATCTAGAGCCAGACATCTTGGAATGTGAAGTCAAGTGGGCCTTAGAAAGCATCACTAAGAACAAAGCTAGTGGAGGTGATGGAATTCCAGTTGAGCTGTTTCAAATCCTGGAAGATGATGCTGTGAAAGTGCTGCACTCAATATGCCAGCAAATTTGGAAAACTCAGCAGTGGCCACAGGACTGGAAAAGGTCAGTTTTCATTCCAATTCCAAAGAAAGGCAATGCCAAAGAATGCTCAAACTACCGCACAATTGCACTCATCTCACACGCTAGTAAAGTAATGCTCAAAATTCTCCAAGCCAGGCTTCAGCAATATGTGAACCGTGAACTCCCTGATGTTCAAGCTGGTTTTAGAACAGGCAGAGGAACCAGAGATCAAATTGCCAACATCCGCTGGATCATGGAAAAAGCAAGAGAGTTCCAGAAAAACATCTATTTCTGCTTTATTGACTATGCCAAAGCCTTTGACTGTGTGGATCACAATAAACTGTGGAAAATTCTGAAAGAGATGGGAATACCAGACCACCTAACCTGCCTCTTGAGAAATCTGTATGCAGGTCAGGAAGCAACAGTTAGAACTGGACATGGAACAACAGACTGGTTCCAAATAGGAAAAGGAGTACGTCAAGGCTGTATATTGTCTCCCTGCTTATTTAACTTATATGCAGAGTACATCATGAGAAACGCTGGACTGGAAGAAACACAAGCTGGAATCAAGATTGCCGGGAGAAATATCAATAACCTCAGATATGCTGATGACACCACCCTTATGGCAGAAAGTGAGGAGGAGCTAAAAAGCCTCTTGATGAAAGTGAAGGAGGAGAGCGAAAAAGTTGGCTTAAAGCTCAACATTCAGAAAACGAAGATCATGGCATCCGGTCCCATCACTTCATGGGAAATAGATGGGGAAACAGTGGAAACAGTGTCAGACTTTATTTTTTTGGGCTCCAAAATCACTGCAGATGGTGACTGCAGCCATGAAATTAAAAGACGCTTACTCCTTGGAAGAAAAGTTATGACCAACCTGGATAGTATATTCAAAAGCAGAGACATTACTTTGCCGACTAAGGTCCGCCTAGTCAAGGCTATGGTTTTTCCTGTGGTCATGTATGGATGTGAAAGTTGGACTGTGAAGAAAGCTGAGCGCCGAAGAATTGATGCTTTTGAACTGTGGTGTTGGAGAAGACTCTTGAGAGTCCCTTGGACTGCAAGGAGATCCAACCAGTCCATTCTGAAGGAGATCAGCCCTGGGATTTCCTTGAAGGAATGATGCTAAAGCTGAAACTCCAGTACTTTGGCCACCTCGTGCGAAGAGCTGACTCATTGGAAAAGACTCTGATGCCGAGAGAGATTGGGGGTAGGAGGAAAAGTGGATGACAGAGGATGAGATGGCTGGATGGCATCACCAACTCAATGGACGTGAGTTTGAATGAACTCCGGGAGTTGGTGATGGACAGAGAGGCCTGCCGTGCTGTGATTCGTGGAGTCGCAAAGAGTCAGACATGACTGAGCAACTGAACTGAAATGACCTGAAAGAACCTTGAAGAATCAAGGCTGTCTGGGCATGGGGGGACTGAGGAGAGCATTTCTAGAAGAGGTGAGACCATGAGCAAAAGCAGTAAGGTGGAAAAGCAGAGGTTATGGAGAAAGAAGATTGGGAAGCATCCTTTGGGTGGGGTTTATGATGTGTAAAAGAGCAAAATCCAACGAAAACCTTCTGTAATGACGAGCATTCCCTAAATCATTTTTGATAAGGTAGCCATGAGCTCCATGTGGCCACTGAGCTCTTGAAATGGAGCTGTTACAGATGAGATGGCGAATATCTAATTTTATCTAAATTTAAATGTAATGGTCACATGTGGTTAACGGCTCCTGTACTTGCTAGCACAGGTGCGAAGGGCAATCAGGAGCCAAACCATCTGAAAGAGCTGAGATCTGACTGGGGAGAATCTTGAGTGCCATGCTGAGAACCAGGTTTCATCCTTTGAGTCTAAGCCATCACAGTCTGGGTCTGGAATGCCATTCTGGTTGCAGAGTGCAAGGTGAATTCTAAAGGGGATCTAGAGGTGAGAGGATCAGGCTGGCAGAGCCGAAAATTGTTCAGAAGAGCAGTGGTTAGCATCCTGCCTTAAACCGGGAGGGTAAGCCTGGAGAGGTGAGCATGGGTGTGAGAATCAGACACGTGGGTGACGTACAGCTGTCAGGAGACTGGGCTGGGACGGTCAAGGGAGATGGATGTGGCTGAGGGGAGCAGAGATGTGAAATTTAATCACTGCGTCTCAGTGTCTTGTGACACCAGGCAGAGGAAAGTGAAGACAGGATTATGAGCTGGATAAAGGAGAGGAGGCGGGTGTCTCTGGGGGTTACGTGGTGAATTCTGATGGAGTAACAGCTCCTCTGTCCCTCACGTGCCTCCCAAACATAATCACTGCACCTTCCACTCCCCCAGGGGGGGAGATTTGTCTCTCATTAATTTCCCCAGGTAATCTGAGCTGTGTAGACTTGGCCCTGGGGGGTTGGAGCCCCAGGGGCCTGAAGGGGGCTCCTGTGCCTTCCTGGATGGCGTGGACATGCTGGTGACTCCTTCCAGGGAGAGGAGCTTGATTTGGTATTCCTGGCACTGCCCACATCTCTCACACCCTTCTCTGAGCTAGCCGCCAGGTCCCCAAGAACCCCACATGACTTGCTGGAGAGCGGTGATTTGTTTTTGTCCTATTAACTTCTTGAAAGGACAGGAACAGATTACTGGGCTGGAGGGATGGCCTGGGAAGAATACGGATGAGGAACTGGCTGCACGAGGCCAGAGTGGGGGGTGCTGGGATGAGCAGGGCAAGAGGGCTAAGGAGGAAATAGAATCCCCGGCTCCCGGCAACCGAGCTCACATCTCCTGAAATCAATCTCTCCGCAGAACTGCTGTCGTCTGGGGAGTCTTTGTGTATGTCTCTCTCTCTTTTTTTTATTTTAAATCATGTTTTCATATACTATATTCCCTCTGCCTAGAGAGCATACCTGCCCTCTCCTCCACTCTCCTCATCCATCCATGAATTAGTGAGTAACACATTCAGCATCTCAGTTCAGTTGCTCAGTTGTGTCCAACTCTTTGCGACCCCGTGGACTGCAGCACACCAGGCTTCCCTGTCCATCACCAACTCCTGGAGTTTACTCAAACTCAAGTCCGTCGAGTCGGTGATGTCATCCAACCATCTCATCCTTTGTCATCCCCTTCTCCTCCTGCCTTCAATCTTTCCCAGAATCAGGGTCTTTTCAAATGAGTCAGTTCTTTGCATCAAGTAGCCAAAGTACTGGGGTTTCAGCTTCAGCATCAGTCTTTCCAGTGAATATTCAGGACTGATTTCCTTTAGGATAGACTGAATGATCTCCTTGTAGTCCAAGGGACTCTCAAGAGTGCCTATCTTTGTGTTAGCAAGTGAGTGCAACACAGAGACAAAATGAGGTAGGATTCCACCCCCACCCTGAAATCCAGAGAGCAGGAAAAAACCTTAGATACTAATCAATGAACCGCTCAATCAAGGTGCAGTTGTGAACTTAGATAACTTTGTTGCAGGAGCTCTTGCCAAGCTTTAGGCTTGTCCATTCAGACACGTCTGTGTAACATGCCCTCCATGCCTTGACTTATTCATCTGCAAAATGCTGTTGAGAATAGAACCCATATATGCAGTGGAGAGAATCAGATATGATTTTACATGCAGGTGTCCAAAAGAGAACCTCTCAATATTATCTATTTTATCATCACTCCTCTTTGAACGTCAAATGGGACAACGAACTTTGGCCCCAGGACCGTTCTCTACTCTGAATGCATCGAGGTTGATTAGTTTTGGGTATGAGTAAGAGGCCCATCAGATCTTTCAGAAACACACGTGGGCCAGCCTGTCCCTATCTCTCAGGTAGCACAGTCGGAACCTCACTCTATGATTGACACACAGAGGCTCTTTCCTAAATCCCTGGCCTTCTAGGGAATGGTGAAAAACATTTGGAACTCAAAGCACAAACCTGTAACGTTTCAGAGTGAAACCCGTCTGCTCAAAGAGAGAGGAGTTAAGGGAACAGCAAACAAAAAGGCATGATTTACAGGCTGTCTAGTGATATGCGCTCACATATGGCTATCACAATAATGGGGCGGGGGGGGCAGGATGAGGGAGCCAATGGACAGCTGCTGAATCCCCTGAGATTTGCAGTCCAGATGAAAAGGTTTGTTCACCTATGGTAACCAAGAGAGGGCCACCCTGAGGCTTGTCGCTCTCCTAGGTGCTGAAGCATGACCTCATAACACAAAGTTTTCTCTTCTAAATTAAGTGGAGCAAACCTCCAGGGTGGCTAGTGTATCTTTCCCCATGTGTTCTGGCAGATTCAAAGCTGATTTTTGAGAATAACATTGATCCTACTTACATGTTTCCCAGGAGATGGTACTGATAGAAATATGAAATATTAAAGTGTACATACCTACAAGCCTTTAAGGAGGCCAGGTTACCATGCAAAGGGAAGAAAGCAGAGTGGAGTAGTAACTCTTCTGTGTTAAAAGGGGGCTGGGTAGCTTTAAGTGGTGGGGAGGAAACAAGAGACTTAAAGGAAAGGAGTGAGAGGGGTTGCGAAAGAGGATTGTGGTAAGAAAGGAGAGGGATTCGGGCAGCTGATGAGAAGAGGAGGAAAGTGGGACTTGACAGGTGAGTTTTAGGAAGTGGAGAGATGCTGCTGGTGCCTCCTTCCACTGCCAGAGCATCAGCCCCCCAGAGGTCAGAGTGTTGGCTAACATCACTCACACATCCCCCTTCTCCAGATAAAAATGCCCTCACCTGGAGGCTACACCTGTCCTCCTAAGACAAGATGGGATCAACTCTTCAGGTGTAATTCACATTCCAGGGCCTCCCGTGGGGCAGTCTGAGCCTAGATTCCCCCTGAATCTACATCCTCGCTGACTCTCTTACCTTTCTCATCCTTATTTTCATTCCCCTTCAGCAGAAAGCACTGTCTTGATATATCCCCTAACAAGACTGCCTCGCAGACTCCTGCTTCCAGAGCACCTAAGACAAGATGTCTCACGGTGTCACGCCACCTTCTCCGTCATGTCCCCTTCCCCAGGAATCTCGGTAATATAGATTTCGTTCTTGCATGCTTTGGGATTTAGAATTGTGCATCTTGGGCTGTGATGATATTCTGAGATTGGCTGTAAGGTTCAGCAAAACAGTTAAATCACTTTCTGTTTACCATGAAAATCATATCTATCATGTATCGAATGCCTCTGTTTTAAGCACTGTTTCACGTACTTGACATTCATTGTGTCATTCAGTCCTCCCGATAGTCCTAGAAGATGCCGACTTTTCCTTAGATTCTAAATGAGGGAACAGAGTCCACAGGAGGAAAAATAACTGGCCCTGGGTCACATCACGTGTCAGTGGCAGAAACGCGTCCAGACCAGGTTTTATTTTTTTCGATTCCAACAGCTTTTTCTACACAATAGGCCAAACGGGGTCCTTCTCCAGCTCATTAAGAATCAATGTCAAACTGCCAAGTGCTCATTTCAGAACAGAAATGCAGATTCCTTCAGCCCCGGTATTTCAAGCACATACATCTTCTTCAGTCAAGGACACGGGGGTTGGCAGTCACAAGGGAGTCCAGCCACGAGTTGACCGAAATCCAGCTCCCACTTCCAGAAGCTCATCTGAGAAATCTAATATCTGAGGCAGATAATCTAATGGGCCTGTGAGTCATCCATTTCTGAGGCTTCTCGAAGCTCTAGTCTTGTATTAAGTTAGAAGGACAGGCACCTGGCCCATATCATGTTATCTCCCTCCATGAAACTGCCTCAACCAAGTTAAGACTTAACACCGTGACCTCAGCATTTATAACAGAGGAGGGCAAGGAATGTCAACATGGACAATCCTTTCATTGAACACACTGTTTTCTGTTGTGAAATGCCCCTTAAATAAGACGCAAGTGACTGACTCCCTCCCAGAGTTCAGTGTTTGTGCAAAGTTTTCTCCTGCAAAGGGACATTGTGTTTCTTCTCACCATGAAATATAGGTTCTAAATCCAATATGTTTCTCATTTTGCCTTTGCTTCCAGGAAACTCAGAGACAAATTCAGTGCCCTGATAAATACAAGCTCTATTTTAGATGGAAACTCCTGCAATGTTTCTGAATTGTTTTCACATGTTTTATTTCTTAGGCTTGACTGAATCAGTCTACCTAGAAAGTTTAAATAAATGTATAAAAGACTAAATGTAAACCTCTGTGTTCTTAGAGGGAATACCTGGAAAACTGGGCCACTGAGGTTGTATTCTGATCTGGTGGCATTTTTCTTTAAATATCTCCAGTGGATATCCCTCCACTCCACCAGCATGGCCATGAACACAGTCCAGGCCACCATGGACTCCCATCTGGATGACTACAAATGCTTCCTACTGGTGGGCCAGCTGAGTCTCGACTTACTCCTTGCCTCTCCTTTGATTCTCCACTTTGCAACCAACTAGTCACTGGAAAGGGCTTCCCAGGTGGCTCAGTGGTAAAGAATCCACCTGCCAATGCAGGAAACATGGGTTTGCTCCTTGGTCCAGGAAGATCCCCTGGAAAAGGAAATGGCAACCCACTCCAGTATCTGTGCCTGGGAAATTCCATGGACAGAGAAGCCTGGTGGGCGATAGTCCACTGGGGTCTTAAAAGAGTAGGACATGACTTAGCAAGTAAACAGTAACAACAAAGTCACTGAACACACCATCATCATCATTTTCCTCACCACCATCAGGGGCCCCAACACCATCATCAGAGCTCTCACTCTGTGTCAGGCACTTTACAGACATTAACTCACTTAACCATTTAAATTACTATTACTGCCCTTCATAAAGATAAGGAAACTGAGGCATAAAGAGGTGCAGCCATGGGGAGAAGAGATCATTCCAGAACTAAGTGATAGAGAATGGAATTCCAGCTCAGATGGGCTCCATCACAGAAGCAGACCTTTTCATCACTCCTAATCACCCTTATGGATGTGAGAGTTGAACCATAAAGAAAGCTGAGCGTCGAAGAATTGATGCTTTTGAACTGTGGTGTTAGAGAAGACTCTTGAGAGTCCCTTGGACAAGCAAGGAGATCCAACGAGTCCATCCTAAAGGAAATCAATTCTGACTATTCATTGGAAGGACTAACTGAGGCTGAAGTTCCAATACTTTGGTCACCTGATGCAAAGAACTGACTCATTAGAAAAGACCCTGATGCGGGGAAAGATTGAGGGCAGGAGGAGAAGGGGACATCAGAGGATGAGACGGTTGGATGGCATCACCGACTCAATGGACATGAGCTTGAGCAAGCTCCCGGAGATGATGAAGGACAGGGAAGCCTGGCATGTTGCAGTCCATGGGGTCGCAAAGCATTGGACATGACTGAGCAAAAAAACAGCAACACACTTAATCACCAAGGTTCTGTTGGCTAATGGCCTCCCCTCTTATAGGTGAGAACTGATAGAGGTCCGCTCAGAACTCACTTTCTTATGGAAGTCTTACTGACCCGCCACTAATTCTGCACTCCCAATCTCCTTTTCTCTGTTCCACTCTTTCCTTTTAACTTTCCATGTATTAGCTTTCAACGCCCCATGTGTGCGTGTGCACTAAATACCTTCATTGGTGTCTGACTCTTTGTGACACTGTGGACTGTAGCCCGCCAGGCTCCTCTGTCCATGGGATTCTCCAGGCAAGATACTGGAGTGGGTTGTCGTGCCCTCCCTCCAGGGGATCTTCTTGACCCAAGAACTGAACCCAGGTCTCCCACATTGCAGGTAGATTCTTTACCAGGGAATGCCAAACTATTGGAGTGATGGGGGTTTAGTTACTGAGTTGTGTGTGCCTCTCTGCAACCCCATGCACTGTAGCCACCAAGGCTCGTTTCCCCATGGGATGTCCCAGGCTAGAATACTGGAGAGGGTTGCTGTGCCCTCCTCCATGGGATCTTCCCAACCCAGGGGTCAAACCCATGTCTCCTGCATCGGCAGGCCAGTTCTTCACCACTTTGAGGGTCCCCTGGGCAGCCCTCAAAGCCCGATACAACCCCTTATCCTTCCCGCTCATTGTCTGTTTCCCTGCTAGAAGATAAGCTTCACAGGGAGTGGGAACTAACAGCATTCATTGATGGATCGGACAGGAACACAAGAAATACTTGTTGGATATTGAATAAATGAACAGTGCCATCTGCCCTCTGCATCAGCAGGACTCCCGGGAGGAGGTAAGCGGATGCCTGTGGTTAGATGAACGTTTGTTGTCTCGTTGGGGAGGCAGACTCTGGCCCTGGGCTCCCGTGCTTTGTTGCTGCTGTTATTGCTATCGTTTTCAGAATCCCTCAGATCAGGGTGGAGGGCCTCTGGGCCTCCATCCAAGGTCAGGAACCATATCTGGCTGCTGGAATGTCCTGAGCCCCGAGCTCCATTCTGGTGCTGCCTCGGGAGCTGTGTCCGTGGCCCTTGGAAGCCTCACCCCGCTACCTTCCCCGGCCCCCAGCATTAGTCCAGACTGTCCCTTTCTTAACCTCATGAGCAGGACTGGTTGAGATTCCTTGGGTGTGTGACAGTGCCTCCTCTGCCTGGCTGTGGGGTGGTCAATCCCCCTCGTCGGCCACCTCGCATAGCCAGTTAGGTGGGCTCTTGGTGGTGGGGAAAAGCGGGCTGTTTCCTTGACAGCAAATACCCAAACTGACTGAAACAATTAGTTTGTCTATTTTAAAACTGAATTCCAACGCTTCCATGGCAACCAAAGTTATTAAAAGATGTAAATTAAAGTGTTGCTCAGGAAAGATGGCTTGGCATGGAAGGCTCCAGTTTTGGGGAAAGAACATGAAGAACTGTGAACCAAGGGCATCCCCCTTCCTGTGCGCAGGTCACCATCAGCTGGAAGGAATCAGGGCCAATGGCTCCACCTCGTGCCACTGACCTCTGTTACCACCCCTTTCAGAGACACCATGGTCTCTTATATGCCCGGCTTTGCACTGTCTGAAGCCCCTGTGCCAAGACGGAAACTTGAGAGAGCAGGTGGGATGGCTGACACTAGCAGAGCACCTACTGAATACCTGGGCTTCCCAGGTGGTGCTAGTGGTAAACAACTCGCCTGCCAATGCAGAAGACACAAGTGACTCAGGTTCAATCCCTGGTTCGGGAAGATCCCCTGGAGGAGGGCATGACAACCCACTCCAGTATTCTTGCCTGGAGAATCCCATGGACAGAGGAGCCTGGCGGGCTACAGTCCATGGGGTCGCACAGAGCTGGACAGGACTGAGTCCCACACGCTACTGTATGCCTAACAACACTGAGCGTTGAGATGTGCTGGGTGCTAACTCAGTCCCTGGCATCATGCTGAGGGGTTTGCAGACATTCTCCCCCTTGAAAGCTTCTAACAGATGAGATGGAATCTCAGTTCATTCCCATTTCACAGATGGGGAAACAGGCCCGGAGAGACGAAAGGATGAAAGGAGTCACATAGCCGGTAAGCGATAAGCCTGGGATAAGAGCCACATCTGTCTGATCATATTATATTTTCTGAATCTGTGCCAGACAAAATGCTGGGGAGATGGATTATTCCACTTAATCCTCTTAATAAATCTAAATGGCAGTATGGTACGGGATTAACAGCTCAGACTTCTGAGTCAGACGGATGTGGGTGAACATCAGAACCTCCATGACAGTGCCAGGGCCTCAGGGTGAGCGCTAACTCTCACCGCCTGAGTTTACTGGGCTGGGAGACGAGTGCTGTGTGGGGTGAGGACGCAGGAGCTGACCCAGGAGACAGAACTCACCCAGGGTCTGATAAAGATAAGCACTGAGAGACCAACGTGCCTTGTATTCTTACTATTCCCCTTGTGGATGAGGAAAAGAGGCTTAGAGAGGTAAAAGAACTTGCTCAGGGATACAGGGCTGGGTTCTTGTTGTAGAGTCACTAGGTCGTGTCTGAGTCTTTGTGGCCCTGCAGGCTGCAGCACACCTGGGTCCCCCGACTGTCTCCTGGAGCTTGCTCAAACTCGTATCCATCGAGTCGGTGATGCCATCCAACCATCTCATCCTCCTCCGTCCCCTTCTCCTCCTGCTCCCAATCCCTCCCAGCATCAGGGTCTTTCCCAATGAATCAGCTCTTTCAGTCAGTCTCGTCCCCAATACTGTGCTTCCTCCCTCCACCCCCATGAGTGAATGACAGTGTTCCTTCATGATCTACAGCTCACAGTCTTTTCAGGGTAAGCCAGGGCCCCCAGAATCTTCCATCCACAGGCCTCTTGTCTCTCATCCTGGGCTGCCCTGCCACTGCTAAGAGAGTGGGCCGGGAAAGCATCAGCAGCAGCACCCAGCATCCCGATAACCACGCTGGGGGCCGGGTCCAGGCTCTCTGTCCTCCATCTGGGTCCTGGCTCTGCATTCCTGCCTGCGCGGAAACGCGTTCAGGTTTTAGAATGCTCGCTAGTGTTTTCACACAGGCTGCTGCTTCTCTGTCTAGCCAACACTTGCTGATCTGCTGGGATTCAGTTTAAACACGAACCCCTCTGAGAGGCTTCTCTAACCCCTGTCGGGGGTTAGGGGACAGGACCCCATTAGCTTATGCTCCCCAGCATCTCTGCTGCTCTCAGCTCGTTGGTCTTGTGTGTGTGTGTGTGTGTGTGTGTGTGTGTGCGCGCGCGTGCGCGTGCACGTGCCCAATCTGTTGTTTAGAACACCAGAAATCCTAACCATTTTATTCGAGCTCATGTCACTGGCCACTTGTCCATGGACAGAGGAACCTGGCGGGCTACAACAGTCCATGGGGATGCAAAGCGTCAGAAACAACTGAGCGACAAACACTCCCAAAGTTACAGATGAGGAAAGAGAGATGCACAAAGAATCACCTCCTTGAGGTAACACAGCTGGTAAGTAGGAGAGAAGGGGGGTGAACCCAGGCCTGGGGTCTGGAACTCTGGGAGCTGAGCCCCCACCCTGGCGCACCCGGTGGGGGTGCTGGGCAGGACTGTGATGCTGTGACTCACAACAAATGTGTATTTCACCTTCAACTGCATTCCTGGTTCTAAACTGCTAAACCTCTTGGAATTTCCTAAGTGTTGAGAGCAATCAAGGTGCCTTTTGTTATATTAATTAGTGGCTTTTGGAAAGCCCCCAGGTCACCTAAGGATGGGGGCTGATTTCCAGGGGAGCCAACCAGGTGATTAGACTGATTAGAGGCTTGGAACTTTCAGTCCTAACCCAGGCCTCCTGGTGGGACAGACGGGGCACCAGAGATTCAGTTCAATCGTCAATCAATAGCCAATGACCAAGCCAACCACACTGACTTAAGGAAGGCTCTGGAAACCCTCAGAGGACTGAGTTTGGAGAGCTTGTGGGCTGGTGAGCACACGGGGACCTGGGGGGAGTGGCGAGAGGGGTCAGAGTCACTGCATCTCCTTCCCAGGTGACTTGCCCCACGTGGCTCTTCCATCAGGCTGTTGAGTTATATCCTTTATAACATACTAGAAACCTAACAGATGAACCTATCTGCAGGGCAGGAATAGAGACGCACACATAGAGAACAGACATGCGGGCACAAAACGGAAGGGGAGGACGGACAGGGAGGTTAGGATTGACATATATACACTGTGCTGTGCTTAGCCGCTCAGTGGTGTCCAACTCTTGGCAACCCTGTGAACTGTAGCCCACCAGACTCCTCTGTCCATGGGATTCTCCAGGCAAGCATACTGGAGGGGGTAGCCATGCCCTCCTCCAGGGGATCTTCCTGACCCAGGGATTGAACCCAGATCTCCGGCTTTGCAGGTGGATTCTTTACCTTCTGAGCCATCAGGGAAGCCTATGTATATACACTGCCATGTGTGAAATAGATAGCTAGTTGGAAGCTGCTGTATAACACAGGGAGCTCAGCTCGGTGCTCTGTGATGACCCAGAGGGGTGGGATGATGGGGGTTGGAGGGAGGGGATATATGTATACACATAGCTGACTCACTCTACTGTGGAGCAGAAATTAACACAGCATTGTAAAGCAATTATACTCCAATAAAAAGTAAACTGGTAACCCAGTAAGTAAAATAGTTCTGCACCCTGTGAGCCACTCTAAAGAATTAATTGTACCCAGGAGATGGTGTGTGGTCACTGGAACCCCTGACCTATAGCCGGTCAGGCAAAATCATGGGATCTTCTTGGACTGGCATCTGAACTGGGGCATCAGGGGGATGCATGGGGCTGTCTTGTATGACTGAATCCTGAGCCTGTAGGACTGGATGCTGTCTGCAGGTAGCTAACATCAGAATTGAGATAAACTGTAGGACAGCCAGCTGGTGTCAGAGAATGGCTTCTTGTGGGAAAAAACCCACACCTCTGAATTGCTGGAGTAGAACCCTAGGGTCATCCTCTCTGCTGGGGGTCTCCCAGCAGGCATCATGCACACCTGCAGCTGAGGCCTTTTCTCAATGATGATTCAAGCCCCCCACCCCCAGCACGTGACTCGAGAGCCAGACCTGGGGTCCAGAGCAGAAGTCCCAGGAACCCATAGGACCACCTGGCACCCAGCAGATGTCTGCCAATGACAGCATAAGTAAGAAAGGCACCTCCTGCCTCCAAACTCCATGAGTGAGTATAAGTCACTTCTTTATTTTGGTTTCAAAGGAAATTTCTCCAAGCAACATTAGCATAGGGAAAATTTCTGAAGGGCACCACAGAGTAGAGAGCTCAGATCAAGCCAGGATCTCTGCAGGACGCTGAGCACATCCCAGTCTCTCTGCTGGTCACTTAGAGAGAGAAACGAGGGTCTGCTCCTCTGTACATGGAACTACCCAAGCAAAAACACTCCAGAGGATCTTCCCGGCCCAGGAATCAAACCCATGTCCCGTGCATTAGCAGGCAGATTCTTAACCACTGAAGCACCTGGGAAGCCCTCTGAAAAAGCTAGACAGCTCTATCTGTCCTGACCCCACTCCTTATAGGTTGAAAAAGTTCACATTTTTAGCTAACATTCTGTGTGACACTTTTCTTAACTTTGCAAGTTGCTGTTTTACTAACAGCTTTCTCTTGGGGCATCAGATAGAAGACTGGATGATTTAAGGGGGTGGGGAATGTGGTTGGATTTTATTTTTTTGTTTCCTCCAAAGCCTCCAGGAGTCTAATGTGACATTCTGGGTAAGGGCACAGCCTCATGCATGTGCATATGACATCTCCCTGAACGACGTACGAAATCGCTGTATGGAGCAGATCACCAGCAGGGCAGGGAGGAACTGGCGGGAGATGCCATCAGCCTGGCAAAGTGTGACCGCCACTGCTACTTCAGAAGAAACGGGCGAGGCTAAGAGGCCCCGGGGCTCTCCTTCTGGAAAGTGTTCATCCACAAGGGACGCAGAGAACATCTGGCCTCAGTGCCCAGACTTGACAAGATCTGACGTCATTCACATGCAGGCTCCCAAGGCAATAGCTCATGCGTCCCCCGCTGCTGGGCCCAGGTGAGAAATCCGCTCCCCCAACAGAAGCTCCAGCTCTTTCTAGGAGATTCTAATGGAACTCTGGTCTTCCCTAGTGGCTCAGGGAATCTGCCAATGCAGGAGATGAGCATTTGATCCCTGGATTGGAAAGATTCTCTGGAGAAGGAAATGGCAACCCACTCCACTATATTCTTGCCTGGGAAATTCCATGGAACAGAGGAGCCTGGAAGGCTTCATTTCATGGGGTTGAAAAGAATTGGACTCGACTTGGTGACTAGACAATAGCAGCAGCAGTGGGACTCTGAAAGCAACAGAGCCTGATGAAGTGGGAGAAAGAATTTCTCCTCGAGTCGATGCCACACTTTGCCTACGAGGTACTGAAGTCCCCTCACAGAGCTTCTTGTAATCACCTCTGGATCTCACCCACCATGCATCAAGGACTTTCGTGACAACTGTTTGTTCCTGTGACCACTAGACCTCTACAGACCAGGCAACTGAGTGACAGAGAGGTTAAGAAACCTGCCTCAGAGTCGGCTTCATCCAGCTCAAAGGTGGAAGGAGGGAGACTGCAGGTGGCTAATCCATGGGACTTTCATAGGCTCCACTTGGAAAAGTCATACATCACTCTGACGCTGCTGTGCTCAGGTGCGTCTGACTCTTTGCAACCCCATGGACCGTAGCCCACCAGGCTTCTCTGTCCATGGGATTTCCCAGGCAATAGTGGGGATGCCATTTCCTCCTCCAGAGGACATTCCTGTACCAGGAATCAAACCCACATCTCCCGAGTCTCCTGCATTGGTAGCCAGATTTTTTTTTTTTTTTTTAACCACCGAGCCACCTGGGAAGCCCTACCTCACTGCCCACTTTCCATTGGCTGGAACTCAGTTACACGGTCCCACTAAACCACAAGGGATGCTGGGAAATGGCGCTAGTGGTAAAGAACCTACCTGTCAATACAGAAGATATAAGAGATGCAGGTTCAATCCCTGGGTCAGGAAAATCCCCTGGAGGAGGGTGTGGCAACGCACTCCAACATTCTTGCCTGGAGAATCCCATGGACAGAGGAGCCTGTCCACAGCTACAGTTCATGGGGTTGCAAAGAGTCAGACATGACTGAAGCAGCTTAGTACACAGGTACATGAGACCAAAGGGGAAAAGGCATCGGTTTTGGCAAATTCAGAGCCATCTTTACCACAGGCACTAAGCAAAGCCCTGGGAGCTCTAATGAGTCTGGGAAGCCAAATTAAAAAATAGACTCTATCATCTTTCAATCATCCATCTCGTCCACTCCCAGAGTTACAGTGAAATCTTTCAGATCAGTGTTCACAGGAAGAGGAGGTGGAGGTGAAAGTAATCAATGAGGACTCTCTGGAGTTGCCTGGATGTTGCTCAAATGCAAAACTGAGGAACCATTTACTGACAACTTGCTCTGTACCAGGCTCTGTACCCCCACACTATAACTGCCTTATCTCATATAATCCTCACCCTCACGGGCTTCCTGATGGCTCAGATGGTAAAAAAAAAAAAAAAAAAATCTACCTGCCAATGCAAGAGATGTGGGTTTGATCTCTGGGCCAGGAAAATTCCCCTGGAGAAGTAAATAGCAACCCACATCAATATTCTTGCCTAGGAAAATCCAATGGACAGAGAAGCCTGGTGGGCTACAATCCACGGGGCTGCAAAGAGTCGAACAGGACAGGAGCGACTGGGCACGCAGGCACGCGTTGATGGTGTCAGATTGTAACAGTGACTGTCCCCATCTCAGAGAAGCAGAGGTGCTGAGAGGTCACACAGCAATCCCAAGAGAACTGGAAATCACACCCAGGTGAACCTGATCTCAAGTGTTTGCCCCACTGGCTTTTACATGTTTGTGCTTTTTCTTCCCCTTAGTACGATTCTGTTTTGAGAAATAGGGTTTGTACCTTCCAGTCATATTATTTAAACCACAGCATTAGCTCACTCGGAAAGGAAAACATTTTCATAAAATATTCAGTACATGAAATATGAAAGAAAAGAAATATATCCACAGGAAAGTCACTAATCAAAGTGATTTTCTCATCCAGTTGCCTTATGTGACTGGTGTTCTAGTCAGAACACGAAAGAAACAAAAGGTGGATGGCTGAAAATCCCACGCTTATCACACGGAGCTGCCTGGAATGCTCTTAGCTTCAAACAAACAGGCTTCCGATTCCAGAAGAAGAGAGATGCGAGTGGTCGCATTCCTCTCTCAGAAGGATTCCGGGAGCTGTCTGTGGGGACCCCTGGGTGCTTGTCATCCACATCTGGGACTACATTGCTATGAGGCTATCATTCTGTTTACCTACACAGTGAGATGGAACACCAAGATGGGTCGTTATCAAGTAGCCTGGTTTCCTTCTCAGAGAATTTGCAGAAGAGAGTCATGAGGGACCGAGCTGTACTTTTGCTACTGTTTCCTGATCTGCTTTCTCTTTTTGGGTGTGGGGAACTTCCCCCCCGCAACCCTGGTTGAAATGTGTGCCTAATTTTGTAAACACCTGGAATCAGAATGTGTTTTTAAATCAATACTGTGTTGTTTCTGGTCTCCATCCCCTCCCCCTCTCTCCAAAAAACGGCGCCATGAAAGTGAGGCTGTCATTTATAACCCTTGATATCTGAGAATGGGGGGAGTAGAGCTCATAGTACTAAATGGCTCAGGACTGGAGTGTCCACCTCTCCTATTCACCCTGCAGGCCTAATCCTGTGACTGTAAATTGGCCACCCACGGAGGCTTTGAGCAGCAGATCCCAAGGGCAGGGGCTGGCTCACTCAAATTAAAAATACACACCAAGCTAAAGGAGAGAGCAAAGCCAACAACCATTTTCATTTTCAAAAATAAGACCACATTTTAAATATTCATTTGAATGTATAGTAATAAATGATTACACATTTTAATCTGTTTTCTGTTTGACAATACTTCATTTGCCGACTCTTCATAGCTTTTAAAAATAGACCCAGAGTCCAGATCCCCACAGCATGAAATTTTTCACGTTCTCTAATTTGCAGCAATGTATTTGAGTCAAATTTAGTCTACAAGTTGCCCTAGGGTGCATTGGCACTGGGGTGGCTGAGAAGCCACCTGCAGCTTGAGCCCAGGCATCACACGGGGCTGTGGATCAATCCTGGGACTCGGGTGCCTCTGCAGGGGACACTCTCCCCTGAGATAAGCAACCCGAGCTCTGCTTAGTACTTGTGTTAGAGGCAGCTACCATCACTTTTCCCCTTTGAGTTCACAGGTAGACCACATTTCCCAGCCTCCCCTGCAGTTCAGTGGGACCACGTGACAGTTCTGGCCAATGGGAGGTGGCAGAAGTGACATACGACTTTTCCAAGCATGGCCCTTAACAAGTTGCCTGAATGGTCACCTGTGCTCTTCCTGGTTCCATCTTCCAGTTGAATGAAGCTGATTCTGAGGCAACTTTACAACTCCTCTGTTCCTCAAGTGCATGATTTATAAAATAGGGGCAAACACAGAATCCACTATTGGACTTGTTTTGAGGAATACTTAATGAAGTAAAAACAAGACCGCAGAACTTAGTAGCTGACTTTAAGGACTGTGAAATCAAAGTTTAAGGCTTTGCTTCACAGTCAGGCAACTCATGGCCAAGTTTTCTAACCTCTCCATCTATTTCCCATCCTCTAAAACAGGGATAACAATACTCCCTGGATAGTAATGTGGTGGAAGCAATTTTTTAAAAAGCTAGAAAATGCTTAGAATATAATAAATCTAGTGAGTACTATGTAAGTCTTACCTGCTACTAATACTATTACTACTGCTGCTACTATTGCTATCATAATAATTACTATGCTTAGAAGAGTGTCTGGTGCATAGTACTATTCATAAATGTTGTTGTTCAGTTGCTCAGTTGCCTCCAACTCTTTTGTGACCCCATGGACTGTAGCCCACCAGGCTCCTCTGTCCATGAGATTTCCCCGGCAAGAATACTGGAGTAGGTTGCCATTTCCTTCTCCAGGTGATCAAACCTGCATCTGCTGCACTGCAGGCAGATTCTTTACCATCTGAGCCACCAGTCAAGCCCATTTATCACCATTTTTGTAAAACACCTGCAACAATAGTCTCTATCAGAAGTCAGTGAAATAATAGGTACAAAGCCTTATCATGGTACCCAGGACTGAAAACACATAAGCCTTGAATAACCTCTGGTCCTATTCAATGCTACATGTGCTCTGGTGGGAAAGAAGGCTCAGAGGGTCAAGAACAGACTCTGGGCACAGATGATGTAACAAAGGAGGTAGAGACAACTGAAGGAATGCACCAACACCAAACTTCACCTTTTCCATAATACGAGCTGGACACCATCCAGTTCTGGACTTTGACCAACTAGCATCAGAAGGCAATCCAGAGCCAAGGATGGAGAGAGTTCTTAACGTGGAAACTGAGACCCAAAAAGGGTCCCTACAGAGGACTCAGTGGGTCCACAGACTTGGATAAGAAAATATAAAACTTTATTATCTCTAATTATAATCTAGTGTTCCCTTTAGTGGGGCTTGTCTGGTGCTCAGAAGGCAAAGAATCTGTGTGCGATGTAGGAGACCCAGATTCAATCTCCAAGTCAGGAAGATCCCTTAGAAGGGGGAATGGCTAGTCACTCTAATATCCTTCCCTGGAAAATCCCATGGACAGAGGAGCCTGGCAGTCTCCATGGGGTTGCATAGTCCGACATGACTTAGTGACTAATTGGTTGGGTTCATTCCCTTTAGAATCACTTTGACTATATCCACAAAAGTGCATATAGTCAAAGCCATGATTTTCCAGTAGTCATGTACAGATGTGAAAGTTGAACCATAAAGAAGGCTGAATGCTGAAGAATTGATGCTTTTGAATTGTGGTGCTAGAGAAGACTCTTGAGAGTCCCTTGGACTGCAAGGATATCAACCCAGTCAATTCTACAGGAAATCAACCCTGAATATTCATTGGAAGGACTGATGCTGATACTGAAGCTCCAATACTTTAGCCAGCTAATGAGAAGAGCCAACTCATTGGAAAAGGCCCTGATGCTGGGAAAGATTGAAGGCAAAAGAAGGGGGAGGCATAGGATGAGATGGTTAGGTAGCATCCCTGACTCAATGGACATGAACTTGAGCAAGGTTCAGGAGAGAGCAGAAGCAGGGGAGCCTGGCAGGCTGCAGTCCATGGGGTGGCAAGAAGTCAGGCGCTCCTTAGCCACTAAATGACAACAACAAATTCCTTTTAATTATAAATATAAGCAGCAATTCACAGTAGAATTACCAGTACCTGTGAGTTTGTCACCTAGAGAGTCCACAGAATTTTTCAGCCATAACATTATAATTGTCATAGATATCTCAAAATGTCATAAGCTTGTTGCTGTTTCCAAGTTATAGTAATTATTAAATTTGTTAATGTATTAAAAAAGAAAACAACAATTTTACTGGATCACATTTATTATTTTAGTAAATGCATTTCAATACATGCATTTTCCTTAGTAATCCTAAGTATTTCATATTATATATTTTAAAACTTTATTCTTATGTGGTGCTAGTGATAAAAAAAACTTGCCTGCCAAAGCAAGAGATGTAAGAGATGCCTGTTCAATCCCTGGATTGGCAAGATCCCCTGGAGGAGGGCATGGCAACCCACTCCAGTATTCTTGCCTGGAGAATCCCATGGACAGAGGAGCCTGGCAGGCTACAGTCCACAGGGTTGCAAAGAATCAGACACGACTGGAGCAACTTAGCACACAGGCACACTTTCTCCAAAAAGACCCACCATTCTCCTCAGATGTCAAAGGGACTCATGAAACACAAAAGGTCTTTGGTCTAGGGTCTCGAGGTCCCTCAGTTCTACATAACTGAAGAGGTAGGTCAGGATCACCTGCTGGTGATCACCCAGGTGTCTTCTGGCAGGTATCCTCCAAGCCCTCTGCTACTACATCTATAATGAGGAGCTCATCACATTTCCCCCAAATCCTCCATAGGATTATTACAAGAATCAAATTTGGCGCCGAATGTGAATCTACTGGCTGAAAGGAATAGGTTCTGTGTAAACTTGGGGCATCAACAGAATCATGCTTTGGCAACTTAACAGATTCCTCCTGGGGGTCCTGCATATTGCTCTCAGGTCCTCCTCCTAGGATGCTTCAGAAGGAAAGCTGCCAAGGGCTGTGGGAGGCAGAGACCATTGAAGGCACTGCTGTCACTTTACGAATTGAGTCCTGGCTGGATCCCTTGCTAACAATGGTCTCATCCCTTTGAACCTCTGTTTCCTCTTCTTATGACAGAAAGAATGACACTCAAATAAGCAAAACCCATGCAAAGCGTAAAACAGAGTGCCTGCCACGTAACCACAGTGTAGGGTTTGGTGAATCATGGTGGTTGGGATGACAATCGAGATGACTATTACCATCATTATCACACAGTGGCAGGTATGTACTACTCATGGAATACCTATGTGAACCTCACATTTCCAAACCCCTTGCCCGTGGGCACAGTGGGACACATTTTAGCTGGTGGATTGTGGGTGCAAGTGATGGGTGCCATTTCTGTGCTGAGACAGTGAAAAAGACATGTGAGATTCCGTCATTCTCTTTCCTCCCCTGCCATAGGGATGGCGGAGGTGTGTGCTGACATGGTGGACCACAGATAGAGCTTGATCACTAGGAGAGAGCTCCCCAGGAGAGTCACTCTGCTCACTGGATTGGTCTCCTGAGCAAGAAATAAGCCTCATTGGGTGAGCCATTGAGATTTCCTGGTTAACCTGTTACTACAGCACTGCCTAACCTCTCCTAACATATATTAACTAAGAAAACCACATGAGTAGATAGTCCACTGGCAAATCTGGAAAGAATCTAGTCCAAAGACTGAATGTAGTCCAAGGAGAGATGGTCAGAGGTCACTCACTCCAGTGTCTGTGTTCCATCTGAAAACCCTGCTGACCCAGGACAGCATTTACTCATGGGAAGTGAGGTAGCCTCCCATGTATTAGCTGAACCCCCAAGGTGCTATTCCTACACACAATTCTCTCTCCTTCCCACCAAAGGTTCAGGGAACTCTTGAGCAATGCCAAAAGCTCTCAGTATCCATGTTGCCCCCAGTAGGTAAGGAGGAGGGCGTGGAGGACCAGAATCCCTCTCTATGGCGCCACTCGGGACAGTACAGGGGCAAAGTATAAGGCGTAATTAACACATTTCAAACCAGCATGTAAAACGTGTCAGCTGTTTTGAGTGTTAATTAATATTTTTGCAAACTAATTACATTAGAATGACAAGGCCAGGAAGACACTGAAAGAGTTTACCAGTTTTGTTCCGCTCCTCTTGTTTAACTGGCTACATGGATTACCACTTTATTCAATTTTTATTTTTTTTAATTTACCAGAAATGATCTAAACACCATGCTATTTCACAGCTATCATCATTTATTCATAGCTCAATAGAGGAAGCCAGAATAGAAATAACTCTTTCTTTTTTTTCTCCTCCTAATTGTCATTCTGGGGAGATAAGTGGAATATCAGCCTCGAGTCAAGCTACATTAGTGCCGAGAAGCGGGCTCAGTCATGAAGTTTCTCCAGTGTGCGCTAGCATCATTTGTCATGAGAGGTTTGTGCTGAGCAATCAGACTGTAACCCAAGGGGGTGTTCAAGCCTGCTTCCCCCATCTTGGCTGGGCTGCTGGTGCCAAAGGCAAATTGCCTAGAATCAAACACTAGCTCTGCCTGCTAGCCGTGAGGCTGTGGATGGATCCCATCAACTCTTCTGAGCCTTGGTTTTCTCACCCACTAAATGAAGGTTATTTATGTGAATACTTATCCACCCAAGTCTGTTGGAAAGAAGAAATGAGGTAATCCATGTAAAATTATTGGCACTGTGCCTGGCAGGCAGCGGACATCCAATAAATGCTGGCTGCTCTCACGGCCACCACCACCCACCACTGTCATCAAGGGCCTTCTTTCCTGCTGCCCCTACCGTCGGGTGCCGACCCACGTGTCCGGGGGATTTCCCAACTCTCCTGTCCATCCGTCACCTATATGCACAGTAAACCCAAGGCAGTCTCTCTGCTGTTTGCCAGACTTGGTCCAGCTGATTAAAATACGCCATGCACCGTGGTATCCAGGGCTACGACCCCCAGTGCCTCTTACTGACCTCAATGCTAGGGCACAGGGGTGGGCGGGAAAGGAGGATGACTTGATCACCCCCTCTAGGTGTTCATTCCCTCCCTTGAATCCTCCTCTATTTTAGAACTTGAATAAAAAGCATCTGTTCATCCATCTGTGTGTTTTATTAGGTTTGGGGCTCTATGGGAGCAGGAGATTTGTCTTATTCATTTTACGTGTATGCGTGCTAAGTCACTTCAGTCGTGTCCGACTCTTTGCGACCCCATGGACTGCAGCCCTCCAGGCTCCTCTGGCCATGGGATTCCCCGGGCAAGAAAACTGGAGTGGGTTGCCCTGCTCTCCTCCAGGGGATCTCTCTGATCCAGGGATCGAACCAGGGTCTCCTGCATTGCAGGTGGATTCTTTATTATCTGAGCCACCGGGCTCTCAAAAAAATAGTGATGTAAAAATAGATGCCCTTTCTGCTTGCTGCATCAGATCATGCTCCTCCAAAGAGATCCATCTGCTAATGAGTATGTGGTCCACAGGTTTCCAGAACCTCTGAGCCTGGGCTGATTCCAGCCACAATCCCTCTTCCCTCTTGTTCACTAGCGTTTCTATGATTCTCTCAGGGGCAGCACACAGTTCCCCATATGGAGCTTTTCCTTCTCTGGCCTGTTACAAACCTTTGCCTTTGGCCTCAGTTTCCACAGCCAGTTGAATTCCTACCACCCAGGCTGATTCTGAACATCCCAACACTCCCCTTCAACTGTCACATCTTTAAGCGCCCTCCATGGAAGCCCCACCCCCGTGGATCAGTCCATTTCTCCTTAGCCATTGATAAAGACAGGCTAAACTATCAGAGTGATGTGACGTTACAGACCCTGGCAGGCTGGAGCCTCTGCTGTTGGGTCTAATTTGGTGCATTGAGTCTGAGAGCTGGAGTGAGATGTGAGCCCAGAGCATACCTTTTGATCTTAAGTAGTCAGAAGGTTGGAGTGTATAATGCTATGGAAATAAATGGTGTCAAAACTGTAGGTAATAATGTATGGTGTGGGAATGGGCTCTGTGATCACAGGGCCCTTACAACATCTTGAAACAGAGAGTCGATGAGGTTGGTTGAGCTGTGGCAGGGGCAGGAAGGCAGGAGGGAGAAAGGAGAAGAGGAGAGACTGGGTTTTTCTCACGGGAGTTGGGAGGCCCAGTCTATGTCTCTGAGAAACAGGAGGTGACTTCCGGTTTAAGCCTGTCACTTCAGCTGACTTTGGGGAATGAGAGCCATGGATGAGATTCTTGATCCCTTTCCTATGATCTCTGTAACGTGCTTAATTAAGAAACTTGGACCTTAGTTTGCTCATCCGTAAAATAGGAAAAATACTAGTAGTCACTGCACAGGGCTCTTGTAAGGGTGAAATTAAATAAGTTATATAACATATCTTGTAGAGTGCCTGGCATATAGTCAGATACTAATTAAGACCCAACGGACTTTTTCTTTCCCTTTAGTTACTCTCTTTCATTAACCTCATTGCAATGTACAAGTGGTGAGATTCTTCTAACTCATCCTCAAAAGCTCAGAGTAACAGAAACCAATTTTTTTCTGATATAAGCAATAGAAGGAGACTTTTTTGACTGCTCCCCTTTTTTACGGACCTTCACTTAATTTCCAAGGAGTGAGGTGTTTCTGGAAGACTCAAGACCTGATGCATCCATTTGGTTTAGAGAGTATGAACTGGTTTTAGTTGACACCCTGCTCTTTCCTACTATACATCAGAATGAGCTCCCAAGAACCCTAACAAAAATAACTACAATGACTAGCATATATGAAGGGTTAATTGTGCACCAGGTAACATTGCTAATTGCCTGCCACAATTTATACCATGACTTTGCACCTTCACCAAAATGCTATAAGTTTCTAAAATAGGTAACCAGCCAAGACACACTGTATACCAATGGGCACTCTACTCAATATTCTATAATAGCCCAAATGAGAGCAGAAGCAGAAAAAGAAGAGATAAATGTATACGAAAAATGTTGCCATACACCCGAAACTAGCATATACTCCAATATAAAACAAAACTGTTTAATCGAAAAATAAAAATGGGGGCAAAAAGTTATAAGGTTCATTCTTTATCTTCATTCTACAGAGGAGCCAAACAGGACATGCAAAGGTAAAGAAATTTGCCCCAGTTTCATCTCTAGCAGGGACTGGAGACGGGAAATGCTGGAGCTGGGTTTGAAGCCAGGCATTGGACTCCAAAGCCTGTACCCACAACAGTCAAGTTCATGGTCAAGAGCATGCCTCAGCACTGCAGTCAGACACTGGTCCTGCTATTTAATTCTTACATAACTGTGGCCAATGTATGTCACTTCTTGGAGTCTCAGTCTCCTCCTCTGTGAAGTATGGAAGGTGACACTCGTCTTAAAGGTCGTCATGAAGCTAATGCAGTGCCCAGCGCGTAGTATACATGTGGTGGGGGACACGGTGTCCAGGGCTGCTGCTGTCAGCTCAGCTCCCTCCCCTGGGGCTGCCAGATGTCCGTTTACCAGGCAGATCTCACTGATCGCTAGCCTCTGCACAGTGCCTCCCATCAGCATCCCTCTTCCTGCTTATCTTTCCCTCTTTAACACTCAATTCCACCTCTCCTATTCACTGGGTATATGAGGGCTGCCAACCATCACCTCTGCGGCCTCTTCCTTTTCCTTAAAATTCATCCACACTTACTCTCCCATCCTTTCTTCACTTCAGTTCAGTCGCTCAGTTGTGTCTGACACATTGCAACCCCATGGATTGCAGCACGCCAGGCCTCCCTGTCTACCACCAACTTCCGGAGTTTACTCAAACTCATGTCCATCAGGTTGGTGATGCCATCCAACCATCTCATCCTCTGTCATCCCCTTGTCCTCCTGCCCTCAATCTTTCCCAGCATCAGGGTCTTTTCCAATGAGTTAACTCTTCACATCAGGTGGCCAAAGTATTGGAGTTTCAGCTTCAACATCAGTCCTCTCAGTGAAGACCCAGGACTGATCTCCTTCAGGATGGACTGGATGGATCTCCTTGCACTACCAAGGGACTCTCAAGAGTCTTCTCCAACACCACATTTCTTTGGCACTTAGCTTTCTTTGTAGTCCCAACTCTCACATCCATACATGACCACAGGAAAAACCATAACCTTGGCTAGATGGACCTTTGTTGGCAAAGGTATTGTCTCTGCTTTTTAATATGCTGTCTAGGTT
>SJYX01024414.1:181550-201399 GCA_006410675.1 Oreotragus oreotragus | reverse complement strand
TTATCAGAAAGAAAGGGTCATAAATGTCAGCAAGCCTTATGGCCAGAAGATGATGTAAAAACCCCTAAGACCTTTTTTTTATGTAAAACACCTGATTTTGATAAAGGTCAGGACTGCTGACCCCCACGTGACTCTGTATTCATCCCTATATGTAACAAAAGGTATATAAGAAAACCTGAAAAATAAAGAAATGGGATCAGTTCCTGGAAAGACTGACTCCCCCATGTCGTTCTTTCTTGCTCCCCATTTTTCCGGCTGAATTCCCATCTGGAGCATGGATGCTATTCCATGTAAACCAAGTTATTCAGCCTCTTTTTCTCTACTAATATTTCCTACTACACTATCCGTTTCTAATCTCTCTATCTGTAATTAAATATGTATTTTTCCAAGGTCACCGACGCTGTCCCCACCTTCGAATTCCCTGGATCCACCGGGGCTGGACCCCGGCACCTTCCAGTGTCCCTTTGGGTATTGCCTTCCTGAAGGCCCTTTGCTTTCCATGGAGGCACCCAGATAATCTCCTTTTGCCACCGATGATGCATTCATGGTACCTGGTATTAACATGTGAGGAGGGTAACAGGAGAAGGAGGCGGCAGAGGATGAGTTGGGTGGATAGCATCACCGACCCAATGGACATGAATGTGAGCAAACTCCAGGAGACAGTGAAGGACAGGAGAGCCAGGCTACAGTCTATGGGGTTGCAAAGAGACTGAACGACAAACACAACAATCGCCATGCACAAGCATGGGGCTGGGAGAGGCGGGCTGGCAGAAAACATCCTCCCTGATGGCCAGGTAGCACCTGAGCCTCGGCGTCCTCGCCTAAGACGAGGAGCTCGTCACCCCTGGATCTCGATCAGGGAGCGCTGTTTGTTAGGCACGCTGCATACGAGGTAGGACTCCAGGAGAGAGCTGTCATGAGGTTAGCATGTGAACGAAAGCCGATTTATCCCCATGTCACCATGTGGGTGGAGGACTGGATGGTGGGCATAGTACTCGCAAAAATTAAAGCAGAGAAGCACGTTCTTGTGGCTGGAGGACGTGTAACCTGTGATCATGAGGCAATACTTGGAGACCACGACGTGGATTGTGCCTGGGGCTTTGGGGGAAGGACTGAAGCTGAACCAGTGCAGCCTGGAGCTTCCTACCAAGCCGAGTTACACCTGGAGAGATGGTCCCACGCCCACAGTCACACAGAGGGCAGCCGGGATGAGACCTCAGGGCTGAGCTCTCAGGGGCTGGGGATGACTGAGCTCCTGGGGGTATGAGGGCTAAATGTAAGCCTGAAAGTGAAAGTGTTAGTCTCTCAGTCGTGTCTGACTCTTTGAGACCCCATGGACGGTAGCCCACCAGGCTCCTCTGTCCATGGGATTTCCCAGGCAAGAATACTNTAGGGCTAAATGTAAGCCTGAAAGTGAAAGTGTTAGTCTCTCAGTCGTGTCTGACTCTTTGAGACCCCATGGACGGTAGCCCACCAGGCTCCTCTGTCCATGGGATTTCCCAGGCAAGAATACTGACTGGAGTGGGTTGCCATGCCTTTCTCCAGGGGGTTTTCCCAACCCAGGGAGTGAACCTAGGTCTCCTGCATTGCAGGCAGATTCTTTACTGTCTGAGCCAACAGGGAAGTCCAAATGTAAACTCAGTGTTTAAGATATCAAAGAAGAACCTATATTTTGAGATGGCAGGTGTGAACACACCCCGCCCAGGGCCTGCCTTCCACCACCATTGGGCAAATAAACCCATACTGAAGGCCCATCTATTCCGAGGGTGTGATGGAAACTGTGAGAACAGTGTGGCCACATTTCAGAGGAGCTGAAGGTCGCCCTCAGTCAAGGGCAGCTGTGAGGTACCGTCACAAACGTAAAGGATTTGGGGTGTAAACTAAGGCTGGGAGAGAGAAAGAGGCAGGGGCCCTTTTCCTTTTTTTTTAAACACCCAGAGGAAAAAGAGTTTCCTTAGGGTTGGGAGAGGCGGGCAGTTCAGCTGAAGAGCAGGTTCTGTCTGGGGAGCTGGACTTGGTGCCGTCAGGATCCAGGGTGGCAGAGATGTCTAGGGTATGGCGGGTCCATGCACGTGGGTATGTTCACCATCCTCGGTGCCTGGGCTTGTGTGTTGAATAAACCCTAAAGAACGCCAGTACAGCCAGAAGGCTGAGTTCTACAGACCCAGCATCACCAACGCAGCCTAACTCCGGAGGGCGGTCTGGGGCTCAGGACGCATCTGACCTACGGGCCGGTGGACCCAGGGCCCCGGTTCCTCTGGGCTCCCCTGGGCTCCCGTGGGTTCCCCTGGGTTCCTCTGGGTTCCCCTGGGCTCCCCTGGGCAGAACGCCAGTACAGCCAGAAGGCTGAGTTCTACAGACCCAGCATCACCAACGCAGCCTAACTCCGGAGGGCGGTCTGGGGCTCAGGACGCATCTGACCTACGGGCCGGTGGACCCAGGGCCCCGGTTCCTCTGGGCTCCCCTGGGCTCCCGTGGGTTCCCCTGGGTTCCTCTGGGTTCCCCTGGGCTCCCCTGGGCACCCCTGGGCCAGGCGCCGCAGGTAAGAGAGCCCTGCCACCGATCTGCACCCTGTTGTTGGGAACTAGGACACGCTGCCCGACAAGCAGACACCCCTGCGCGACAGAGCTCCTCCCGGGGACGTGGGCCACGTGGCCACTGGAGCGGAGCGCGTGACTCGCCTGGGTTTGCACTGTCTGCAGCCTCGGTTACTGCATCCGATGACGGAGCTGTCATGATGGACACCAGAGGGAAGGACCCTAGACTAAGAAACGTGACTCCCAGGGGGCTACCTGGAAGGTGTGGGGCACGGAGTCTGCTGGGGAGTGGGTGCCTGGCTGAGAATCACTCGCCCGGGGGAGTCAGGGGGCTGTGTCCCACGTGAGACGCTCGACCAGGCGCCCAGATAAGCATCGGCGGTGCCCGTGGGTCTTCTCTCACAGAGGCAGGCGAGGATGCGATGGGTACTAACTTGACACACTGCTTTTTGTGTGTCGGGGGGTTTTTTGGTTTGTTTTAAAATATTTCTGGAGTACAGGTGCTTCACCACGTTGCACTGTTTTCTGCTGTGCAGCACAGTGAATCAGTGTGTGTATATATATATATATATATATCCCTGTTACAGGAAAAAGCCATTGCTGACTCCATGTTGGAACTGTTTCTTTGACTTGCTTTCCGTTGCTTTTGTTATTATAATCACGCATAACGGGCTGCCTCAGAGAATCCTGCCCCGCTGCCTGACCTAAACCAAAGTGCTTTTGTTCATTTAGCTCCCTGTCCTCAAAGTGGGTGGCAGGAGGAAACTAACACCTCCCCCGCCTGAGGCTTGCCCTTCTAGGGGGTATCTGCAAGATTAATGGCCCTTTTACTTTGCTTGCTCACCTCTTCCCCATCTCTGATCCATAAAGGAACCTGGGAAATCAGATCCCGATAAGACGGTTATTTTGAGGCATTAGTCTGCCATCTTCTCCGTCAGCTAGCTCTCCGAATAAAGCAATATCCCTTGCCTCAACACCTTGTCTCCGATTTATCGGCCTGTCACGAGGGGAGCAGAGGGACCTGGGACTTGGTGACACTCTCTTTTTTGGATTTCCTTCCCATTTAGCTGACCACAGAGACAGTGGAGTTCCCTGTGCTGTAGGTTCTCATTAGTCATCTATTTTACGTATATTATGCTGTGCCTGTGTGCTAAGTCATGTCCAACTCTTGGTGACCCCATGGACTATATAGCCTGCCAGGCTCCTCCATGGAATTTTCCAAGCAAGGATACTAGAGTGAGTTGCCATTTCCTCCTCCAGGGAATCTTCCCAGCCCAGGGATTGAACTCATGTCTCCTTCATTGGCTGGCAGCTTCTTTTGCCACTGAGTCACTGGGAAGCCCTATTTTACTCACGGTGGTGGTTTAGTTGCTAAGTCAGGTCTGACTCTTGTGACCCCACGGACTGCAGCCTGCCAGGTTCCTCTGTCCATGGAATTCTCCAGGCAAGAATACTGGAGTGGGTTGCCATTTCCTTCTCCAGGGAAGTTGAACCTGGGTCTCCTGCATTGCAGGCAGATTCTTTACCGACTGAGCTAGGAGGAAAGCCTATTTTATGCCCTGCTGCTGCTGCTGCTAAGTCGCTTCAGTCGTGTCTGACTCTATGCGACCCCATAGACAAGCAGCCCACCAGGCTCCCCCATCCCTGGGATTCCCCAGGCAAGAACACTGGAGTGGGTTGCCATTTCCTTCTCCAATGCATGAAAGTGAAAAGTGAAAGGGAATTCACTCAGTCATGTCCGACTCTTAGCGACCCCACGGACTGCAGCCCACCAGGCTCCTCCATCCATGGGATTTTCCAGGCAAGAGTTCTGGAGTGGGGCGCCATTGCCTTCTCCCAGTAGTGTATATATGTCAATTCCAATTGGATTGAAACACTGTTTTAAAAGAAATAATTTGTATCCCCTACAGGAAACCCCAGTCAAAGAGGAGTTCTTAAGTTCAAGATGTTCTGTTACGTTTCCTCAGCATTTGCCTCAAAAAGGCACTGATTTGAATATAAAGGGGAAAAAAAGCAATGTCTTTATGGTTCAGTAACAGGTCTACGAGTTCCTAAAACAATTACTAGTGACATAAATTCAAACATTTTCTGCATCGCTGTTTTCAAAATGGAACACAAAGGCAGACGGCACTGTATATTTGTCTTGCTACCCTTTATTGGAAGAAGAAACAAAGCAGCCAACCCTCTCCTGCCTGTTCCCTGGCCTGTAGAGAGAAGACAGAATTGGCCCCTGTGGTCCTGGGGACGGTCACATGTCCCTGACTCCCTGGGACAGTCCAGCTTGAGGCCTCGGTCACAGTGTCACTACTATTTGTACCTCCTTTCACGCTGGAAGACATACCAGTCTAAACACGTTGCACGGTCGCTCCAAGCCAAGACAGAATTCTAGAAGGATCCTCACCGTTACTCGGGCTCACAGGAGTTTAATCGTGCATGTTAGCAATTCTCGAACTCCTGCCCATATGACCTGAAAACCTGAGCCAGCTTCAAGGGTGGCTCACGGGTTTTCTCTCCATTGCTTTCCCTGCAATGACCCTTCCCCAGCTGTGTTCCCCTGAGGACTTCCCACGTATCGTGATACAGCAGAAGTGCTTACATGCCCAGCGCCCCTTCAAGGTCAAGGTTAATGGTTGAATTTACACTGTCCCCAGCACCTGACAGAATGTCTGGTGCACACAGAGGCTCAACAGATGCTGTCAGCACCAACTGAGTGTGGCGGGCACAGTCTATAGTAGTGGGGGGCGGGAGGGTGAGTTGTGGCTCACATCTTAGGAATGGACTGAGCTCCTCTGGCACCAGAGCCTTGAAGGGCTTGCAAGGAGCAATTCAGAGCTTTGCTTTTGTTACCTACTAGTCTGGCTGGGCCAGATCCACTGGCGAAGGGGGTGGTGGACCTGGTGTTTTCAAGCAAATGGGCTCTTTCCCCAGCTTTTGCCAGAATGACCTTGAAGACTAATAAACAGTCTCTCCCTATTAAGCCAGGGCTCAGGCTAAGAGGTACCTCTTAAATCATCTCATGCCAAACTGAGAGTGCTGGTGAACAATGAGTTGATTCTTAGAGGATAAGAACAGTTAGCCAAGGGCAGATGGAAGAGAGAGAAGGGTAAGCACCCTACTGAGACCACTTTCCAGAGTCTACGAATTCAATTTCACAGGAAAAGAATCCGTCAGCTTTTTCTATGGCCATCCTGGCAGATGTCAACAGATGGGTTGGGTTTCTTTGCAGGACTCTCATCACATTTCCCTAAAAATCTCAAAAAATACAGACCTAAGGCACAGGTTCAAAGGTAGTTCAAAGAAACTGGAGTCTTTTTTTTTTATAAAGTTTGACTTCACTTCACTGCAAGAGGGACCATAATGTCCAAGGCATTGTCTCCAGAGCTTGGAAAAGATGAACTTGGGCACCTGCTATTCCAATTCACATCACGGACAGGTTTTTAAGTTCCATTTGCCTCTTCCCTTTGGGGCTTTCCCTGGTGGCTCAGACAGCAAAGAATCTACCTGCAATGCAGGAGACCCAGGTTCGATCCCTGGGTTGGGAAGAGCCCCTAGAGAAGGGCATGGCAACCCACTCTGGTATTCTTGCCTGGAGAATTCCATGGACAGAGGAGCTTGGTGAGCTACAGTCCATGGGGTCACAAAGAGGCAGACATGACTGAGCGACTATCACTTGTCTCTTCAGCTGGATTCTCAAATAGGTGCATCAGGAGTAGTTGTCGGGAATTCTATTTTAGAAATTTGGAAGAGTCACCAAGGAAGGAGCCCAGTGATGTTAGCTCTACTAGGGATCTTTCCCCTAACAATTAAAAGAAATACACCACAGGACTATGAGGGCTGAGTAAATCATTAAACCATTAAGAAGTTGCTATAAATAAGCAGTGTTAGTTTGATCACTTAAAACGGACGGGTTCTACCAGACTTCCAAGGCTCATAAAGTACTGCTGGCTTTTGGCAGGAGCTCGCACCTGGGGGGTGGCTTCCCTGGTGGCTTGGTGGTAAAGAATCTGCCTGCTAATTCAGGAGATGTGGGTTTGATCCTTGGGTCAGGAAGATTCCCTGGAAAAGGAAATGGCAACCCACTCCTGTATTTCCATTCCTGGGAAGTCCCAAGGACAGAGGAGCCTGGCAGGCGACAGTGCATGGGGTCGCAAAAGGGTCAGACACGACTTGGCAGCTAACCAAAAGTGATGGTGAGCAGCACCTGGGGTGCATGCCAACGGGCCCTCTAACCCAGCAGCCTGGGCATGGGTACGAGGGGGCCTTCTCTGTGGCTGGCCTCCAAGGTGCCCCAGTGGAGCAGAGAGCAGGGCCCTGTGCTGCGACGTGGGTCCTTGTGACCCAGCCCGCGACTGGGCACTGGCCGGCTGTGACTTTAAGAGGGAGGCAGGGAGGAAGGAGAGAGGGTCACAGATAAAGCTTCTCGCCAGGTGTCGTGACAACGAGTGTCACAGTGACAACTGATGCACAAGGTGTAGCAACCTGCCACCTGTCCCCAGGAACAAGGCAGCCTGTGCTCCAAGCCCCACGCCCACGGGGGTAACGTTCATCTTCACATGTGCCTTTGTGCCTCAGAGTCTCCAGTACCTCCCCTGACCTCAAACCAAAAACCCTTGGGGCCAGATAAGTTTCAGAATTCAGATTCTGTTGCAAACATTACAAAGGCACCACACTGCATAAATCGTGATTAATGAATATTCCCAAAGGGGTCCGGGGCAGCACCCCTTAGTCAAAACCATTCATATTTTCTACAGCCAAACATATGGAGGTTTCACCAAGTAGGATAAACAAGAACTATAAATAGCGGCACTTCAGCTTCTGCCACCGTATGAGTTTTACTGTAAAAATATGAAAACCTCTACAGTTTTCCAAGCTCCCTTGGACTGTGCACTTTGCTTCTCTGGGGACACTGGGGCACTTTCCACTCTCTACCTCCTAGGAGGCTCCCTCTGCCACCAAGCAAGAGAAATAGATTTGAAATAAACAAGACAGTACAGCTGTTGAGCGGTAAAAAGAATCGTAGGCATTAGTCTGGGATTACACAGAGAAGCTGCAGTCAGCTCTGTACATTTATCTGTAGATAGCAAAATCTGAATTCATGCATTTAAGCCAAACCTTTGGCAAGGTAGAATAAAACAGATGCAACCAGGAAATTCCTCCCGGATTGGCAGCCCGCTCCAGTGTTTTCTGGGTTCAGACAACTTGAACTAATAACCTAGTCTCGCATTTGCAGCTGACCTCAGTGGCTGACGCTCCAGCCACTCTGCGAGGCGGGCAGGGCGGGCCGTACATGGGGAGCTCGCCCTCTTTTATACCGATGAGGAAGCCCCTAGTGACAGAGGAGACTGTGTTACCTGTGGTCCCCTGTCTGAGAGGAAGCGGGGTCCCGACAGGAACCTGGGCCCTCAAATTCTCTGGCAAACTGTCCTCTTAACACCGGCCACATGCACAACCCTCAGGACTGTGGCCCTCAAATGTTCCAATCACTTCTAGTCTTTTTAAAAAATTATTATTTATTTTTAATTGAAGGATAATTGCTTTATAGTATTGTGTTGCCTTCCCTGGTGGCTCAGAGGGTCAAGAGTCCACCTGCAATGCAGGAGACCCTGGTTTGATCCCTGGGTCGGGAAGATCCCCTGGAGAAAGAAATGGCAACCCTCTCCAATATTCTTGCCTGGAGAATCCCACGGACAGAGGAGTCTAGCAGGCTACAGTGCATGGGGCTGCCTAGAGTCAGACACAACTGAGTGGCTAACACACACACTGTTGCCAGCCACCTCTAGTCTAGTAATGTGATTTGAGTAACCTTGGTCAACTAATTCTTGGACACCCTGCTGCCCATCTCCTCCTCTTGGAGATTTAAATGTCCTGAGCACATGAGGACCCCGAGATGTCGTAAGGAACCCAGATGAACTTCATTTCACACATTCATAAATGCATTTGAATATGAAATCTCTGGGGCAGAACTCCCATTGGCTCTGACACATTCAGGCACACTGATTAAAGGCAGGTCCAGTTGCATTCCAGGCTGTGCATAGAGCCGAATGTGGCTGATGCACTTGGAAAGTGTTTTACCTCCAGGGTTGGAAGAGAAACCACAGTGATTTATCGGGAGACTCAAGTCTGGGGAACCCATTTTTCCAGTCTCCCTTCTTTTCCTTCTCATGGCCAGTAATCCCTGGTCACATGCTGTTGGAGTCCTGGATGGACACGCCGGGCTCCCTCTACTGCTGACCGTGAGCAAGGCTGGGAATCCCGCTCACAGATGCTTGAGCAACTTGTCACTCGTGGGGAGACACAGCACCCCCACGAGAGCTGAATGTCCTCACTGGCACACACTGTCTGTGTAAAACCTGGTGGACAATGGGCATTTTTCATGGTGAAAGGGGACCCATCTGTGGTCCAAGCCCCTGCCCTCCTCCAGTGTTCCTTTCCAAGCCAGTATACCCTTTCCTGGGGCTTCCCCATTGGTGCTAGTGGTAAAGAGCCTGCCTGCCAATGCAGGAAACATAAGAGATGGGGGTTCGATCCCGGGGTTGGGGAGACCCCCTGGAGGAGAACATGGCAACCGACTCCAGTGTTCTTGCCTGGAGAACTGCATGGACAAAGGAGCCTGGTGGGCTGGCCCACAGGCTTGCAAAGGGCTGGGCGGGACTGAGATGACTTTGCACACACGAACGCACATACCCTTCTTCCTGGCTGAGCAAGGTGACGAGGGCACAGCAGCAGATTTAAAAGCAAAGTGAAGTTACACCGTTGGCTCTAATTTTTCCTTTGGAATTCATTTGATCTATTGACATCCTCAGAAATTCCAGAAATTATGAAATTCTTGGTCAGGTGGGAGAACTAGACCACGTATCACTGGTGAACATTTGTTCCTGGGGCTGTAACAAAGCGACATTCAGGTGGTCACTAGGGATTTTACTTTCATTTGGGTAATAGTTAAATTGCCCTTGAAAGCATGTGAGATCCCTAGAAACAAAGCATTTTTCAAACATGTGCTATTAGGTGGGACAAGAAAGCAACAATTATTTCCAAAGTTAGGATGGGGGAATTCGAGCTTTGCTCAGGGTCAGCACTTGTATCAAACAGTGGGACACTGAAGGGTAAGGTAAGGGTTAGTTGCTCAGTTGTGCCCGACTTTGCGACCCCATGGACTGTAGCCCTCCAGGTTCCTCTGTCCATGGGGTTTTCCAGGCAAGAATGCTGGATTGGGTTGCCTTTTCCTTCTCCAGGGGATCTTCCCCATCCAGGGATCGAACCTGGGTCTCCTGCACTGCAGGCAGATTCTTTATTGACTCAACTTCTATAGAAGGGAAGCCCCAGGGACACCGAAAAAATGCCCTAAAACCTGTGAAGCAGGTGGCAGCGCCTGGGGCAGCATGGACCACTGCCTCCTGCCAGCCTTTCCTGTGGACGGCATTCCACAGCCAGAACAGACCCCGGCGGGCCCCTGTGCCTTAATGTTCTAGAACAACCAAAGGGGTCTACTTACAGTGGGAGGACTGCTTTCAGCTCTAGGATTTTGACTGTAAAGTAAAGGAGGTGAAGGGTCTGTTTCGTACATCCTGCTAAGAGCTAATGTTTCTCTGAGTCTGGGCCAGGAATGGATCCAGGTGTGGGTAGCGTGTTAACTCGTGCAGTCTTCACAAGGGACCTGATCAGGTAAGCTCTACCATCAACCACAACTTATCCACCGATGAGGATGCCAGGGCACAGAGAGGTTTAGCAAGCTGCCCAAGGCTACACACTGAGCGATCCAAACTCACAAATCTGGGCCCTCTGGGGCAGGCAGTGCTTTTCAGAGTCCAAACCACCACATACTTTAAGGTCTTTTGAGGTTGTGACACAATCCTGTGAATTCACCCAAATGTTGCTTTTTTGATAAGAAAATCAGATGGTGACTGATGAGTTGCTAAGACTCACTCACTTTACTAACCGATGGCCAGACATCACTGCAGCTCCATGTAGCAGGTGCCTCTGAAAGGGCGGAGTGTCCCAGGGCACAGAAATGACTTGCGGACACAGACAGCCAAATTATAACATAAGGAGAAAAAGCTGAATCTTCAGTTATTAATCCTCCAGTCTGCCTGATGCGAAGAGCCAACTCATTGGAAAAGACTCTGATGCTGGGAAAGGTTGAGGGCAGGAGGAGAAGGGGGGCAACAGAGGATGAGATGGTTGGATGGCATCACTGACTCAATGGACATGAGTTTGAGCAAACCCCTGGAGATGGTGAAGGACAGGGAAGCCTGGTGTGCTGCAGTTCATAGGGTTGCAAAGAGCCAGACAGGACTTAGCGACTGAGCGGCAAGTCTGGAATTGTTTAAACTACTCTCTATCGGACAGCTTTGATCAAGACCCACAATAAAAACTCGGATCATGTAACACCGGGACCCACTGTGCACACACAGGCACACCTAAAACAAACAGCTCCAACTCTTACAGCCTGGGAGGTACTCACATATTTTCTGCTTGATCCTAGTCCATTAAAAAAAAAAAAATGCTGGTCTGTTTCCACCCACTGAACTGACTTCAGGACCTAACAATAGACGACAGCCTGCATTTGGAAAGTATGGTTTCCTCTGAGGAGTCACATGAAATGATAGGCCTTCCTGTGCCTCCATTTTTGTTTGTAATTATAATAAGGCCTGAACATCACTGTAGGGTTTCACAGGGAAATGCCTGCCCTGCAGGGCGGTTACAAGAATGGGCTGGCAAACAGCTAAGGCTCTCTGACCAGGACACAGTGTCCTTGGACCAGATGGTGAGGCGCTGGAGGGTGGCTTGAGTGTGTTGTCAGGCGACTGATTTTTCCATTAGAGGAAAACCTTATTTAGTCAGATTTCACTGATTTGAAGTTTATATCCATTAGGAGACAGTCTGGATGAGCAGGCAACATAAACAAGATGGCAGGAAGGATATTAAAACCCCTTACAGAAGAAAGGTCTGGGGAAGAAACTCCAAACACTGGACAGTGAAAATATTATTTGTGTATCATCTGTATACACAAATAGTGAAGACATTTATTACAAAGAATCTTACTTAGCCACGAAAGCACGACTCTTCTACGAGGAATTTTACTGGCAACACTCTAATTAGACAAGCCTAAGTTACAGTATGGTTGCAAAAGCAACAATATCACATTTCTTTCTGTTTTCTAACTTGGAATTCTAAAACGTGTATCCCGTTGTTGTTGAACAGAATTAATACGAACTGGTCAAGTTCTACGGCATGAGGTTATACTTTATAAGAGCTGTTAGGTTTGCTATTCAGAATACATACACACATTCCTGTAAGCGGTCAGGCAGGGGACTTCCCCAGTGGCCCAGTGGCTAGGACTCCAAGCTCCCGATGAAGGGGGCCAGGAAACCAGAGCCCCCATGCCGTGACTAAAGAGTTCGAATGCCGCAGCTAAAGATTCCACACACTGTAACTAAGACCTGGCGCACCCAATAAATAAATATTTTTTTAAAAAGAGGCAAATTACTTGGGATGGCAGGTGACAAGTAAAAGTCCAGTGAATTCCATTTGACCCCACATTACTCTCCTGGAGGCTATGTAGCTGTGTCCAGGGTGCAAGAGCCAAACAGAGCATGCCCCAGAAAGGAACGAGGTAAACAGGCCAAGGGCTAGAGCCTTTCCACCCTCAGAGAAGGCTTCCTCTCCCACGCTGCTGTAAGCTCCCTGCTGCCCCCTGCAGAGGGCTGTGGACGAGCCTGGCAGATGTTGAGGCTGCCCAGGTCATTTCCTGGGCCTACCTTGTTCAGTGTGGGACCCGCTGCCTGGTGGGTAATCAGTGGGTATGGGCCCTGAGGCCAGCCAGCAGGCCCCCGGTTCTCAGCCAGAGGCCTCTTGGGAGAGACTGCACAGGAACCCCAAACGCACAGGAAGACAAAGAGGCAGGGAAATTGGGGCCACAGGACTCTTTTTATCAGGGTCTTTTATGGGGCTGGGCGGCTGGGATGAGCAGGCTTGAAAAATTCTACACAAGGAAGGTGCCCACACCTCACAGCATCATCGAAAAACATGGCTAATGTCACATACGCTGACAGTTAGCTCCTTGTAACATGTCCCAGGGGGAGTCCTCGAAAGGCAAGCTCGGCTGTCAGTGCTCAGCCTAATTTATCATGTGTCCCCCGTGTGCTTCAGGGCAGTGGCTCTAAGCGTGGGCCCCACACGGCAGCGTCAGTTCACTGGGAAGGGCCTGGAGAGGCAGACACTGCACCTCCACACCCAGATCTGATCAGCCAGAAATGCGGGGTGGGGAGGGGGCCCAGGGCTGGCGATCTGTGTTTCAGCCACTCCCAGGAAATGCTGCCTTGAGTCAGGCTGAGAACCAAGCTGTCCCCAAGGTCATGGTGCTCACGGGGAGAGGGGCAGCCCTGGAGGTCCACCCTCCTCCACCTTCAGAAACAACTAGGGGAACACTTGTTCCCACGTGTGGGGGCGCAGACAGGACAAGAGTGTGTGTGACGGCCGCTCGGTCGTGTCTGTTTGCGAACCTGTGGACTGTAGCCCGCCAGGCTCCTCTGCCCATGGGGATTCTCCAGTCAAGAATGCTGCAGTGGGTTGCCATGGCCACCTCCAGGGGGATCTTCCCGACCCAGGGATAGAACCTGGGTCTCCCGCATTGCAGGCAGATTCTTTACCGTCTAAGCCACCAGGGAAGCCCCAACTAAGACAAGGCACAGAGAAATGAAGAAATATTTTAAAAAGCATTCTGGCCCTAACTCCGCACCCTGTCCCACTGCAGAGGTTGAGGGGACCCTCCAGGGTGCAGTCCCCGCAGTTCCGGGCAGGCTGGGGTGCCCTGCGGAGAAGCAGAGCTGGAGCAGGTGGTGCTGCAGGGAGCCCTGCTGGGTGAGGACCAAGGAAGAAGGCGCGCGAGCTCTGTACCGAACTGGCAGGGCAGGCGGCTGAGCTGCGAGCCCTCATCACGCTGCAGAAGTCTCATCAGCCCACCCTCGTTATGTCTGAAAATGGAGAAGGTACTCAGGACCAGCAGAGCTGCAGACCTGCTGTCTAGTCGCTTCAACTAAGCTGTGGGCCCTCCCCCACCAAACGGAGGCGCATATGGGGTGTACAACCCTGAGAACCACGCCAGCACCCAGACCTTCGAAAAGTTGTCTGACGTGCCGGAAAATTAGAGTGAATTTGAACCTGAGTGAAAGATGCTTAGTTGTGTCCGATTCTTGGCGACCCCATGGACTGTAGCCGGCCAGGCTCCTCTGTCCATGGGATTCTCCAAGCAAGAATACTGGAGTGGGTGGCCATTCCCTTCTCCAGGGGATCTTCCCCACCGAGGGATCGAACCCGGGTCTCCTGCACTGTAGGCAGATTCTTTACCATCTGGGCNCGATTCTTGGCGACCCCATGGACTGTAGCCGGCCAGGCTCCTCTGTCCATGGGATTCTCCAAGCAAGAATACTGGAGTGGGTGGCCATTCCCTTCTCCAGGGGATCTTCCCCACCGAGGGATCGAACCCGGGTCTCCTGCACTGTAGGCAGATTCTTTACCATCTGGGCCACTAGGGATGTTCTGCTATAACATGGCTCTAAGAGAACAAGGGTTCTTAATCCGAGGGGTCCGGATTAAAAAAAAAATCAGGCAATCCATGAACTAGGTTAGGGGAAAACAAACAAACCAAAACCAAACCGTCTTTTAATTTTCATTCTCCTTCACTGTGAATTCAGACAACAAGCCACAGTAGTGTGAGCAGAACCTGGAACTCTTAAGTCGCTCTCACATCGCAGCTACCTTGAAAAATGGTTTACAGTCATCACCATTTCAAAGTGACAGCAGCAATCATGCAATCTTGTGATTAAATTCTTTAAGTAAATGCAGCCCAGTTTAAAACAGGGCTTCCCCGGTGGCTCAGATGTTAAAGAATCTTCCTGCAATGCAAGAGACCCAAGTTCAATCCCTGGGTTGGGAAGATCTCCTGGAGAAGGGAATAGCTACCCACTCCAGTATTCTTGCCTGGAGAATCCCATGGACAGAGGAGTCTGGCGGGCTACAGGCCATGGAGTTGCAAAACGTCAGACATGACTAAGTCACTAACACACACACACACACACACACACACAATATTTTGATAATTGCATTTCATACCTCTTAGCACACCTAAGAAAATCTGTATTAGGAGGAAGCAAAAACAAAATTAGGAAAAATATAGAGGAAAAAATTCAAAAGGATTTGAAAAACGAGAAAACACAGATGGACAGACAGTAGGCTCTCTGTTAAGAGAGCAGGGGCTTCCTATGTGCGTCCTTCTGATAGCATGAGTCTCAAATGTGGCTGTGAACTGCCCGGCACCCACTGTGGAGGGAAACAAGGGACTAGTTGCCGAGCTGCTATTTTTAGAGCCGGGAGAAGGGAGGGCTCCCTCCTCCACCCCCACCCCCAAGGGCCAATGCCGCGGAGCGGAGTCAAAGGATGAAAACGAAAAGACAGGGTTTGGTTTTGGTTTGTTTGTCTTCCTCTGCTGCTGCCGCTGCTAAGTCGCTTCAGTCACGTCTGACTCTGTGCGAACCCATCGACAGGCAGCCCACCAGGCTCCTCCGTTCCTGCCTAGTTCAAATATTAAAAAATTAAATGAATGTCGTAGCCTGATGGCCTGGGTCTGCTCTGCGGAGGGGCGCTTCTGCACCTGATACCAGGGAGTGTTGGTGACGTGATGGGGATGACTCCAAAGATGGCTCTAAAGAACACGGGGAGTGGACTTCCCGGGTGGTCCCGCGGTTAAGACTCCAGGCTTCCACTGCGGAGGCCTGGGTTCCACCCCGGGCCCGGGAAGTTCCCCAGGGGCGTGTGGTGCGGCCAAGAAAAGAGACTTACTTTAGGGACTTCCCCGGTGGCCCAGGGGCTAGGACCCTGAGCTCCACAATGCAGGGGGCCTGGCTTTGATCCCTGGTCAGGGAACTCGATCCCGCTTGCCACACTAAGACCCGGTGCAGCCAAGTAAATAAATATTACAAAAAGAAATAAAGACCATGGTAAGTCGCCTCCCGGCCCACAGGCTGCCGACACTGCCAGCCCCTCCAGGTGACACTCGGACAAGCTGAGTCTAATGGCTGTGCCCTGGACCCTGTCCCCACAGGACATTGGCAGCAGCCAATGATGCGGTTCCCGCAGCAACAACAAAACTCACATAGTGATCTCCCTGTCCCTTAGGCCATTTAACAGGCAGTTCCGGGGACCCCAGCAAAGGCCCCTGTGAAATGGTTGCTGGGTTATTTCTAGGGGGTGAAGAGGTCCCCTGGAAAGCAATTCACAAGTTTATCTGGGGAGGAAAGTAAAAGTGTTAGTTGCTCAGCCCTGTAGGACTCTTTGCAACCCCATGAATTATAGCCCACCAGGCTCCTCTGTCCATGGGATTTCCCAGGCAAGAATACTGGAGTGGGTTGCCATTTTCTCCTCCAGGGGATCTTTCTGGGCTGGTTGAACCCAGGTTTCCTGCCTGGTAGGCGGATCCTTTACCTGAAAAGCAATTCATAAGAGCGTATCTGGGGAAGAAGCAACAGACAATAGTGAAGGGTTCACACAGCTGTCAGGAAAGGAAGGGGTTGGTGCAGGTTTCCAGGCAAACGGGGCTGTTTCTTCCATGCTGTGGAAAGAGCTGGGCAGCTGAGCAGGACGGGTGCTCTCCTGCCTTGTCCATCATCTGTGCCCTGGGGCCACGAAACCTCACCGTGGAATTTTCACTGGGAGGATGCACCGAAGTGTTTATCACTTTCTTTGCATGTCAGCTTGTCACATGTAACAATTAATTTGATGATCCCAAATTGGACCTGACAAGAAGCCTCTTGATGATACGGCATGCCTGGTATTCAGCAGAGATGAACACCATTCTAATTTCTCCGGCAGAGATGCAAGGATCAGCTGGGGCCTTGATTCTAATTCCCAGAGCACTTGACTGGGCGCCGGCTGGCGGCCGTGTAGCCCCCTCCTCTGACAGCCGTGGATGAGTTTAGGAAGCGCCGTGTCCCGGAGTTGCTCAAACAGTTTTCAGGATGTGAGGACAGGCAGAGACTGAGTGCCACCGCTGGAGGGTCAGTGGGAAAGCAAGGCTGAATAAACTCTGATAGCAAGGCAGGAAGGAAGAGCACTTGGTTGGGGAACCTGATTAACGATGAACTTTGCAGGAACCCATCAATGGTGCCAGGTAAACGCCCTTTGGACTAGACATCCGTGGGCAGCCACCTCACTCCACCTCCTCCCCTCCCACAAGCAGCCGCCGACTAAACCCGGTGTGTGGGTCCCCTGCCCCACCCAGCGCAGATGCCCTGGTCCCCCTAAAGAGAACAGTTTAGGGGAAATATGTGTGCTAAATCGCTTCAGTCCTGTCCATCTCTTTGTGACCCCATGGACTACTGCCCGCCCAGCTCCTCTGTGTATGGGATTCTCCAGGCAAGAATACCAGCGCGGGCTGCCATGCCCTCCTCCAGGGAATCTTCTCGACCCAGGGGACCCAGGGATTGAACACACTGTCTCTTATTGGCAGGAGGGTTCTTTACCACTAGCGCCACCTGGGAAGCCCAGGGGAAATATATCAGGGTCTAAATGAAGACACTTGTCCCCTGACAGTGATGCCTCTCAGCTCACACTCACCACCCAGCAACAGGCCCCCACGCTGACTCTTTCTGGAAATCACTATTCCCGACCTCCCTTTAAGGGATGCAGTTAGGAATGAGACCATAGAACCAAACATCAATCACAAAAGCTGCACAGCAAGACATTCAGTGTTCAATGTACTGAGAAACCCTCTTTACACGGCTTCTAGCCCCTGGCTGCTGCAGCCACAAAGTCCTGGCCGTCAGAAGGTCAGCGGTCCTTCAGAATCACGCCCCTTGATGAAATGTCAAAGCCAAAGAAATATAGTCAGACATGCCTTACACAGCTTCCGCCTCACCTTCTTCCCGCTATCACGTGCTTAGTCGCTCAGTCGTGTCCGACTCTTTGCCATCCCATGGACTGTAGCCCACCAGGCTCCTCTGTCCATGGGGATTCTCCAGCCAAGAATACTGGAGTGGGTTGCCATGCCCTCCTCCAGTGGATCTTCCCAACCCAGGGATCAAACCCGGGTCTCCCGCATTGCAGGAAGATTCTTTGAGCCACCAGAGNACCAGGCTCCTCTGTCCATGGGGATTCTCCAGCCAAGAATACTGGAGTGGGTTGCCATGCCCTCCTCCAGTGGATCTTCCCAACCCAGGGATCAAACCCGGGTCTCCCGCATTGCAGGAAGATTCTTTGAGCCACCAGAGACGCCCAAAGAGCAAGCAGTTTACAAAAGAAAACCAGCAAACCATTTCTCTCATCTGAACAGTATTTACGACAATAAACTCTTAAGCTGATAGGAAGAAGATACATGAATAGCTTACTAGATAACAAATAAGAATGTAAAAATAACGGCAATTAATTTAATCCCTTATATACACATCTCCTGTGCTCACTCAGTTGTGTCTGACTCTTTGTGACCCCGTGGACTGTAGCCCGCCAGGCTCGTCTGTCTGCAGGATCCTCCAGGCAAGAATACTGGAGTGGGTTGTCATCTCCTCCTCCAGGCAATCTTTCAGACTCAGGGATCTAACCCACATCTCTCGTGTCTCCTGCATCGACAGGCAGATTCTTTATCACTAGCACCACCTGGGAAGCCTATGTGTCTCCTATCCTATAAACAACATTTGAGTTGCGCAGGATCCCTCAACTCGGTAGTGGTACAAGTGGCCCAACGCAGGTCTTCCAGCTGCATCCTTCTATTCCACCTTGATACCCAGTGAGAAAAGTTAGGTGGCCATGAATCCTGGAAACAATACTAAGCTCCTCTGGAGCATCATGTATATTGGTAAGCCCGTGTCCTTGGGACATTTGGGGAGAAATAACAGATGAGAAATAGACGTGCTTATAGAAACAACTGTTAAGAATGCTCAGGCAATTAAAAAAAAATAACCAGGCAAGAAAGAAAACAACATTTTTGAGTATTTTTAGTAAAGGAAGAGACTGCATGCTACAGTCACTAACATACAGTGCTTTTCAAGGAGAGACTATTTTGCAGGCTCTGGGTCAGAAGAAATATGTGAAAGCAAGCTCCCGCCTCATTAGAAGTCTTGGTCTGAGTTGGCTCTAAGTTTTACTAAGTCTCACCATCTTCTACCAGTCAGTCCTACAGCAACTCCGTCCTGAATATTCACTGGAAGGACTGATGCTGAAGCTGAAGCGCCAAATTTGGGCCACCTGATGCAAAGAGCCAACTCACTGGAAAAGACCCTCATGCTGGGAAAGATTGGGGGCAGGAGAAGAAGGGGGTGACAGAGGATGAGATGGTTGGATGGCATGGATGCGAGTTTGAGCAAACTTTGGGAGATCGTGGAGGACAAGGAAGCCTGGCGTGCTGCAGTCCCTGGGATCGCAGAGTCAGACACTACTGAGCAACTGGACAATAACATCCTCCTCCTCATTATAATGCGCAGTCATCACAGTGCAGTGTTGATGGGGCTCCTAAGGATGTGTGAAAAGGAGGCTTATCCATCTTGACCTGCATCTGAAGGGGTCTGGCTGCCATCCGAGTGCATCTGCCAGCCATCCATTTGGAAGATTATTGAAGAAATGCTGGATTACAGATGCGGCATCGTTCAGGGGCAGAAAGACACATATAGCACAAAAGTAAGCCTGAGAGATTTGTTTAATGAGCCATTGAGCACAGGCAGCCCATTTCCCTGTGCTACCCTAAAACTGTCTTACAGTAATTTTTAGTAAAAACTTAAAAAGATTTAAGAGCACAGCACCTCTCATCCTGTTTAAACCTGAAATGGTTTATAAACACCTACCCAGGAACTGGGTTGGGAAGATTCCTTAGAGGAGGAAATGGCAACCCACTCCAGCATTCTTGCCTGGAAAATTCCATGGGCGGAGGAGCCTGATGGGCTACAGTCCATGGGGTCGCATGGAGTCGGACATGACTAAGCAACTGAGCACGCTCGAGCACCCAGGAACTACTCCACCCCCAGGGGAATGCAGAGGCCCTCAGTGGGGACTGAGCAGTCTCCCCAAGTTTCTGGAGGACAGAATTATGTTTTCTCATCTCCTCCCATGTCTAGTGGAATTCTAGATATGTGGGAGTATCTCCATAACAACCAGCGACTGATGTTAATTCACGCTGTGTTGTTAGTTCTCTCTTCTCAAAGCTTGCAGAGATTTACTGCCTCCTTCCGTTTCACTGGGCTTCCCCGGTGGCTCAGACGCTAAAGCGTCTGCCTGCAGTGCGGGAGACCTGGGTTCAATCCCTGGGTTGGGAAGATTCCCTGGAGAAGGAA
>SJYX01024414.1:160993-181526 GCA_006410675.1 Oreotragus oreotragus | reverse complement strand
AATCAAAAATAAATAAGATTTTTAAAAAAAAAGGTAACAATGACTTCTTTAAAATTTTTTTTATTTTTTATTTTTTTTATTTTTACTTTATTTTACTTTACAGTACTGTATTGGTTTTGGCATACATTGACATGAATCCGTCATGGGTGTACATGAACTCCCAAACATGAACCCACCCCCCCACATCATCCCTCTGGATCATCCCCATACACCAGCCCCAAGCATCCTGCATCCTGCATCGAACATAGACTGGTGATTCGTTTCTTACATGATAGTATACATATTTCAATGCTGTAATACCCTGATCACCGGATTACAGCAGAAGGAATGTTCTGTCTTTTCCAGGCCAGATTTAAAAGATTGGATGCATCCACTGCTGTCCAGGGGGCCCTCTCTGGATGCCCTCGGTGCCCACCAGAGGTCTGACCACCCTGAGGCCACATGGAGGCACTTTGATGGACAATCCCAGCTGACCCCACACCTCCAGCCTCCCTGGCTGATGTGCCAACCACCTCGCACCCCTCCAGGCAGATGAACACCACCAGGAAACCTCAGTCCACCCACGCCCAGCACACCCTGCCCAGATTCCTGACCCACAAAATCTTGAGCTGTAATGAATGGTTGTTGTTTAGAGCTGTTAAATCTGGGGTACTTTGATACGTGGCAATAGATGTTCACAACAAAAGGTACTTATGCTCTCTGAGCCTATAATTTCATACTTATAAAACAGAAAACACGTTTTTACAAGATTGTCCTAAGAATTAAGCAAAAAATGTATGCTTAAAGCCCTCGGTCCCTGGCACACAGCAAGCTTTGAGTTTTAGCTCACAAGCACGTGCGCTGTTCTCTGTGCATTTCCACGTGCAACAGACGAGTTACTGTCAAGCGATGCCTCTCAGAGCACACCATTCGATTTCCAGCTGGTAAAACGCATATGGGCTGCTCTGAATTCAGATACACCTAGGCTTTATAAATCCTCGCCCTACCACTTACAGGACTTCCCTGGTGGCTCGGTGGTAAAGAATCTGCCTGCCAATGCAGGAGACGTGGGTTCGATCCCTGAGATGGGAAGATTCCCTGGAGAAGTAAATGGCAACCCACTCCAGTATTCCTGCCTGGGAAATCCCATGGACAGAGAAGCCATGGGGTTGCAAAAGAGTTGGACGTGACTGAGCGACTAAAACAAAGAAAAACACCGCTTAGAAGCTGTGTGCGCACCCAAGAGCGCTACCTCTCCTCTCTGGATCTCAGTTTCTTCAATTGGAAAACAGATATAAAAAGCTATCTTGCGGTCTTTTTGGCGAGGATTCAATGGGAATGTCTGGCCTAGAGTTAGAGATTGGGAAAGAATAACCGTAGTCTTAGTTTGGTGGCATAACTGTTACAGTAGCAGCCGTCATAAAGCTGATATTTTGAGTTCCACTGAACTTAAGAGAGCACCCTTTGAACAGACCCCACAAAGGGGTATTTCTGAAGGCAGGTAGCATCCCCTCTCCCCACCACCTCTCTCTTCTATTCTAGCTCAGGACTTGATTCCAGTCCTGGGCTGCCAGAACTCAGCCCAGATTTTGAAGTGTAAATGTGAAAAAGGAAAGAGCCCATTCACAGATGATACTCAACACTCCCCTCCCTCCCTGAACCAAATTCCGTAGGCTCTGGGATGCCCAATGAATAAAAGCCTCTTTAAATTCTTCCAGAAAATGCACAAGGTTTCTCTTAATAAATCTCACTGTCAGGAATGAAATATTTACATGCGCGTGCTTCAAAATGCTGGCAGCTTGTAACCGAAGAACAGTCTTACTTGTGGCGATGAACCACCACCATGGGTCCATCTTGTAGATGATTTTGAGAGGAGCGAGAGGATGCAGGGAAGGGAAAGCTGCAGCAGGAAGGCCGAGCCCAGGAGGGAGGAGCCGACAAAACCCTGCCCTTGGGTTGCCCTTGAGGCTGGTGTTTAAGGAAGGTTAAACTAGCTCCAGCACTGGGTTGATGGGTGTCTGAGCTGTGACGAGCCCATCAGTCACCCTGACACATGCTGGAAAACACTGAGCAATTGCAAACATTCCCTGAAGCTTAATTATGAGGCAGATGGGAGGCTGGGTTGGCACGAGGAGGGAGCGATGGGGCTCCCTGCACCCTGCCCCCACCCCCCTCCAGCATCCTGGAATCTTGGGGAGAAGTTGACACCATCCACATCCCCTTCCAAAGAGCTCCCTGTTGCTTTTTTTTTTTGAGGCCAGGCAGCAAGCTTAAAAAACATTCCTAAGATGGTTCTGCTTTCAAATTTAGCTCAGCAATCTGGAAATGTAGTTAAAGATCCTTAAAAAAAAAAAAAAAAAAACAAACTCCTTTCTCTTTGACCCAGTAACTCTGCTCCTGGGAATGTGTCCTAAAGATGTACTGGAAATACTGCAAAAGCCTGTGGCACAGAATAATGCTGTGCAACACATTTGTAATGGAGAAGACAATCGGAAACGACCTAGCTGTTCAACAGTCGGAGATCGCCTCAGGGAGCTTGGTCATCACGCCTTCTCAGGGAGCGCTGTATGACTGTGGAAGCGATGCTCCAGCAGAGTTTGAAACAACGTGGGAAAATGCTTCCATATGAAGAAAGCAACAGAACATGACTGACATATACACTGTGCTGTGCTAAGTCGCTTCAGTCGCGTGGGACTCTTTGTCACCCTATGGACCGTAGCCCGTCAGGCTCCTCTGTCCACGGGATTCCCCAGGCAAGAATCCTGGAGTGGGTTGCCGTGCCCTCCTCCAGGGGATCTTCCCAACCCAGGGATCAAACCCGTGTCTCTTACGTCTCCTGCATTGGCAGACGGGTTCTTTACCACCAGAGCCACCTGGGCAGCGTGACATATATACTGCATGATCTCAATTCTGTTAAAATATAAACAGAAGGGACATGGGAAGGAAATGCCAAAGGAATATGTTTACAATTTTTTTTTCCTTTGGGAAGTAAAAGCAGATATTTCATTTCCTTCTTTCTCTTTTCTGCGCTTTCCAAGTTTTCTCTAGTAAGCAAATGTACAGGAAGCTATTCTTTAGACACCATCTAGTTCCTGCCAGTCTTTTCAAATATTCTCCCATTTTCCTAGTGATGTCTTCCCCCAAGGAGTGGTAGTTCTACAGCAACACTGGACTGGACTGTGCAACTTCAAATGGCACAAAACAGACAGGAAACCTGACATGATGAGTTTCATGCAGTGAGTCGGGCGCGGCGCCGAGGCTTGTGTACATTCCCTTATTCCATCCTCAAATCCTGCTTTGTTGTTGGTTAGTCACAAAGTCATGTCTGACTCTTGCAACCCCGTGGACTGTAGCCTGCAAGGCTCCTCTGTCTGTGAGATTTCCCAGGCAAGAATGCTGGAGTGGGCAGCCATTCCCTTCTCCAGGGGATCTTCCCCACCCAGATATCGTGCCCGTGTTTCCTGCTTGGCAGGCAGATTCTTTACTGTCTGAGCCACCTGGGAAGCCTCCAAAGACTCTAGGTAAGTGCTATTATCATCTTCCTATCAATGTTGTAGATACTAAGAGCCTAGATAAGAAACTTTTCCAGACAACATGGCAGTTTAAAAGTCAGGCTGGGAATGTGCACTCAGGTCAGGCTGAGTACACATTCCTTTCCCTCCCCTCCTTCACCATCAGCCCCAGATGGACAGGAGGTACCCTAGCTATCACAGCCCTTCCTTCCAAAGCCCTTATTGTAAGATTTGATTGCTAAGGAAACATCCCAGGACACACACCACCACCACCCCCAGCAGCCCCCACTACCTCATTTCTTCCAGTGCCTAGAATTCCATCACTAGAGATGCTTTCCTTTAGGTTCGAAAGCCACCATAACGCTTGTCCTCTTTGAAAGTGTGTATCCAGCTGGGAGAGGAAATGGGGCTTAATGCCTGGACAGGAAGGGGGTGAAGAGTAGGGGGCGTACCCTGACCTGGGGTGTTCTCATGCTGGGGAGAGGGAGGCAGAGCACGATTTACAAGCTGGGGTGTGTAAAACTGTCATTCGGGGTTCCCCAGCAGTTCACCTCTTTTCTTAAAAACATCTCTATTCCAAGAAACCACCTCTCCCCCATCCTGCGTGATCTCAGGGTGGAGGTGAATCGGGGTGGTCAGTTTCCCACTTAAGACTGAAAGGGCAGAGAGCCCTTTCTTCATGCTGGCTGCATTGCAGGGTCAAAGGGAGCCTGACGAAAGGCAGCTGTCCAGGACGCAGCCCTGGGTGTTCTCCCATCCAAGTACTAACCAGGCCCGACCCTGCCTAGCTTCCAAGATCAGGCGTGTGTTCAGGGTGGTATGGCTGAGGACAGCCCCAGGTGGTCTAAGTCCATTGAGCTGGGGGGGGGGGGTCGCTGGACAGTGGTAGCCACTGAAGCCGTCCAGGGGACTCTGAGGAGCAGACAGCATTGAAGACCACTAGGCCAGATGCGCCTTCTCAGCCTCCCCAGGCCAGTGCATGGCACACATGATCAAGCACTGTCCCCTCTGTCTCTTGAGATCTCAAACTGTTGAGTCAGCAACATGAGGGCAGACACAAATGGCTGGGGTGCATTTACCCCCATGGATGGTGGGGCTCTGCCAGGACCAGACCTGAAAGGAGGATATTCCTCCTTCCAGTAACTTCAGGCCCAGTCTGGTTCTTGACCTCTTTCCAAGCTGGTTCTTGACCTCTCTCCAAGCTGGTTCTCCTGCCTTTGCACAGATTCTGAGAGCTCTGTTCCAACAGATCCCTTTTGTTGGACCCAGGAGCAGTAGACTGTGGTCACAAGGACGAGGAGGCAACACAAAAGGGCCACACAGATTTCCAGGACCACCAGAGCATCCTGCTCATGAATGGTAGAGGTGACCAACCATCATCCAAAGATGCATGCTCCTGCTTCCCTCGTGTGTAACTGCCACCAGGAAATGGCTGTACAGCCAAGGACTACCTTTCCCAGGCTCCCTTGCAGCTAGATGGTACCATGTGACTAGTTCACACCAATGGGATGTGACCAATAGTGATGTAAGTTACTTCCAGGCCAAGCAGCTTATGAGGCAGGTAAGCCTCTCTTTTTCCAAGCATTTATGAATGCATTTCTGACTATTTCCCAGGCATTTCTAAACGCTTCTGGAGCCTCTGGGGACTGAGGGGAGGGGAATGCTGTCAGGTGAAAGAAACCTGGAGCTCACCTTATGGAGAGCTGGCAGGCCACCAGAGATGCCTGTACTGGCTAAGGAAGCAAAATACAAACTTTATTGTGTTATAGGACTGTAACTGGGCGATTGCTTTTTAACAAGGGCTGGCGTTCTCCTAACTAATACATCCTATTACTCCTGGTGATGTTGATGACAATATTAACAATAATATGGGTGCCATCAGCTAATGTTTGAGGAGAAATATCAATAACCTCAGATATACAGATGGCACCACTCTTTTGGCAGAAAGTGAAGAACTGAAGAATTTCTTGATGAAAGTGAAAGAAGAGAATGAAAATGCTGGCTTAAAACTCAACATTCAGAAAATGAAGATCATGGATCTGGTCCCATCATTTCATGGCAAATAGATGGGGAAACAATGGAAAGAGTGAGAGACTTTATTTGGGGGAGGGGCTCCAAAATCACTGCAGATGGCGACTGCAGCCATGAAATTAAAAGACACTTGCTCCTTGGAAGAAAAGCTATGACCAACCTAGACATCATATTAAAAAGCAGAGACATTATTTTCCTGACAAAGGTCTGTCTATTCAAAGTTATGGTTTTTCCAGTAATCATGTATAGATGTGAGACTTGGACTATAAAGAAAGCTGAGTGCTGAAGGATTGATGCTTTTGAACTGTGTGCTGGAGAAGACTCTTGAGAATCTCTTGGACTGCAAGGAGATCAAGTCAGAAAATCCTAAAGGAAATCAGTCCTGAGTATTCATTGAAAGGACTGATGCTGAAGCTGAAACTCCAATCCTTTGGCCACCTGATGTGAAGAACTGACTCATTTGAAAAGACCCTGATGCTGGGAAAGATTGAAGGCAGGAGGAGAAGGGGATGACAGAGGATGAGATGGTTGGATGGCGTCACTGACTTAACGGACATGAGTCTGAGCAAGCTTTGGGAGATACTGGAGGACAGAGGAGCCTGGCGTGCTGCAGTCCATGGGGTTGCAAAGAGTCAGACACAACTGAGTGACTGAACTGACTGATGTTTCTTCTTTTCCATTATTTTTTTAACAGAATATTGAATACAGTTCCCAGTGCTATACAGTAGAACCTTGTAGTTTATCTATCCTCTATATAATAGTTTGCAGGTGCTAATCTCAAACTTTAGTCCTTCCCTACTCCCACCCCCTCCTCCTTGGCAGTCACAAATCTGTTCTCTGTGTCTGTTGTTTGGATATTTATAATATGCCAAGCTCTTTGCTCAGGATCTTGCCTGTAGTAACTCAGTGGTTCTCAACCAGGGCTAATTTCTCCCTAGGGAACAGGTGACCATGTCTGGAGATGTTTTGGTTGTGACACTGGGCAGGGGGTGGGGGTAGTTATTGTCATCTAGTGAGTAAAAGCAGAGATCCTGCTGAACCCCCTGCAACGCACAGGACAGATCCCCACAACTAAGAATAATCTGGCTCCAAATGGTACTAGTGTCAGAGCCAGGAAACCCCATGGAAACTCATCAAATGCTAATCATCCTCACATTGAACACCATTATAATCCCCATTTTTGTTTGTTTTTTATACATCTCTCCCTCTCCTCCCTCTTCTCTCTCCCCATGTCTGGAGAAACAGACATAGAGAATAGATTTATCCCCATTTTAAAGACACAGAAACAAAGGCCAAGAGAGTGTATGCTAGGAACACAGCTGGTCAGCATCAAGGTCAGCAGCCTCAGCCAGACGCCATCCTGCCTCTCTGCTGCCCGACCCCCTGGACTTGGCATCTCTGCTCTCTACTGAGCTGGACTAATCCCAGACTGCTGGGCTCCCTTTTCTGAGGGCTCATTCAAACTGTCTCCACCATCCTCCAAAGGGGGGACCTCGTCCTGTGGTCAAGGACGCCGTCATCGAGGGAAACCACCAGACAGGCTCTGTGTTGTAAGGTACAGCTGGACTGTAAATGATCTATGAGCTGATCAGGCTTGGGGTCTGACTCAAGCTGAAATGAGACATTGCCTGCCAGACCCAGGCAAGGAAAAGGAAGGGCTGGCCGTACCCCAGCCCAGAGGTCTAGCACATTCCCCAGGTTTTAATCCTGTCATCCACCTTTTGGGAGATTTAAGTGTGCAATTCCCTGACTGTCTATAATCCCCCAGCCATTCCCAGGCTGGGAGGTCAGAGCGGCCCAGGACGCAAAACCCAGCCCGGGGCTGAAGTGGTGAGTTTTTGGCTCTGTCTCTCACCATGGGATCTGCTCTTTCCCTGTGTTGCCCCCATTCAGTTCACACCACCTCATCGCTGCCTTCTCTCTCCATATAAGAGGCGAATCTAACATCTGCAGACTGTCTCTCTCACTAGGGCAGGTCTGATCTGTAAGCATATAATCCCATTACAGTGGATAAGTGCTATCACCGAGGTGCCTGTGAAAAGCCTTGTGGATCCAGAGAGAAAAAGGTCAGAGCATTAGGAAGAGAAGGAAGGGCCACAGGAGGAGGAGAAGGCACAGAGCTAGGTCAGTGCACTCTGAGAAGAAAAAGGCAATACCCAACCCAGAGTCCTCTTATCAGTCCAGTGAGTCAGTCCCCCCACTGCTGTGAGTGTTGGTGGCCACCTTCTCTGGAGAATCAGACTTTATCCAGAGATGCCAGCGAGGAGAAGCCCTGCCCCAGAGGTGGCATGCAAGCCATGACCACCTGACACAGTGGTATAAACATACATTTTGCTTGCTCCAAGGTGTGCTGACAAGGGTCCGTATAGTCAAAGCTAGAGTTTTTCCCAGTGGTCATGTACAGGTGTGAGAGCTGGATCCTAAAGAAAGCTGAGTGCTGTAGAACGGATGCTTTTGAACTGGAAGAAACTGGAAAAGACATGCTGGAAAAGACCCTTGAGAGTCCCTTGGACAGCAAGGAGACCAAACCAGTCCATCCTAAAGGAAATCAACCCTGAATATTCATTGGAAGGACTGATGCTGATCCCGAAGCTCCAATACTTTGGCCACCTGATGTGAAGAGCCAACTCATTGGAAAAGACCCTGATGCTGGGAAAGACTGAGGGCAGGAGGAGAAGAGGGCGACAGAGGGTGAGATGGTCGGATAGCATCACTGACTCAGTGGACATGAGTTTGAGCAAACTCCAGGAGACAGTGCAGGACAGGGAAGCCTGGTGTGCTGCAGTTCATGGGGTTGCAAAGAGGTGGACACGACTTAGCGGATGAACGCCAGCAGCAAGGTATGAAAGCTCCGTGGTGCTCCTCACACCCCAGGGCTCCCCGTGGGACCAGGCTGAGGCTTGACTTCAGCCAAACTCCGTCTTTACCGAGCATCTCATCCTGCTGCCTTTACTTCTCGCCAGGTTCCTGCTCAAAGAACGCTGCTTTCAATACTCACTCGCACAAAAATCACATGTCAGTTCTGCCTCTAGAGAATATGACCTAAGGCCTGGAGGAAGGGTATTCCAGGTGGTAGGGACAATTTGGGCAAAGGTTTGAAGGCTGATGTGTTTGGAAGGTCAGCAAGCTTTTATGCAATATTATTATTAATAATATTAAGTTAGCATTTACCAAGGATTATCCTGTAGGCTGCTCTCAGTATATTTAAAGATCATCGCAATCCTCATCACAGTTCTAAGATGCAGATTCTTATTGTCCCCAATATTAAAAATAGTTGGACGAAGGTGAAGTAATTAGCTCCAAGTGGTATGGGTGATAAGTGGCAGAGGGAATTCTGACTTCAAGTGGGTCTGAGTTCAGAGTCCTGGCCCTCCAGACATGATGGTTGAAGTCTTCAGAAAGTGTCCACACCAGGGCAAGACACCCTGCTTACTTCTCTCGCCCATCTACCCAGCCACGGAGTTGTTGAGTTGCTAAATCATGTTCAACTCTTTTGCAACCCCATGGACTGTAGTCTGCCAGGCTCTTCTGTCCATGGGACTTCCCAGGAAAGAATACTGGAGTGGGTTGCCATGTCTTTCTTTAGGGGGCAGGGATCGAACCTGCGTCTCCTGCATTGGCAGGCAAGTTCTTTACCACTGAGCCATCAGGTACGCCCCCAGACATGGACAGTTCCTTTAAAATATCCACACACAGGACGCCAAGCTTCTAGTTTCACTGTCACCTTTGAAGGCACAGGCTCAATGACTCCTTTTAATAGGACACAGTATTTACGGAGCCCAGATGAAAAGGACAGCATGAAGGAATGCTGGGAACCTTTGATCACACGGAGATGACATCATTTATGTTCTGCCACCACCATCTTTGCCCCCACTCACTGCAATCTCGAATTGGAGGAGAAATTTGGTGATTGCTTCAGTTGGGCTGGGCCTGTTTTTGCCCATATGTTTTTCTTATTACCTTGTCCTGCCTGGTGACCCCTGAGTAATTTTTTTTTTTTTTTTCAGGGCTGGCAAGTTTCAGGGCACCCCTGGCAGAGTAAAAAATGCCTCGGAAAACACACAGGAGGAAACCAAGGAGGGAGGTATTGGGGCAGGAGGGGCAGCCTCGGGGAGAGGTCTGTAGGTAGAATGTTGGGAGGGCCCCTGTGTTTGGAGGTGAAAGGCAGAGCTCCCACCATGGGCCGGAGAAGAGCAGCTCATCCTGAGTTAGGCAATGATCTGTAGCACTGATCCAAATGGACATGGTTCCCCCTCTTGCCTGGTAGGGAACGCACTTTAGAATCATGAGGATAACTATCAAGAGAGTTACTATTATAATAGATTCCCACATGACCGTCGAGTATTGGGGTGATTTCTGAAGCTACGTGCACAAGTGAAGGGTGCAGAAAAGAAGAATGCAGAAGGCCTGGAACGGGGAAGTGGCTAGAGTACACCTGAATGGGGAAGCCGGGTCCCGAGGCAGGAGACTGCTCAAGGAGGCCAGTGTAGGACGCCGCCCCTGGTGTGATTCTCCAGCTGGGCTGCACACCTGCTGACCCAGCCTCTGAAAACTCAACTTTCCCCACCCTCCTCCCCAGACCGAGCTGTCTCCCTGCCTGGGGACACAGATCCAAACTCACACCTGGTCTAAGGCCCTTGGGAGGTGAAAGAGATGAGATATAAGGGGCGTCCCCGCTGGTCCAGTGGCTAAGACTCTGTGCTTCCATCACAGGAGGTAGGGGTTCGATCCTGCATGCTGCGTGGTGCAGTGAGAAATATTAAGAATTAAAGGAAGAGAAGAGGTCAGGCATTGCAGTCTCCTAACCCAGTTCAGTCTCAGCCCTGCCCCTGACTCCCTGTGTGGGCTGGGGCAAGTCCCTTAACCTCTCTGGGCCTCAGTTTCCTCATCTGTTAAATGGGGGCCACGTAGGTTTTTTTTTTTTTTTTCCTTAAGGAGTAAATTGGTAGCATGCATGAAGTAGTTACAGCCGGTGTTGGTGGAGAGTGAAGAGGCAACGAGTGTTATCTGGTGTTATCACGCACAGTTACCATTGTTTCTATTACTTCGTTACAGAAGCACAGTGCATAGTACCGAGGCTACCGGAAGTCGGTATTTCTGTTCATTGCTTCTCCCTCCTTTCTCTAAGTAACTCCAAAGAAGGCCGTTACCGATTCCAAGGACGTAAGCCCACACATGCATCCACGTGTTCCTAATACACAGCACGCTGTCGGCACCATCTTCTCTCCAACAGGCGGCCTCCAGCACTGACTTCCCTCGCTCCCACTCCACCCGTCCCCTCCTGAGAAAGGCTCAGGGAAGTTCGCTTTTTCTCCATCCCACCTGCTTATCCAAGCACCATCCTCTCTCGTCCGGATGAGAGGGATAAGACCACTTAACCAGTTAACTGATAGCCCCCAGCCTCTTAGCCACTGGGACGGCGGAGCCACCAAGCACAAGCCCGGGATCCCCAGCCCGGGGTTCAGGGTAAACAAGATTACCTGGGGTGGCAGGAAAGGGTGGAGACAGAAGGTGTTTCCAAACTTAATCTGAAATTAATTAGAAAATGAAACAAGCCAAAGGACAGACATCTGTGAGCAGATGACGTGCAGAGGCGAACACATTGGACACGTCACATTCCGCTTGAGCTGGGAGTAGGATCCTGCCGGGCCACCCAGGGAGTAGCCGGAGAGGCCTTCAGGGGGGCAGCGTCAGTGTTTACTTCTCAGGATCAAATGACGGAGCAGCTCCAAGCTCCGAAGACGCGGGCAGGGCGAGGGCTCGGCCCAGGATCCCACAAGAGCTGCAGGGGAGCTGTGCGTCGGGGAGACGACCATAAAATCTCATCAGAACACACGCTGCTCGGGCCCGGGAGTGAGGAGCGGAGTGGTGCGAATGAGAAGGGAGAAGCCGCCTGGAGCAGCCAGGACCGAGGGCTTGCCCGCACCCCACGACAGCCTTCCAGACGGGATTGGTGATTAACTGTTCCAGGGCGCCTCCCTCACACCCCCCTCGCTGTTGCCGAGTCAAGGTCTCCCTACCTAATGCAGAACATGGCGGCTCCCCTGACCACGGGAGCAGGCTTCCTCGTGCACCCGGCAGGCTGGAAGGGGTGCCGGCGCTGAGGTCCTGGAAGCACCCCTCCACTCCGCGTGCCCCAGGTGGACGGCTCAGATGCGGCCCATGGAGGAGCCCACGGTCCCGGCTGAGTGCCACGTGCATACGTGGGACCTGCCCCTTCGGGCATCCTCGCTGGCCTCCTCACCACCCCCTCCCTTTCCCCGTCTCCCCTGCTTCCTGGGACCAGTGTCCAAACAGGCCGCCAGCACTCCAAGTCTGACCCGAGCCGGGGGCTGCTTCTAGGTATGCAAAGACAAGGATGTTGGCGGCAAGCGGACGGGATGGGGGTTGGTGACCTGGCCGAGTGAGAGACTCTGTGCACAGACCTGTCCCAAAGCCGGCGAGATCCCTACAGGGCCTCTGGTGGTCCCGACTCCCGTTTGGATCAACCGCCTGGTGACCTCGTCACCACCGTTCCCCAGAACCACGTCAGCCCTGAAGTCGGGGACCTCCGGCAGGCAGGAAGCCACACTCGGAGCATTACCTTAGCTCTGACCCCAGCAAACACCAACCAACCCTGCCCTCTTCTTTCTAAAGAGGGAGCAGAGACCCCTCTGCTCCAGAGGTTCTTACCTGAGTTTCCCGCTCCCCTCGCCTTGCACACTTCGGTCACTTGTATCTCAGCAAGAACGAGCTGAAGTCTGCCGATGGAGGTGGGAGAGAAAATGGGTCCTGGGTCCTGGGTCCTGCTGGTCCTAGGAAAGGGGGCGCCGGCTCTGACGCCCTCTGGTCCAGCATTTCAGATGTCCCGTGTCTCCTGCCTGAGCCCCAGGGGCTACTCCACTCGCCTGTCGGTGGAGGACAGAAAAGCTCCCTCACTAGGCTACTGTGAGGAATACGGGAGATGGTCAGCACCAACTTGTGGAATTACAACCCCGAGACACAGAGATGAGAGAGCATGCCAGCTACACTGAGTAGGAGTTGCTCTCTCTTCCATAATGCTTCCTCCATCGTTCTTTGCATCCTATCAAGCACAGGAAGGTACACCTGGAACTAACACAATGTTGTAAATCAACTATACTCCCCTCCCCCCTAAAAAAAACCATGAGGGCAGGAGGGGCTTTATGGGAGTCCTCCTCTCCTCTCCTCCCACCCCTCCGCCTCATCACAAATGCTGTTGTTGAGCATCTGTCATAAGCCACATGCTCGTTCAGCGTTTTCTCACTAAATGCTCCCCATACCGCACTCAAAAGATGAGAGCTGCCTCCCTGCCCTGACCAGCCCCAAGAATGCTCAAGGAAGATGGAGACGCGCCACACCTGAGCTGCCCAAGACAGCAAACACCAGCGACAGGCTGCCCAACACCTGGCCTGTGCCTCGTGCAATCAACAGGCTTTTATTTAATTTTAATTCCTTCTGCGCAACTAGCCACAGGTGAAACTGGTCACCATATTGGACAGCAGAGATACACAAGGGGGTGAAAAAGAAAAGAGAACTGAAGTCTAAAGGAGTTCGGCAACTGCCCACGGCCACGGACCTGGAGGAAGGTGGAGGTCAGAGCCGCACCCACTGTCCCCAGCTTCCCGTGTGCGTCTCCTAAAGCGAACGGCCAGGGTGGCCGTGGACTTACTCAGACACAGGAGATGAGATCTGAAAGTCAAGACAGGCTGGGTGAAAAAGACACTCAGAACCGGGGAACTGGCTCAGAGAGACAAGGAAATGAATATTCAAAGCAGATAATGGTGGTGGAAACGCTCTGTAAACTGTCAAGTGCTGTCTCAGGGTGGGGGTTGTTAATAATCCCCTTTGGCTCTGTGACTCCACGGCAAAGCTTTCTTGTCCCTCTCCATATCCTGCTGCTCTGTTAATCGTTAATTAAAGCTTAAGGGATTTGGAAATACAGGCCTCTGAAATTTGGACTAAACCCTCCATGTTATTGAAAAGAAGAAAAAAAATAAATAAATGAAGAATCTTGGATAATTAGCTTTTCTTTCCCTAAATGCTTTCTGGGTGTCATTACAAACCAAGTGCCAAGCTAATATACCTTGTGTTGTGAATGCCTCACAATTCCTGCTAATTGAATTAAACCCAATTCTCTGCAAATAAACTCTCGGTTGTTCTTTAATGGCAAATAAGGAATAAAGCTGTTTCTTTCTGGAACGGGTCATTACAAGGCCCTAATTACCAGCATCTCAACGTGTTAACGTCAGCCTAACGCAAGGCGCCTTTGTGTAGACTCCTGACAATGACAGCTCTGTCAAGATCAAAGTTGTGGCTTGCCCTTGGAAACTTCTTCCTCTTTTTCCTCCACTTCAAAATATTTAATAACGACTAATCAAATTTCTAAGACAGCAGAGAAAGGACAAGAGGACAGAAGTCCCCCTTTTTTTAAAAAATATATACATATATTCAGGACAAATATTTCAACATTGACACACTGCTCATGCCTCCTCCCTCCCCTTTCTGTCTCCCTTGGACACAGCACACGTCGTGAAGTTGCCGATGAGTGAAGGAATCTGTGCCTCTGGAGCTGCACGCGAGCCCAAGGTGAACGGAGAAGCCGCGTGGAGTAATCGGATGTCAGAGAAGAAGATGGATTCCTCGGTGCGTGCGTGGCCCAACACCTTTATCAATAATGCAATGCCAATTACTTTGGGGACCAGCCTTGGCTCTTGTGGGATGAGAAACTATTCCAGGGCTCTGAGAACAGCATCTATAATCAGCCACCTCACCCAGACTTTAAAATGCAGCATACTTCAGTGCTTACTGGCAGTTCTGCCCTGATGTGTGGGTGGAGGTTTCACGTCTGCGATCTCAGAGTCGGGTGGATGAAATTTTCACACGGGTGGTGACTGACCTTTGTGTGCACTTCCTGCTTCTGGGTGGGTGATAGCTGCCTCTCTGAAGTGCTAAGCCCTCATCCTAGGAGAATCTACAGTCCACAGGGTGGCAAAGTGATGGACACAACTGAGGGACTGAGCATGCACACAACATCCCAGGAAGAGCCTCAGACTCTCAGCTGTCTGTTGCAGCGGAACAGACCAATTTGAGATTAGCTGGGCAGCCCAGAAATTGGGTTCTCACACTTTACCCTCCAGAGCCTCTCCTTTACTTCCCTCAATGCCCAAATGCCTCATTCTTTCAAGATGTTCTGTTTGCCTCCCTAGGAAAGCTCTCCTGATCTTCTCTGACAGCAAAACTCTTAAATTCAGCCTCCAGAACCCAGGGCAAATGCCCCCATCAGAGCCTGACAGTTGCTTCAGTTTCTCCTGTTGCATTATTCTCTCCTGCTTGTGCCTGAGGGCAACACAGCAGAGTGGATGCTTGGGCTCTGACTGGGGTGTGAATTTTAGTTCTGTTACTTATAGCTTGGGGCAAGGTACTCGACCTCTCAGAACCTCTCTTTTCTCATCCACAGAGCAGGGATGTTAATGGCTACCCTGCTTCAAGGAATGGCTTGGGTATGACGTGTTATAAATGGCAGTGTGGATAAAGTGACTGGTGTATAGCAGATGCTCAGTAAATGGAATCCCAACGTGGGTCACTGGTAAAGAATCCACCTGCCAATGCAGGAGACGCAGGAGACGAGAGTTTGATCCTGGGTTGGGAAGATCCCCTGGGGAATGGAATGGCTGCCCACTCCAGCATTCCTGCCTGGAACAGAGGAGCCTGGCAGGCTGCAGCCCATGGGGTCACAAAGAGTCAAACATGACTGAGCACGCATGCACATACCATGCTCCTAATTATCAGGCTGACCCTCTGTATTTCCTGGACCCATGTAGAAGTCCACGTCCCCCATCAGACAATCAGTTCTTTGAAGGAAAAGCATGGGCCCCATTACCTGTATCTCTAGCACAGCGCCAGGCATGCACCTGGTTTGGAAAATGTTTCCGTAATAAACTAACAAATACCTTCATGTTTATTCATAATGAGTAAAAAAGGAATGGATACCTGGAACAAACATTGAGGAAGAGAAATCAATCAGTGCCTAGCATGTAGGAGGTGCTTACAACGTGTTCGTCAATGAATGAATGAAGCCACACCTACAACCAAACATTAAGGGATTTAAGTGAAAGTCAAATGGAAAGGCTTTGTGATTTCCCACCGAGAAAACAAGTTCCCCCCAAACCCTCCTGCCAGAAGCAGCTCGCAGCAGAACAGCAGTGTTAAATTATTGCTTAACTGCTCCTTGTATGATGGTCTCCGTGTCTCGCCAGGAAAATCATCGCCATTCTCTCAGCACCGGGAACAGCTGCATTTCACATGTTCAGGACGCCTTTTCAACACGACACCCTCTAACAAGTCTGAACTTGATTTCACTGGCTCCCTCTCCCTTTCCTTTCCAGAGAGATCTCTCCAGGAACCTGACGTGAGAAGTCCATGGTTCAGGGAAGAGATTTATCATCTCCTAACCTATAGGAATAGAGGAGGAGGAAGGTCTTTTCCCAGAAAAAAGATGTGGCGGTGTTTTATTTCAAATCACACCTGGGGCTCTGGACTTGGAGTGGGGTGGCCTAGGGGGTGCAGCAGCGTATTTTAAAGCAGACGACGTCTGTGGCTGCTTCTCTGTGTCTGTCTGTAGACGGGAACTCTTGATTCTGGCTGAAATCATGATGACTGGGCTGCACCAGGCTTGGCTGGTGGAGCCAGGGGTCCCTGAAGCAATGGGAGTAGTGGGTGTGGGCTCAGTCATGTCCAACTCCCTGTGGCCCCATGGACTGTAGACCACTGGGTTCCTCTATCCATGGGATTCTCCAGGCAAAATTCCTCGAGTGGGTTGCCATTTCCTCCTCCAGGGGAACTTCCCAAACCAGGGACTGAACCCAGAGGGTCCTAACATATAGGACACCCACTTACATTCGATTTACAGTCGAACTTCAGATAATGAACATAGGTTTTTGAATCATGTACATATGGCTCCAATACTTTGGCCACCTGATTCGAACAGCTGACTCATTGGAAAAGACCCTGATGCTGGGAAAGATTGAGGGCAGGAGGAGAAGGGGATGACAGGGGATGAGATGGTTGGTTGGCATCACTGATTCAATGGATATGAACATGGGCAGACTCCAGGAGCAGGAAAGGCAATGGCACCCCACCCCAGTACTCTTGCCTGGAAAATCCAATGGACGGAGTAGCCTGGTGGGCTGCAGTCCATGGGGTCGCTAACAGTCGGACAGACTGAGCGACTTCACTTTCACTTTTCTCTTTCATGCATTGGAGAAGGAAATGGCAACCCACTCCAGTATTCTTGCCTGGAGAATCCCAGGGATGGGGGAGCCTGGTGGGCTGCCGTCTATGGGGTCACACAGAGTCGGACACGACTGAAGTGACTTAGCAGCAGCAGCAGCAGACTCCAGGAGATGGTGAGGGACAGGGAGGCCTGGCATGTTGCAGCCCATGGAGTCGAGAAGAGTTTGACGTGGCTTGGCAACTGAACAACAACACCAGTATGGCCCACATACTGTACAGAGCATGCTTTTGCTTGATGAACATTTGTTGTTTCTCTGCTATTTGCAGGTAACTGGGAATCATGCATGTTTACTTGCTACGTCTGACAACCTGTTGGGGCTTGAGGGGGGCAAGGTGAGGAAACCATTCACTCAGAACCTCCCTCCTGTCTGGAAAAGGATGCCCTGGAGAGACAGGTGGCTTATTCAGGGTCTGAAGGTCCCTGCACAAAAGCACCATGCTGTGGTGAAGAGGACAGCCTCTCAGTCCAGCTCTGGGGCTTCAAATCCCGACTCTGCTGCTTCTCAGCTGGTGAATTTGGGCACGTGACCTCACCTTCTCATGCTCCCACCTCTTCATCAACTAACTGGGGTGGGTGGTGTCACGGTACCTACTTTATATAGCACGTGGGATGGTTAAGCGGAACCATCTATTTGCAAAGTGCTGGATACAATGCTTAGAAATCAGTCAACCCATGTCATAAGGCACCATAGTTATTACCCGGGCCTTGTTTTTGAACTGTGGTGCTGAAGAAGACTCCTCATTATCCCTTGGACAGCAAGGAGATCAAACAATTCAATCTTAAAGAAAATCAACCCTGAATATTCATTGGAAGGACTGATACTGAAGCTGAAGCTCTAATATGTTGACCACCTGATGTGAAGAGCTGACCCATTGGAAAAGACCCTGATGCTGGTAAAGATGGAAGGCAGGAGGAGAAGGGGGCGACAGAGGATGAGATAGTTGGATGGCATCACCAATGCAATGGACATGAACTTGGGCAAACTCCAGGAGATGGTGCAGGACAGGGAAGCCTGGCATGCTGCAGTCCACGGGGTTGCGAAGAGTTGAACATGACTTGGCAACTGACTATGCGGGCTACTCCATTTCTTCTAAGGGATTCCTGCCACAGTAGTAGATATAATGGCCATCTGAGTTAAATTCACCTATTCCTGTCTATTTTAGTTTGCTGAGTCCTAGAATGTCGACGTTCACTCTTGCCATCACCTATTTGACCACTTCCAATTTGCCTTGATTCGTGGACCTAACATTCCAGGTCCCGATGCAAAATTACTCTTTACAGCATCGGACCTTGCTTCCATCACCAGTCACAACCACAAATGGGTATTGTTTTTGCTTTGGCTCCATCCCTTCATTCTTTTTGGAGTTATATCTCCACTGACTCCAGTAGCATATTGGGCACCTACCAAACTGGGGAGTTCATCTTTCAGCGTCCTATCTTTTTGCCTTTTCCTACTGTTCATGGCCTTCTCAAGGCAAGAATACTGAAGTGGTTTGCCATTGCCTTCTCCAGTGGACCACATTTTCTTAGTCCTCTCCACCATGACCCATCCATCTTGGGTGGCCCCACACAACATGGCTCATAGTTTCATTGAGTTAGACAAGGCTGTGGTCCCTGTGATCAGATTGGGTAGTTTTCTGTAATTGTGGTTTTCAGTCTGTCTGCCCTGTGATGGAGAAAGCTGATATATACTACTATGCTAAGTCGCTTCAGTCGTGTCCGACTCTGTGTGACCCCATAGATGGCAGCCCACCAGGATCCCCCATCCCTGGGATTCTCTAGGCAAGAATACTGGAGTGGGTTGCCATTTCCTTCTCCAATGCATGAAAGAGAAAAGTGAAAGTGAAGTCGCTCAGTCGTGTCCAACTCTTCGCGACCCCATGGACTGCAGCCTACCAGGCTCCTCCGTCCATGGGATTCTCCAGGCAAGAGCACTGGAGTGGGGTGCCATCGCCTTCTCCATATACTACATACCTATTATATCTACTACTGTGGGCAGGAATCCCTTAGAAGAAATGGAGTAGCCATCACAGTCAACAAAAAAGTCTGAAATGCAGTACTTGGATGTAATCTCAAAAATGACAGAATGATCTCCGTTCGTTTCCAAGGCAAACCATTCAATATCACAGTAATCCAAGTCTATGCCACCCTGACCAGTAACGCTGAAGAAGCTGAGTTGAACGATTCTATGAAGACCTACAAGACCTTCTAGAACTAACACCCCAAAAAGATGTCCTTTTCATCATAAGAGGACTGGAATGCAAAAGTAGGAAGTCAAGAAACACCTGGAGTAACAGGCAAATTTGGCCTTGGAGTACAGAATGAAGCAGGGCAAAGGCTAATAGAGTTTTGTCAAGAGAATGCACTGGTCATAGCAAACACCCTATTCAAACAAGACAAGGGAAGACTCTACACATGGACATCACCAGATGGTCAACACTGAAATCATATTGATTATATGTTTTTAAGCCAAAGATGGAGAAGCTCTATACAGTCAGCAAAAACAAGACCAGGAGCTGACTGTGGCTCAGATCATGAACTCCTTATTGCCAAATTCAGATTTAAGTGGAAGAAAGTAGGGAAGACCATTAGACCATTCAGGTATGACCTAAATCAAATCCCTTATGATTATACAGTAGAAGTCAGAAATAGATTTAAGGGACTAGATCTGATAGAGTGCCCGATGGACTATGGATGGAGGTTCGTTACACTGTACAGGAGACAGGGATCAAGACCATCCCCATGGAAAAGAAATGCAAAAAAGCAAAATGGCTGTCTGAAGAGCTCTTACAAATGGCTGAGAAAAGAAGAGAAGTGAAAAGCAAAGGCGAAAAGGAAAGATACACCTATTTGAATGCAGAGTTCCAAAGAATAGCAAGGTGAGATAAGAAAGCATTCCTGAGTGATCAATGCAAAGAAACAGAGGAAAACAACAGAATGGAAAGGATCAGAGATCTCCTCAAGAAAATTAGAGATACCAAGGGACTATTTCATGCAAAGATGGGCTCAATAAAGGACAGACATAGTATGGACCTAACAGAACCAGAAGATATTAAGAAGAAGTGGCAAGAATACACAGAAGAACTGTACAAAAAGATCTTCACGACCCAGATAATCACAATGGTGTGATCACTCACCAAGAGCCAGACATCCAGCAATGCGAAGTCAAGTGGGCCTAACAACAAAGCTAATGGAGGTGATGGAATTCCAGTTGAGATATTTCAAATCCTAAAATATGATGATGTGAAAATGCTGCACTCAATATGCCAACAAATTTGGAAAACTCAGCAGTGGCCACGGGACTGGAAAAGGTCAATTTTCATTCCAAACCCAAAGAAAGGTAATGCCAAAGAATGTTCAAACTATCACTCAATTGCACTCATCTCACACACTAGTAAAGTAATGCTCAAAATTCTCCAAGCCAGGCTTCAGCAGTACATGAACCGTGAACTTCCAGATGTTAAAGCTGGATTTAGAAAAGGCAGAGGAACCAAAGATCAAATTGCCAACATCTGCTGGATCATCGAAAAACCAAGAGAGTTCCAGAAAAACATCTATTTCTGCGTTATTGACTATGCCAAAGCTTTTGGCTGTGTGGATCACAATAAACTGTGGAAAATTCTGAAAGAGATGGGAATACCAGACCACCTGACCTGCCTCTTGAGAAACCTATATGCAGGTCAGGAAGCAACAGTTAGAACTGGACTTGGAACAATAG
>SJYX01024414.1:129823-160368 GCA_006410675.1 Oreotragus oreotragus | reverse complement strand
GCTGGAATCCAGATTGCCGGGAGAAATATCAATAACCTCAGATATGCAGATGACACCACCCTTATGGCAGAAAGTGAAGAGGAACTCAGAAGCCTCTTGATGAAAGTGAAAGAGGAGAGTGAAAAAGTAGGCTTAAAGCTCAACATTCAGAAAACGAAGATCATGGCATTTGGTCCCATCACTTCATGGGAAATAGATGGGGAAACAGTGGAAACAGTGGCTGACTTCATTTTTGGGGACTCCAAAATCACTGCAGATGGTGACTGTGGCCATGAAAATAAAAGATGCTTACTCCTTAAAAATAGTTATGACCAACCTAGACAGCATATTAAAAAGCAGAGACATTATTTTGCTAACAAAGGTCCGTCTAGTCAAGGCTATGGTTTTTCCAGTAGTCATGTATGGATGTGAGAGTTGGACTATAAAGAAAGCTGAGCACTGAAGAATTGATGCCTTTGAACTGTGGTGTTGGAGAAGACTCTTGAAAGTCCCTTGGACTGCAAGGAGATCCAGCCAGTCCATCCTAAGTCCATTTCCTTTAGAAATCAGTCCTGAATATTCATGGACGGACTGATGTTGAAGCTGAAACTCCAATACTATGGCCACCTGATGCAAAGAGCTGACTCACTTGAAAAGACCCGGATGCTGGGAAAGATTGAGGGCAGGAGGAGAAGGGGACGACAGAGGATAGATGGTTGGATGGCATCACCAACTCAGTGGACATGGGTTTAAGTCAACCCTGGGAGTTGGTGATGGACAGGGAAGCCTGGTGTGCTACAGTCCATGGGGTCGCAACGAGTCGGACATGACTGAGTGACTGAACTGAACTGAACTGGCAACTGAACAACAATTTACAAATCAACTGGAGAGTGTCTGCTAACCTGCCCAAACAGTGACCTGCAGGACAAGGCAGTTTCCCCCATTCCTTAATCCATGGGCCAGCACTCCGTCTGCTGTCTGCTTTTGTAAATAAAGCTTTATTGGAACACAGCTGAGGCTGGAAGTAGATAGGCTTCAGGTTGAGCATCTGGAACTTGTCTCCCATGGACAGATACTCCAGGACGAAGATTACGGCAGGAGCAGGGAGGAGCTGAGTCCAGCTTGTGCAAAAAATAAAGAGACCATGTATTTCTCATTCTTGAGGTCAAGGAGACCTCTCTGACTACACATACACAGAAAGCCTCCTTAGGGGTCAAAAAGGGAGGAGCGCCACCCCATAGTGGGTGATGTCAACCTCCCCTTAGGCCTCTGCGTTGGAATCCATCTTGGCTGTGAGATGCACCCACACACAGGGGAGGACCCTGAGATAAACCAGACTCTCAGAACCAGGAAAAGCAAAATGACTGGCCAGAGGAAACCAGGAAGAACCGCCCCACAGAAGTGACTTAAACCACCACAGAGGCTGGACGCTGTCCTTGTGCTCACCTGTGTGTGTCGTACTGTTCACACGTACTATTTTTCCTCCTTGTTGTTCAGTCACTAAGCTGTGTCCCACTCCCTGGGACCCCATGGACTGCAGCACGCCGGCTTCCCTGTCCTTCCCGGAGTTTGCTCAAATTCACGTCCATTGAGTCAGTGATGCCATGCAACCATCATATCCTCTGACCCAAATGAAGATACCACCTCTTAAATGACACACACTCTCAACCAGCCTCACCTCCTTGGGAAGCAGTGGCTGGCTTAAGGAGTGCCCTCAAGGGCCCCACAACGGCCCAGGAGCTTGGAAGAGACCAGAACGTTTCAGATCAAGAGCGGCTCTGTGACTCACCTGCAAGACTTCCAATAGCTCAAGTTCTCTCCCAGAGCAACTGTGAGAGGCGCTCCTCTGGGTTTTGCCAGCATGCTTCCCAGGACAGGGAACTCACTGCCTCCCCCGGTAGGTGGCCCTGTCCGCACTGGAGCCTACCTGTGCTCTAGAGCCTAGGGCTCTTCCCCAGTGCTGAGCCTACACGGACCTCCAGGTAACTCTGACCACGGGCCACACTTCTAACTAACTTGACTTCCCTTTCACATATGTGAAAAAGTGGCTCAGTGGGTAAAGAATCCGCCTGCAATGCAGGAGACACAGGCAGACGTGGGTTCAATCCCTGGGTCAGGAAGAGCCACTGGAGGCAGGCACGGCAACCCACTCCAGTATTCTTCCCTGGAGCATTCCATGGACAGAGGAGCCTGGCAGTCTACAGTCCATAGGATTGCCAAGAGTCAGACATGACTGAAGCAACTGGGCCTGCACACAGCACACACGCACATGTACAAAGCCCAGATTCTCATCCCAGGAGCTCCTTGCTCCCTCTGAGAGCTCTGTGTTTATGTGAAAGCCACGACAGCACAGGGAGAGCTGTGCGCTGGGTGTCACAGGGCAGAGGAGATCCAAAGCCCAGTCGCCCCCAGGCCAGCCAGCTCACTGCAGCTTTCTCCCTGCAGAGCAGAGCATCCCCGGGGCCCCAGCCTCTGTGCTGTGAGACACCAGGCAGAGAGCGGGTGGCCTGTCTGGGAGCAGCTTTGCTCTTCCAGACTCTTTAGAAGAGCGGTCTGATTCACTGCCATGCAGATGTGCTGCCTCTGGTTCAAACAAGGACAGAGCCACATCCACAGTGGGGGAGGCAAGAGAAGCCTGGGACCAAGAGGCCGGAAAACGGTCCTAAAAGTGTCACTTGACTCATGACACAGGGTCCAGGCCAGTTTCTAGAACACTGCAGGGACCTAAGCACTCTGACTTTTGTTACTGTTCAATTGCTAAATCATGTCTGACTCTGTAAGCCCATGAACTACAACACATCAGGCTCCTCTGTCCTTCACTATCTCCCAGAGTTTGCTCAAACTCATGTCCATCATGTCAGTGATGCCATCAAACCATCTCATCCTCTGTTGCCCCCTTCTCCTCCTGCCCTCAATCTTTCAAGGAAGGGATGGGTTATTTAGTTAGATATTAGGTAGACTGTGAACAGTAACCCATAAGTGCTAATCTACTTCCTGCCTTAGAACACAGTGGGAGGTTGTGATGCCTGGAGCTGTGGCAGCCATCTTGTGATCATGAAACTATGACCATGAGGCAGAAACTTTGTGCTGAGAGTAGCAAAGCTAAATTGTGAAGCCAAGTTTGGATTCCCCATGCTACTGAGCTAGTCCTGAGCCACTCAACTTCAGTCTTCTTGTTGAGTGAGACACTTCGTCTTTGCATTGATAAGCCTCTGTTTGCAGCTAAGGGCACTCCAGTTGATGGAGCATTTGACAAATATTTCCTGAATTGTGCCTGGGTGGGGTGGGGTGGAGTCTGTCCGAAGCCTCAGCCTAGTGAGTCAGGATCAGATATGGTCAATAGGACACAATGATGGGGGAGAAGGGGCTGAAAGTATGGCCAATACCAAGAAAGTAGCTTTTTACAAAGTGAATCTCAGGAAAAACCTCAATTCCCTCCCAGTTACAAACATTAGATTTCTAGTTCTGATGTTCTGTGATTTTTGTAAGACTTTTTCTCCCTGGTAAGTATTGAGCAGAGACAGGAGAGGCTTATCTGGGGTCTTAGCCAGTCAAAATATGGCACAGAGAGCATGGACTTTGGAATGGGTTAAGCTGAGTCTGAGTCTAGCTCTTCTGAGCCAGGGTTCAGCCTCAGCACTGTTGACAGTTGGGGCTGGATAACTCCTCACTGTGGAGTCTCTCACGACGAGATACTGGCCTCCACCGTTAAAGGCTAGGAGCATTGTCTCCTCCAAGTTGCGACCCCCAAAATGTTCCAAATATCGCCAAATGTCCCCTGGGGTGCAAACAGTCCTCAATGAGAAACATGCCTCTCTAACAGTTCAGTTATGTTTCATGAGTATCGTTCAATTGTCATCACCAATAGAATGATACTCAGATGTGTTCTATCTATTGAACTAAAGAAAAAAAAAAGTGCCTCTCCAGTAGATTGTGAGCAAGGGGACTGACTCCTCTGGGCCTCCTTTTCCTCATCTGTGAAATGGGACTAATAAGAGAGCTACATGCTGAGCTGGTGAGAGTTCACCAAGGCGGTCTGTAGGAGGTACTTTCATCAGTGTGAACTGTTTCAATGAGGAGGGCTGTGCCAGCCTGCTTCATGACTTGGAACTCAGGGAATGTAGGTATTAATCAATCCAAGTCCCCGTTTCCCAGATTAAAAAAAAAAAAAGGTCCAGAGAGAGCAGGGGACCTGGCCAGTGTCACAAGCCTGGAAGGAGAGTCCTGCTATCTCAAACACTGACCTGTGTCACATCTTTCGGAAGCAGAAATCTGAACCAGCCTTTCCCCAAGAGCCTTAACCTACCCCCTACAGGACCCTCAACTCCAACCAGTTCAAGGGCTTTAATGGGAACAGACTTCATACATCATGGTAAATGCCAGGAAGGCAGTGATCAGTCAGACGGGCACAGTCTAGACTGCTCTCATGGAGTCTGGTCAGAAAATGCAACATTACACAAATAACGATGGATGAGGTGCCCTTGAAATCACATGGAGCCCTGAAATAGACCAAAATTCTGGAAAGTAGACCCAGAAAACTCCAATTCTGCACCCTTTTTTTTTTTTTTTCCCTTTCCAAATGAGGGGTAGAAAGCTCCTAAGACAGAGGAGAACACAGGCATCGGACAGTCAGCTCTCCAGAAAAGGCATTTCCCCAAACTCCTCCTGCCCCAACAAGAGGGTGTGGGGTGGTAACTGGAGGGGCTGAGAGCAGAGAGAGAGGCATGTGGGGAGTGACTGAGATTCCGAGGCTTACGTAACTTCTGACAAAGCCATCCCTGATCAGATTTGGATGGGCACAAAAGAACATCAGGAAAAGACCCTGATGCTGGGAAAGATTGAGGACAGGAGGAAAAGGGGCAACAAAGGATGAGATGGTTGGATGGTATCACCAACTCAATGAACAGGAATCTGAGCAAACTCCGGGAGATGGTGAAGGACCGGGAGGCCTGGTGTGCTGCAGTCCATGGGATCGCAAAGAGTCGGACATGACTGAGTGATTAACAACAATAACAAAAGGGTAAACCACATGGCCAATATGATCACTTAGGATCCTGCCAGCTGGAAGACACCCTCATCCTAATTTGTGTTAGCCAGGGACCCTGAGGGCTCCATCCTTGAGGGTGCTTGAGGCAGAGGGAGCAATGTGTTTATTCAAGGTACAGAGGAACGTCCAGTAGGTCTGGAATATAAAGAGCATGTGCAAAGGCTTGTGGGAGGGAGAGGAGGAAGGTGATGGGAGTCCAGTGGGGTTGGAGTAGAAAGGGCGAGAGGGACCCTGTGGATGCTGAGACCAGAAGTGTAGGCTGGGTCCTTACACTGTGCGTGCTCAGCTGTTTAGTCATGTCTGACTCTTTGCAACCCCATGGACTGTAAACTGCCAGGCTCCTCTGTCCATGGAATTTTCCAGGCAAGTATACTGGAGTGGGTTGCTATTTTCTTCTCCAGAGGATTTTTCCGACCCAGGGATCAAACCCACGTCTCTTGTGTTTCCTCTATTAGCAGGCAGATTCTTTACCACTGTGTCACCTGGGAAGCCTTGTATTGAGATGCCTCTAAATCACATTAGGGAATACAGATCCTTCTGCAGGTGCCCAGGGCCACTGGAGGGTCATAGGTGTAAAGTATCTCATGATCCAGCTTCTATTAGGGGCGCATCCCTTTGGCTTCAGTGTGGAGGATGCACTGAGGGAAGCCAGGCTGGACATGGGAGAGACACAGCAGGAAGCTGGAGCTTGGAGAGAAAGATCTTTGGGGAGCAAGAGGTGGCCTGGGCTGCTGTAGAATGCGTTTTCAAACCAGGAGAGTTTGTGCCCCTAGACACTTGGCAATGATGAGAAATGTTTCAGGTTGTCACAGTGGGTAGGCGGGGCTGGCTTACAGAGGGTGGGGGTCAGGGACGCAGCTAAACATCCTGTAGTGCTCAGGACACCCTCTGCAGAAGATCACCCACACAAAGATGTCAACAGTGCCAAGGCTGAGTCCTGGCACTGAGAGATGAAGAGGTGGGTTTGAGTTGTGTTCAGAAGGTACAATGGGAGCTCTGATGATGAACCAGACATGGAGGCTGAAGAAATAGGAAACAAGGAGGACATGTTCTAAGTAGCAGGAAGGGTCATGGTTCCATCCTGTGACTTGGGGAGCACAGAGGAGGAGAAGCAAGGAAGGGATCGGGATGGAAACTCAGTGTGGGGCAGGTTGAGGCCAGGGTCCTGGACGCGAGCAGCAGAAAACTCGCTCAGTGCTCCCGGCTGTCTGAATATGGGGTGTCAGCAGCTCCCTGTCCCCCCGACTGGACTCCTCAGCTCCCCTTGCATGGTCCACCTGGGCCCCCACATCCAGAGCCCTGCCCCCAAAGCCCCTTCCTCGGAGCCCAGCTCTCCAGTGGGGGTGGGGTCTGGTTCTCTTCGACCAGCTCCACCCTCAGCTGGGGAGCCCACGGCCCCCTCAGCCGAGGCAACCTCAGTGGCAGACGGAGCGGCCTTCCCACTCCCCAGACTTCAGTCACCGCCCGCACCACCCCCCTCCAGCCTCGGGACTAATTAGACATCTGCAGCAAGCTACAATTTGCTAAATTGCCTCTCGCTCTAACTTCTGGCAGGGATGAATCCGAATCCCCAACTTGAAGCCCAGAAGCCTTCCTCCCAGCAGCCTTGGCCCCCTGAAACCCCTGGATGTCACCCTGGATGTCACCGCATCCCCAACACCCCAAGGGAGCAGAGCAGGGACAGATCGAAGATGTCTTCCCCCTAGATGGGGCCGGGGGAGGACAGGAGGCGCCTGGCTTGGCTCCTCAAGGAGCTCATCGTCAACTGTCCCCACAAAAAGACTCCAGAAGAAGATGAATAAGTAATCAGATATAACAACTTGCCAAATTGAGTTTAATCAAGAACTAGAATGAGTGAGACAGGAAACACGTTTTATGCGGGTGGGCGGACGAGGCTCTTTTCCTCATAAGACCTTGAGAAGGAAGGGTCCTTGGAGACCATTTTAGTCCGTTTCTCAAAGGGCTGCCTGCCTCAGAATTCCTTGAGAGGGGCGGGAGGTGCTGGGAATGCAGATCGCTGGGCCCTGTCTCTGAAATGCTGATTCAGTAGATCCAAAGGCAGGGGGCAAGGCAGCAATATGGACTCTTTCAAACAAAGCGGCCAGGTTTCTGACCCCCTACCCATAAAGTCTGGCTTGTGCGAGGATCAAGGTTCTGCAAATCCCTGTTTCTTCACTAAGCTTCCCCAATCCTCCACATCAGAATTAATCAGAACGAGAGGAGTCACAGCGTTTCCCACGAAGCTGATCAAAGTGCCCGCAGGTCCATAAGGCTGTGTGCAGCTGTGCTGTGCCCCACCCCTGCCTGCTCCGCCTCTGCCCAGCCAGGAACACCTGCCCCTCACTGTCTCCTGGGACGTCCATGTCGAGCTCAGGCACCTGATCTGGGAGGACGCACATCCCAGTACCATAAGGCTCCCTGGTCCCTCCTATTTCACGTGCAGGACAAGCAGGTTAGTTACGTTTCAGAAAGAGAGTTTCAACCTGGCGCTGCAAGAACGCCATCATCCCCACTCGGGTTTGGAGAGACAAAGCAGCATATGCATGAATATTTTTACCTCCAAACAAACACATGAGAGTCCAATCTTTCCAGAATTATCATATTATAATCATTTGGACAGGGCCTGGACTGAAGAAAGGGATGCCTCTGTTCTCTCTCCAACATCAAACTTCGCCAGGCCCAACACACATGTCAGTTCTTGGTTTAGTGATTGCAAACCATCCTTACCTTTCAGCTAAAGGGGACCCTCTAAGAGTAGCTGAAGAGGCAACACTGTATTGGTTAACTTACCTTTATCACTGAAAGATTCAATGTCCCCCCTCACACTTACAGTTCTGAGAACATCTTATTAACATAGATGTGGGTTGAGTTAGGAAATCATGCTGACGTATCACCTTTAATTCTTCACAGGGGGCTTATTGGCAAGGGTAGTAAGGCTTGTTAGTGACTACGACTCTAGAATGAGATTCTTACCCAGAACCTTGCCTCCCCTACTTAGCTTCTAGAGGTCTGCGGACACCCTGATAGGAAAGCAAAATCTGAATTTGGGGGACCGGGGGTCATTGGCTTTTGTCTGATTCTCAGAAACATCGGTGACCCTAAAAGAGACAGAGAGGCACCACTGGAGAATCTCTTTCTCAGTTGTAGGGTTTGTGCAGCAGGGGGATGACCAGGATGACCTCTGGGGAGCCTTTAACCTTATCATGTGCAGGAGGCTCCCCTTGGCTCCCATGTCTCCTGCAGGGGTCCCAGAGTGCTGAAGTCCACAGGAGATTGATTTCTGGAACACCTCTGCTTCCTATGCTACCTTTAAGACCCAGAACCCAGCTTTCTTCCTCTGCTGAGTCCATGAGGCCCCAACGGAGAAAGGACTGGATATTTGACAGGTTTGCACAGAATGTCCCGTGAATGTGCACCTACCCTCGTGGGGAAAGCCACATCAATAGGACGGAATGAAAATAGAATCAGAAACATAAGGATGATATTGCCTGCCAGGCCATGACTAAGCACATCATACATAGCACATGGACTGGATATTGTGTGTCTGCTCAGTCGTGTCCGACTCTCCACGACCCCATGGACTGTAGCCCGCCAAGCTCCTCTATCCGTGGGATTTTCCAGGCAAGAATAGTGGAGTGGGTTGCCACTTCCTCCTCTAGAGAATCTTCCCAACCCAGGGATCAAATCCACAGCTCTTGTGGATTCTTTACCAGTGATGCACCACCTGGGAAGTCTCATACATAGCGTACTGGCTAATCTTTGCAAAAGCCCCAAGAAACGGACTACTATTCATTCCAGTTTCACAGTGAGAAAACTGAGGCACAGAGATGCCAAGAAACCAGCCCAAGGTCACACAGCGAGCAAGCGGCAGAATAGCATGCCCTTGTCTGTCTTAGCTTTCCTTCCACGAATTCGGCCTCCCCAGTCCATTAGCCAGTGTAGTTTTAACTCCCTGGGCTCAGGATCTAGTTTCACTGCCTTCATCCCAACTCCAGGAGGGCAAGATCCACACTACTGTGTAACCACTGAGCTTCAGCCTCCCTGCGCCCTTTTATTCTGGCCACCCTGCACAGCATGCAGGGCCTTAGCTCCCTGACCGGGGATGGAAGCTGTGCCCTGGCAGTGGAAGTGTGGATTCTCAACCACAGGACTGTTAGAGAGGTCTCTCTCCCTCAGACTTCTCAGGTTATACCTGACCCAGGCAATTGGCCTCCAGCCCACTCAGTTCCCCTTCTCTTTCAGGTCCCAGTTCTGCCCTGAGACCTTAGCTGGGTCCTGCCTCCTCCATGCAGTCCTGGACCATAACCTGAGGCTGGCGGGGGTCTTCCTTCAGCCAAAAGGACATGCCTTCACTCTAGAAATAGGACGCTTGATACAGATTTTTTGAGAGCTTCCCATGTCCCAGGCCCCAATTTAGGTAGTGGAAACGTGTGAACAATATTGAGTCCCTGATCGAAAAGACCTTAAGCATCCATTTTTTAAAAATTCATTTATTTCACTAAATCTTTAGTGAACACCTACTATGTGATGAAGTATAGATGTTTGTGTTATTGTGAGTCGGGAGAACAGATGTTCAATAATGAACACCTACTATGTGAAGAAGTATAGATGTTTGTGTTATTGTGAGTCGGGAGAACAGATGTTCAACTAGCTGACAACTACAGTAGCAAGCTCACTGCACACAGTGATCAGGGTCACACTGAAACAGTTGAGGGATATGGCGGAATGGCAGGTGGGAACCTCATTTATGTGGGACAGTCTGGGGTGGTCCAGTGCGGGGGGGGAGATGGCCTGTGAAAAGAGCCCTGAATGTCCCAGATGTATGCATGGGGTGGGTGGGGGGCAGAAGGAGCAGCTAGGAAATGGCCTGATGGCAGGACTGACCTTGGGCTGCTGAAACAAGATGCTCAGTTTTAGAGCCACAAGCAACGGCAGGGAGAGTGGAACCTGCTTGGCAGGGGGTGGGGGGCAGGCAGCAGCAAGGCCAGATGGGCACCCTGCAGCCATGGAGACCATGTGCATGCCGCTGCCTGTGGGTGGTGGGGACACAGGGAAGAGCCGCCAGCGTGGGTCGCTCTGGGTTCCACCTGCTGTCTGTCCTCGTCCCGTGGGCCTCACCCACAGGGGTCTCCCCTCCTGGGCTAGACACACAGACACCCACCCAGAGGGAGCTGGAAGCACCAGTCCTTCTGGAACTTGGTCCTCATCCTCCGGAGAGTCCTCCAGACCCAACTCAGCCCCCTCGACCCTGGCCCCCTGTCATTCCCTTCCCTCCAGCCGCTCGTCTGAGACAGACACTGAGCTTTCACTGTGTCGCGTTCACTTTTATAGGAGAAAAACAATGAAGAGTAGATAATTGGAAGGGCAGTGATTCCTTGGTACTCCTGAGTGGAGTGTGGACAATGGGAAGCCTTGGCGGGCCTGCAACGACACCCACCCCAGCACCGTCGTAAGAGGCACAGTGAGGCGTGGTGCCCAGTGTGGACGGTGAGGTCTCACCGACTCGGCCCAACTGTGAGCACGCGGTTTGTAACTCAACACACAGGTAGCTAGGAGGAGACAGCTTGAAAATGGCTTTGCAGCCCATGCCCTGGGTGCTGGACAACCCAAACCTGGACAGAAGTGGCAACGTGATGTCCAGGGAACAATCTGGGAAAACATTTAACATCCAGGGAACATTAAACACCCTGCGGGGAAATGTCAGGGCCATCTGAGTATACAGAGCAGATGAAGGAGCCAGAATCAAGAGGGAAGGAAAGGCAAATATCCTTGGATTGTGCCCCTGGAGGTCTTGCATGCCATCTATACCAGTAAGTTATCTGAGGAAGGAAAAAAAAAAAAAAAACACCTTTTTTTTTTTCCTGTTTGTTTCCCTCTTTGAACTGAGAGCTTTTCCGAAAGGTTCCAATTTATCTTTGATTCTGTAGTTGCTGGTGATAGCATTCAAAAGCCTTCGGGGTAACAGGTGCATTTCAAATGAGTGGAAATAACAAATAAATTGGATCCGGGATTTACAGCATTAGCAATGTCTTTGTTCTCTTGCGTCAACGCCTGGCTTACGGACAGCAGAGCTATACAGCCCGCAGGAGCCCAGGGAGATGGTGGGCAGGGTGCTGCTGAGGAGGGAGGAGGAAGAGGGGCTGGGGGCAGAAAAGGGAGGATGCAGAGGAGGACCACTGAGGCCCCCTAGGTGGCTCCCCGGAACATGCTCCAGGCTCAGCCTCCACAACACTGCTGACGCCCTTCCTCCTGCCTCCACCCCACTGCCGCCAGCCCGCTCCAAGCCGTCATTAGGACTTCAACAGCGCCCCGCCGGGCTAGCCTCACTTCTCTTTGCCCCTTCAATCCATTTTCCACACAGCAGTCAAAATGGTCTTTTCAAAACCCACAGCTCATCACGTGACTCCCAGCTTAAAACCCTGCTAGAGCTTCCTGTGGGGTCGAGGGTAACCTCTGTGCTGGCTGCAGCCTGGAAGCCTCTGCAGGGTCGGCCCCTGCCCCGCTCTCCCCACTGCCCTCTACACTCTAGCGTGGTCGGTAGCTTCTAAGATGGTCCCCAAGATCCTGTCTTCTGGGCATTCATGCCTTGGTGTGGTCCCCGTCTCCATGAGTATGAACCTGGCCTTGAGACTTGCTTCTAATGAAGAGAAGACAGCAAAGGACAGACAGCTTGAAACCAGATCCTTCCTTTAGTTGGTCAGACCTCGAGATGCTGCAGCCTGCAAGAGACTCTGCAAGAGCTAAGCTGCACCTGGATTACGGACTCAAAGTTATAATAACTGTTGTTGTTTTGATGCTAAATGTTGGGGTAATTTGTTACAGAGCAATAGAGAGCTCCTGTATCCAGCCGCCTTTTTCTCCATCCAACCTACAGATACGCCACTGTCTTCCTTGCCCCAGGGCCCCCCAGTATACTCTACTCTCTCCTGAAATGCTTCACCCCCACCCTTCACATGACTACATGGTTTCTCATGCTTTATTTCTAGGCTAAGGCATCACTTTCTCAGAAAAGTGACCTGATCACACCATCTAAGTAGTTAACCCGCCCACCAGTGTTCTTTGATACCCTTTAGTTCTTTAATTCCCTTTATATTATAGATCTGACCATGGTTAGTAATTATAAATTAACGAAATATGAGCCAAATGACCTTCACCCATATAAACGGATGTATGCATCATGGGCAGATGGGTGAATGGATCAATAGGTAGGTGAATGGATGGATGGATGGATGGATGCTTAGATAGATGGACGAAGGGTGAAGAGGTGAAACAGTGGCATTGACACACTGGTTTGTGTTCAGAGGAAGATGGCCAATACAGCAAGAGGACTTGGGGCCGTAGCTTGAGCAGGAGTCGACAACTAGAGTTTCGTTGGAACATCCATTTTTTCCATGCTGCTACCACACTACAGAAGATTTGAGTAGTCCAGTCAGTAACAGTGTGACCTGAAAGCGCAAAGCGATCTGGGCCTTTTCAGGAAAATTTTGCTGACTCCTGATCTAGAGAGATGGGATTCTTGGGGTGGATGGTTAGAGTCAGAGCTGCCCCCCAAAATAGGCTTCCTGGGGAAGCAGTGAGCACTCTGTCTTGAAGGTATGCAAGGCGAAACTAAAAGACCACTTTCCAAAACATTGTAAAGTATTAGTTCATCAAGCATTTAGCCTGTTTGTGTCAGGAACTCCTTTAGAAATCAGCTGAAACCTAAGCACCACTTCTCAAAATAGCATTTATCAATGCACAAATATTTGCATAGAACATAAAAATTATATTAAAATACAGATACCAAAAATTTATAAGAGAACAATATGTCTGTGATTTTTACTTGGCACATTAAATAACCATATCCGGTGATGGTGTATAGTAACTCTAAAGTAGACATGAGCATAAAATAGGGGTCAGCAAACCATGATCCACAGGTCAAGCCTGGCCCACAACTTGTTTTTATAAATAAAGTTTTATTGAAATACAGGTAGCTCCATTTGTTTAGATCCTAAGACTACTTTCATGTTACAAAGCATAATTAACTAGATGAGACAGCAACTACATGGACTGTAACACCAAAAACATTTACTCTTTGACCTTATACAGAAAAACTTTGTCAACTCTTAGCATAAGGGACTTTCAAGATATCTGTAACACAGTATGAAAGAACCTGGAATTTCTATTAGTAATAAAACCACAGGTATTACTAACACTATTGAGGTTTGTTTTGAAATTCATATTAAGGGATAGAGTAAATTTCTAATAAAGCTTATGTTTGAAAAAAGTGTTAGAGGAAGGAGAGACTGCTTAATGGATATGGAATTTCCATTTGGAGTGATGAAAAAATTCTGGAACAGAGGGGATGGTTGCCCAACATCATATACTTAATGGCCCTGAATAGTATACTTCAGATTGGTGAAAATGCTAAATTTCATGTTATGTGTTCTTACCACCAAAAAAAAAAAAAAGCACCAAATAAAAAAAAATATATATATATATGTATATTGTCCATCCAAGTTTTTGAACCCCCTGAATTTCATCCACAAATTCCAGAGAAACATCTAGGTATATTCCAGGAGTCGAAGTTCTTAGAGAAACGCTCAGGCTGTGGATTGTAAAGTGTAACGATGCTGAGGTGCAAAGGAGTAAAACGCAAGAGGTTGACCTGCTAGCAAGAGAAGCAGGGGGACCAAGTCCATGTCTGAGACCCTTGGGCACACAAGCCAGGCTGGAGCATGTGCTGGTGTCACCGGGGAGGCCCAGGCAAGTGCAAGAGAAAATAAATCTGCTGCCCTACCTGAGGAGCCCAGGAACTAGAGGCAGGAGGACACAGGGCTCCCATCTAGGGATGCTCGGGGTCTGTATTTGTCTACCACACAGCTGCCCTCAAAACCCCTGAAGCCACAGGGCTCGACGTGGATCACGTGCAAAGTCACATCTGAGCCCACAGCCTGGGAAGACAGAGGCCTCAGACACCCTGCAAAGGCAGGACGTCTAATTGTGGAACTCAATTCTGCTTTCATAGGAATCAATTTGGAGGGATTTTCATTTTCAATTATTCAACAACATCCAATTTTCCCTTCACACCTCAGCCAGACAGAAGGAGAGAAATTGCATGTGTCAATCATCCAGGAAGGCCGCAGACTGGCCTCCAGTCGCCCGGCGCGGAGGACTGGAGGCCCCGGGGACATGCCCCGCCTGTCCTGAGACAAATGGAGACACCAGCTGGCCTTTGGCCCCAGACCCCGGGACACTGTCTGGCGCTGGTTCTCTCTGTCAAGGAGGGAGACAGACAGTCTTGGTCTTCCTGCTGGTGAGAGCGACAGCCTCAGGGCAGCGAGGAGGGGCGCAGCCTCTGGCCTCCCCGCCCCCGGCCAGTCTTCATCCAGCATCAGAGAAGGCCCTCTGGAGTCCTTGGAATTAACAGGAGATCAGGGCTCAGACTCCAACAGCCCTTGCCCCCCGTGCCGTACCTCCGAGAAAATGCATGTAGTCACTCTTGACCTTGGCTTTGTACCCCTCACCACGGAGGTGAGTCCCTCCAGCTCCTGGACACAGACGGGTTAAGCAGCCCACTCCAGCTCCCACAAGTAGTTAGAGGCAGAACCTGGGCTCAAAGCCACAGTCTGGCTGCTGAAGCTTAACACCCACCCCGTAGGGTAGGGTCCCCAGTCCCCAGGATCCAACGCCTGATGATCCAAGGTGAAGCTGATGAATATAATACTAGAAATAAAGTGCATGATAAATGTAATGTGCTTGAATCACCCCCCAAACCATCACCCCAAAAAACCATCTCCCATCCCCAGGTCCATGGAAAAATTGTCTCTCACGAAACCAGTCTCTGGTGCCATAAAGGCTGGGGGCCACTGCTGGCCCAGCACCAGGCTTTCAGCGCGGACGCATCCATGCCCGTCACCCCTGGTGGAGCCCTCGGTACCATCACGTGGCATATGACTGTGAGCTGCTCAGCAACCTGAACCTGCCACCCGGGGCTCAACCGCCTGTGTACCAAGCCCCAGGCGCCAGCCCTCAGCTTACTCTGAAGAGTTACCACATGCCCACCCTGCACCAGGCCTTGTGTTGGTCGACAAGAATCAATAGAATGGCCTTCATCCACTTGCAGCTCAAATAAGTGACCCCCCTTCATGTGCCAGGGCCTGCACTGCCCTCCAGCACCCCCAGTGACTGGCACGGGGGGGAAGGCGATGGGTATTTTTGCTGTTGTTTAGTCACTCAGTCGTGTCTGACTCTTTGCGACCCCGTTGACTGTAGCCCACCAGGCTCCTCTGTCCATGGAGTTCTCCAGGCAGGAATAACGGAGTGGGTCGCCTTTTCCTCCTCCAGGGGATCGAACTCATGTCTCTTATGTCTCCTGCACTGGCAGGCGGATTCTTTACTGCTGAGCCACCTTGGAAACCCAAGGCAATGGGTATCACTGTGGGTTAAATGTGCTGAAAGGGGTGGTATTTTGAGCCGGGTGCAGCGGGGGCTCCCACCACCAATAATAGTAACAACAACAATGCCAACAACAGTAGAACAGTCAATAGGTCCTCTGTGCCAGCCATTGCTTTCAATGCTCTAAAGCCTTACAACTAAATCCTCACAATTCTCTGGTAGAACAGCTTTTTGATCCCATTTTTACAGGTGAATGAACTGGGACCAGAGGCTAGGTTACTTGCCCGAGTGGTTACAGGTCGTAGAAGGTGGCGCAGAAGCTCTAGCCTGGGTAGGACTCCAGCCCCAGGAACAGGCTGGTAACCATTTAGTGCACTCTGTGCAGAGGAAACACTGTTGGGTTGCACTGTCAGGACCAGCTGGGAGGGCGGAGTGGTCTGGCAGCATTAAGGCCAAGAGAATGACTGGACACCCTCCCTGCACTCCAGCTGCACCAGCTGTGTCCAGACTGGCTGTGGCCACAGGGCCCAGCAGCTGAGGTGGCTCCCATGCAATGTCTGAGGCCAGATGAGCAGGAAGTGACAGGAATCAGCTGTAAGGTGCGTCTTCCTCTCCGAGTGGTGATTCGGTACTGATGGGGCTGGGCTGCCCTATGGGCAGGGGGCTACAGAAATCCTGGTGGGAGCATCACTGGGCGGTGGATCTGTGGGAGAGGAGAGGGGAGCGGCCAGCCTCTGTGGCCGACAAGGACCCTCCCCGGCTCTCCCAGGGCAGGTGGGCTCACAGGTAGACGCTGAGATGACAGACTGCCTGAACCATGTGGGACCTTGGGGTCAAAGGCTAGGAAAACTGTCATTCAGAGAGGGGACAGTACTCCCTGGAATCAGGACCAAGATTTCCTCTGATGAAGACACTGCTGTCAAAGAGAGGGCTGGGTGCAGACTGGCGTATTTAACTGTCTGATCCACTTAAAAGCCGGTGAGGCTGGGAGCACCCAGGAGACAGACAGTGGTCAGCGGGGTCACCAGGATGCTGCCAGATTCTCAGGCGGCAATTCAGGAGTCTGCTGAGATGCTCTTTGGGGGAATGGCCTCACATCTCTTTCTCAAGGGAACACGTTCCTCCTCCCAAAGCCTTCAGGCAGCACCCCTGACAACCGACCAGCAAGCACAGCATCGGAGCCAGGGAAGAAATGTGCAGGCGTTGGGGTGGGGGGCCGTGGGGCAGAGGGTGGGCTCCCCTCTTTGCTGCCCAGAAAACCAGGGGGGCTGCTTCCCTCAAGCTGACTCCTGGAGCTCAGTCCAGCAGTGATGAGTCCAGGGTGATGTGTCTGGTGGATGCAGAACCATTGCCTGAGGCTGGGCGAGGAGGATGTACCAGATGAGGGATGCATCTAGATACAAAGATCCAGCACGCGGGGAGGTTTCGGTGTGGCGGCAGCAGCTGACCGTGTTCCTGAAGCTCGTCCTGAGTCCCACTCCCTGCTGTCCTCCCAGGTCATGACTCTCCATCTTCACCAACAGCTCTTGAAGACCAGACCCCCTCCAATCCCTCTGCTCACTCCCCAAAGCAAGCAGAGGGAAACATTCTAGGAATGAAGCTCGACCGCCCTCCATCCAGAGGTTCTGGGTCCCCAGGGAAGGGCTTCAGAAGGTGTGTCTAGTACAGTGACTGCGACTGGTGATGAGGAGTCTGCTGACTGAGTGAAAGAAGGCAGAAGCTCCTGGGCTGTTCACAGACCGCCCCCCAGCACCCCCAGAGCAGGACCAGGTACTCCTGGTGTCCCCCTCCATGTGGAACTGGAGAGCCATAGGAGGCAGGCACTTGTCGGGCATGACTTCCGAGGAAACCTAAGCTCCCCCACAGGGTCCAGTAACTTCCTCTCCCCAAGGCTCAGTTTCCCCACGTGCACAGTGATGATGGTTTGATCACCCGGGGGCATCACTGGGCCAGATGTGGAAACCATTCCACCCTCGGCCTAGGGCAGCGGCCGTTTGGTAGTTGGTGATGATGCTAATGATGGTGACAGTTCCCATGATTTGCTGCTACTATTGATTCTGGATGATGATGAAGATTACTTAACGTCTTCATCCATCACTCCTCTGCCTCAGAGATCCTGCTTCTCTCTTGATGAAGACAAAGACATCTAATATGGCCCAGAAGACCTGTTACTGTCTGAGTCCTGCTTGTATTTCAGCCCTAACTTGATAAGCCCTGTTTTGTTTTGTTGTTTTTTTTTTCCCTCTCTCATTCCCCCTCAACCCACTCTCACTAGGGGGCTTGGTGACTTGCCATCCTGCCAAATATCACCAAGACCTTCTTCTATACCCTAAGCTGTGAGATTTTTGGCCCACTCACTGGTTCTCTCAATAATTTCTCACTCTCTTACTCATTCAAAAGTCATTTATCTACTGCCGACTCTGTGCCAGGCATTGTAAAAACTGAAGTGCCTGAAATTCCAGCCACAAATGGGATATCAGCATGTAGTCCATCATCCATCCATGCCTGCTTGTCGGCAAGCTCGGTTTACAAAGAAATGTTGGGGGAGTGAGATGGGATAGAAGGTCATGGACTCCAGAGGCCGAAGCGGCTCTCCACACCTATTTAATCACAATAATAGGAATATGGGTGCTTCCAGAAACACCTACCTCCAGCACACACACACACACACACACACGCACACACACACATGTCCTAGCAGAAGATCCAAATCAAAGTATAAAGTAGGCCTTAAGTACAGGAAAGGGGGTGTCCTCACTGAGCCCCACATGGAATTCAGAGTCTGCTTTCTGCAGGATTTACTGAGAGGTGGGTGGATCCCCAGCCCAGGGTGTTTACTCGTGTGTGAGGAAGAGAGACTATGAAAATAAATATTTTTTCTGGTATTCCCAAGAAGGAAGACAACACAGAGAGGACGGAGAGCAATTTTTCTTGGTGTGGATCTTGGGATGATAAAGAATTGCAGAGAAAACAGCTTCAGACAAAGGATGAAGGAGCAGCTTTCATGAGACACTGGAATTTGGGGTTCAGGTGCCTTGGTTTGGGGGCCCAGTTGGTGAAGAAGAGTTGGTGTTATCTCTTCTACAGAGAAAACTATGTTGCTTCAGCTGGTGAGTCTCAAAAGGACCTGGAGAGTTTTGTAACTTCAGGTTCTAGAAGTCAGGGATGCCTTTCTAGATGAGGTGAATAGAATTTAGATGAGCATATGTGCGTGCGTGCTAGTCACTTCAGTCACGTCCAGTTCTTTGCGACTGCATGAACTATAGCCCTCCAGGCTCCTCTGTCCCTGGAATTTTCCAGGCAAGATACTGGGGTAGGTTGCCATTCTCTCCTCCAGGGGATCTTCCTGACCCAGGGATCGAACCTGCGTCTCTTTTGTCTCCTGCTTTAGGCGGGTTCTTTACCGCTAGTACCACCTGGGAAGCCCTAGATGAGCGTGTGGTATGGGGTAAAGGTGTGTCAGAAAGCCCCTCCTGCTTCTGACATCCCAGTACCTCAAAGCTCAGGATGCAGCAAGTGAAACAAAGTGGAGACGGGTGAGGAAGAGCATCTTTAAGGGGCTCTTGGGTGCTGGTGGCGAGTGCTGGTCTACAAATCAGAACGAGGGCGCCTCATCTTCCCAGAGCACCTGCATCAAGAGCTGGAGGCTCACACAACCCCACAGGCCACAGCAAAAGCTGCCACCCCGCTGACTGGCCCCTTCCCAACCCAGAGGTCCCACGAGCCACACACCTAGGAGCTGCGAGGGCCGAATAATCCCAGAAGATATTCACCAAGGGAAACACCCACACAGCATCCCTGCCAGAACCCAGACCCCTGGCCCCGCCCTGGCTGGAGCTCACCGCTGAGCCTAGCATCCAGGCTCTCCGCAGCACCAATTTCTCTGGGCTCCATGGTTTCCCGAGAAGGGATAATAAATGTGTTCAGAAGCGTGGGGTGATTTATTAAAGTGCATTGTATTGCAATGGTTTTACAAGAAGATTAATTTTTAATAAAGAAACCTATTACCTCACTCTTTGAGGACCTTCACACACCTAAGAAAAATGATCCTCTCTGCCTCTGTGGAGGTTGCTCTGATTTCTTTCCTGGAACACAGTCCACTTTGCTCTCTCCCTCAAGAGACGAAGATGGACTTGCCGAGTGGGGTCCAGACAGAACCCGGGCCTCTCCTTGGTCCATTAGTGACAGACTGACCATTTCGCAGGCTCTTTTCTTAGCCACCCTGGCTTGGCTTTCTGGTCTCAGGGCTGCCCCCTCTCTCATCATGAGAAGCAGTGCACTTGTCTACTTCCCGGTCCGAGAGTTATGGGTTCCGGGTACGGTCGACGACTGGTGACCCTGGAGGTTCGACCCCGAACTGTCTACCTTCCCTTAAATTTCCTCTGGGTGCACACTAATTCTGTAGTCTTACGCTCAGCCCTTATTTCGATTCTTCCTGATTCGTCTGAGTGTGTGTTTACCTGGTCTATTGTCCGAAGTTTTGTGGTGTAAGGTGGTAAGTGTTGGAGACGCTGGAACTCGTTCAGTGCGCTGGAGACTCGGACTTAAAGGGGTAGACACTTTACCCCCGTCCTAAGTTGTTTGACTTTGTTCACTTTAGAGATGTTTCCTGAATAAAAACAACAATGACAATAACGACAACTATAATAACTTTCCTCTCTTTTCCGACCACTCCGACTTACGTCCCATCCCCCACTAGAAACGTATTTGACTTCCGGAAAATCCCTTATTTTAAGGAAGGAGAGAGGAAGGTATCCTTATCGTATGTTCCTTTACCCCCATGTTAAACGGTCTCTGAAAACTGTTGCGGTTTTTTCTTCCCAGTACTTGCACCAGGTCCGTCTACGCCCGGACTATCAGGCTAAGTCCGTCGACTCCTTCCCTCACCCCTAAGGAGGAGACGTGCTAAAATTTGGCTCCTTTCATGGGAGACCGCTCTCATTATTACTGTCCAATGAATCTCTGTCTCCCAATCATAATAATAACAACAACAACAAATTCGGTGTAGGGTAAGTTTTTAGTCAACTCTTGGATGGTACACGACCTTAAAGTAGATGGCATTAAGGTCCCGAGGTTGGGTTTATGTGTATGTAAGTTAATGTATATTTCCTGAAACAATCCCAACCTTGTATAGTGATTTTAAGGGTTATTATGAACTGGGAGTACTATTTTATGGTTATCATCGATTATATATAAGTCATGAACTAGACACGGTCTGTGATATGATTCATGAACTATATAATCGAGTAAATTAAGAGTCTTATTGAGGTATTACACTCCTCTGACATTGCAAAACACATATCTGATGAAGGATCGCTATTATATAAAGAACTTAAAACTCAATAATAAGACTTGCCTATTCTGGTATTTAATATAAATGGAATTCGGTGATATGTGGCCTTTTAAGTCTGGTTTCTTTCGGTGAGCAAAATGGCATTCACGTTTCATCGACATGGTGGCGGACGTCCCTGGTGGCTCAGCAGTAAAGAGTCCACCTGCAATGCAGAACCCTGGGTCGGGCAGATCCTCTGGAGGAGGGCATGGCAACCCACTCCAACATTCTTGCCTGGAGAATCCCATGGACAGAGGAGCCTTGTGGGCTACAGTCCAGGGGTTCCTAGAGAGTCAGACATGACTGAGCAAGTAACAGCAGCAGCCACATTGTAGCGTGTATCAGGGTTTCTTTCCTGTTTATAAGTAAGTAATATTCTACTGGATGGATAGACCTCACAGAAACCAGATTAGTGGTTGCCCGGGGCTGTGGAGAGGAATGAGTGGGGAGTGTCTGCTTAACGGGAATGGAGTTTCTGTTTGGGGTCTGGAACCACAGTGGTGAAAGCTGTGCAACATTGTGGAGGTACTTAGTACTCCTGAACTGTAACACTTTAAAGTGGTTTAAATTGGCAGTGTGTGCATGCACGCTCAGTCGCTTCAGTAGTATCCAGCTCTTTGCCACCCGCATGGACCGTAGCCCACCAGGCTCCGGCTGAAGACAACCTGATTTTCCGGGGTTACCGTCTTTTGCAAACACATTCATAACTCAGAGGGGAGGTACGGGGTGAAATTAAGCACTAAAGGGTGTTAACCATAAGGTTCCAGTCCCAAGGGGGAAGGAGGTGCAGGTTTATTTTATGGAGATCTTGTTGTCGAGGTCTGACCACACAGAGGGGGAATAGCATAGCCATGTAAGAGTTCTAGGACTAGACCGGGGTCTATTCCATGACTGTGTTCCAAGTTCATTCCAACTTCATTTCAAGACGCTATCACCAAATACAGTCACAGTCCAAGGTATTAAGGTTTTGGACTTCAACATTTGGATTTTCGTGGGGACGGGACTGAACTCATGACACCCTGTGAGGATTCAGGTGTAGAACCAGCAAGACTGACAGGTGTTCAGGAGCCACAGCAAGGAAGGAGGAGGATCCCGAGAGAAAAGGACGGGGGAATCCCAGATGTGACATTCAAATAAGGTTCGTGATGTGGACTATCCTCTATCAGCCGTGCTGCCTCGGGCAGACGTGACTCCTGGAAATGCCAAGTAGTTCCAGAGGCTTGTTCCTCAATGCGTGGCCCAGACCAGCAACACTGACCCTTCCTGTGCCTGTTAGAAATGCAATCTCTGGCCCCACCCCAGACCTACTAAACCAGCCTACAGAGTAACAAGATTCCTAGGTGATTCCTGCTCCGATGTAAGTCTGAGAAGCACTGATCTAGACTCTCAACTTTTTCCTGCATCCCTCCTCCACAGAAGCCAGGATTTCCAGAATTGATTCCTGTTCAGAAGCTCCCTGCCCAACTTGGTTCCGTCTCTGTGGATACACTTGTGAGGCCACATATGCAATTAAGTTATAAAAAGACCCTAGGAAGTTCTTTTATCAAACTGGTTTGCACCCAATTGATTTCCTGGTTGTGCATCTGTGCTCAGTGATGAACCGTTTTAATAGGAAGTGAAATTAGCCCAGAAATCCGGCTCCATCTTTCTCAGCCAGGCTGCCTTCAGAGATGAACCCTGGAGGAGCCAGCTCACAAGAGGTCCTGGCCACTTGGCCTCCCCAGGATGCTGGGAAGTGATGAAGGAAATGCTGGGAGAGGTGCTGAAATGGCTTGAGCTCTAAACTGAGAATCAGCTGAGGAGATGCAATACAGGTCCCCAGGCCCAGTGAAGGGAAAGGAGGGACCTGCCAGAACCGTCCCAAGGCCCACGACCCTGATGGAGGTCGGGTCAGTCACTGCACTTCCTAAGAGAGAAAGGAGGCTCAGAGCAGTTAAGTAACGGTGCCCTTATCACACAGCAAATGAACAGAGGAGCCAGGATTTGAACCCAGATGTCAGATAACAGCAGCTGACTGCCTCGTCTTCACATGAGGTGAGGATCAGTTATTGGCCAGGGTTGTCAAGGCAACATTCATTTCTGCCTGAGGTCTTGCAAAGACGTTTCTCTATCAGGTTGTTCCATCTTTTCCTGGGGGTCCTGCCCCTCCGGATGGAAACGCTGAGTGTTTGGGAAAGCGGCTCCGAGAGGCTTAGAAGAGTCTTTGGGAAGATCAGTGGGCTAAGGAGTAAGAAGGACCCCCCCACCCCTGCTAAGGGTGTCAGCTCCAGGAGGGCTGCGCCAGGCAGAGGGCATCATCTGTCCAGCTGACAGCCGCCTCCGCTAATTAGGGAAGCTTATCCCAGGGCATCACGGGGTTTGTTTAGCTTTCAGATCCCATCTCTCCCAATGACTACAATCCCTGGCAAGGACCCGATTTCCTAATGAGATGTGGACAGCTTCTTTCACCCTCAGGGCCTGATTTTAACCCGGGGAAGCAAAGCACGCCTGCCACCTGTTGGCATCCCTCCAGTGGCCATGGACGAATGACAGGAAGTGAGAGAAGGTGAGATACTGGCGGAGGCGGGCCTCTAGCAAAGCCGTGGGGACCATTCTATCCCCCTAAGTCTCGATGTCGAATGGAAATAACAATCCCGGCCACCCCCTCACCTGCAGGGGGATGACAGTGCCTTGTGCCCACGGTGCATTGACTCAGAGAGTCAGCTGTGCCAGTGTGTGTGCTGGAGGCACTCATTTGTCCCCCCAAGGCTGCCCTCCTTGCTCTGTGCCCGGGAGGTTCACCTTCACGTACTGTAGTGACGGATCCCCTTCGCCATGGGCGGAGAGACAGACCTCACAGGATAGCACAGACAGGAGCAAAGGGAGATGAGAGTGTCCTCCCGACTCCCTCTCTGCTAGAATGTGGGCTGACAGTGACCTCTCCTGAAGGTCACAGCCGTGTCAGGTAAAGTCTGGGTTCTAGGAACCCCCATTCGCTCGGCCCCTTGAGGCCTGAGGAGGAGGTAACAGCGCCCCCCGCAACTGTTGTTGGCTCCAGGGTACTGCATCTTTGCCCATCTGCCTCTCTTCACCACACCCTGTCTCATAAACAGTCCCCAAGTGGTTGGAGGGCATCATTGACTCAATGGACATGAGCCTGAGCATCTGAGCAAACTCCAGGAGATGGTGAGGGACAGGGGAGCCTGGTGTGCTGCAGTCCATGGGGTCACAGAGAGTCGTACATGAGTGAGCAATGCCACAACACAACAACAATCCTAAACTCTCTTCAGTTCTCCCACGAGAGCACGTCATGTTTCTGCAGGGACCCTGACCCACACAGAATCTGAATTATTTGGTCCCTAAACTTCAAACATAATTATAAAGAATAGGTGTTACTAGCTTCCTATTGGAGATAAGAAAACTGAGGATCAGACCTCAAATCTGCATAAACAGCCCAAGGCCATACATTAGCTAATAGAATTGTCAACGTATGGAGTCTAATCTACATCTGTGACCCAAAATGCGTAAGTGCTTATTGAATGGAGGAGGAAATGAATGACTGAATGAACCCATTTCACCCCGCCGTCTCTAATCTAGGGTTTAAATCTGGCTGTGTTCCAGGACTTCAAGTGTGCTTCATCCACAGTTTACAAGAATCATTGCTCAGCGCCACCTGTAACCCCGGGGCTTCCCTGGTGGCTCAGCTGGTAAAGATTCCTCCTGCAATGCAGGAGCCTGCCTGCAATACAGGAGACCCAGGTTTGATCCCTGGGTCAGGAAGCTCCCCCCAGAGAAGGAAACAGCAACTCATTTCAGTACCCTTGCCTGGAAAGTCCCATGGACAGATGAGCCTGGCAGGCTACAGTCTATAGAGCTGCAAAGAGTCAGACACGACTGAGCAACTAAATCCCCATCACCACCCTGTAACACGGGGCTCCTCAGAGACGCTTGCCCCCTCTCCAGCTTTCAGGCCAACCTGATACTAGATCAGCTTCTTCTAAGATCACCATTATTTTTTTTTTAAGAACTCAGGGTTCCCCAAACTGTATTTTTCCACCCCAAAGCCTCCAAGTTACAGCAACTCAAGCCTCTGCGCTTTATCTACAAAATTTTCCAATATACTGCGATTTTAGTGAGACTATTAAAAACCTGTCAGAGAAATGCTAGTAACGGCAAAAACATTTCTCTGGGGCCGTCAATTCCCCTACATATCCATCAGCGCTGCCCTGCACGACAAGGAAGCCCTCATTTAGAATGTGTCAATTCTGATTATTAATGCGGGGAAAACACCTGCTAAGTATGTTTGTCTGGAGGTGAGCTTGGCAGGACATGAGGGCAGCAGCAGCCGGGGGTGCAGAGAAAACCCTGGTGCCCAGGACCAGCTCTAGGAAAGGCCACCATGATTAATGAGAACTTGGCAATCACAGCACACATGGAGCAGGAGGGGGCGGGGCAGAGTGGGGAGGGTCATCACAGCACGCAGAGGGCAGGCTCCCCTGGATTGCACAGAATGCATTCCTGCTTGGGGTCCACAGCACGCTGACATGTTCATTAGTCCTCAGACTTATGAGCTCGTGAAAGGCCCTGGAAACTCCCTACAAAACAGTCCTCAGGGTTCAAACCTTATCAATGAACAGAATAGCTGTGCTTCATTGTTTCCCTAACTAAAATGCTTTGACTTGATCACTACCACCATTAAACCAAGTGTAGGCACTCACTTGTGTTCTGTTTCATCTGTCTGTCCATCCATACATTCATGTAGTCATGTTTGTCCTGCCTCTTTCTCTCCTACTTTCTCCATCCATCCACCCATCCATCCATTCATCCAACTAACCATCCATCCATCCATATATGGAAGTTTGTCCTGCCTCTCTTTCTTTCTCTCTCTCCCCCTCCCTCTCTCCATCTTTCCACCCAGCCAACAATCCATTCACTAATCCATGAATTTATTTCTTTACCCAACAGGCACTAAATGAGCCATTACTCAATTCCAGACAACATGGTAGTCACCAAGGATACCAAAATGAATCGGACATGGGTCCTGGACCTTAAGGAGCTCTCTAGAGAAGAAAACAGACATGAATATGGGTAAAAGGCCCCAGAGAAAATGAAGATAGCACCAGATCATCGGCAGTGTTGGGGCAGGACTGCCCAGGGGAAATCTCAGAGCTGGGGCTTGAAAGATGAACAAGGAGAGTTGGACAAGTAGAGAAGAGTGTGTGTTGGGTGAGTTGGGATGGCCAAGGCCGTTCTGGGGAGAGAGAGCAGCACATACAAAGGCACGGAAGCTTGATCACTGGTGAGAATTAACAGGTGAGGCAGAAGACTGAGAAGGAAAATAAGATGTTTTCTGCTGTCCTGAAACACCTGAATGAAGCAACACAGTCGTGGTGAAACATGAAGTCCTGGAGAGGAAAAACACATCCTTTTCAACTTGCTGTATCCCTTCCATACCTAATTGGTGTTGTTGTGGTTTTGCTGTTGTGTCTGACTCTTGGCAACCCTATGGACTGTAGCCCACCAGGCTCCTCTGTCCATGGGATTTTCCAGGCAAGAACGCCACTTCCTTCTCCAGGGGATCTTCCCGACCTGATATACCACCTTAAATACAGGGGGAGCTTAATAACTATTTGTAGAATTCCATCATTTTATTAATTCAGCTCTGTTTCCTCAAGTGTGTAATGAATGCCCATCAAGTATGCCCAGGGCAGAGGCACACAGATGGGCACCTATTAATCCCAATACCTCAGGGCTAAGTACACAGTGCCTGGCACCTAGCAGATGCTCCATGACTCTACGTTCAGTGAAAGAATGAATGTCAAGTGTCATGTATGTGTTTCATGGTCATGATATCATGTTAATGCTACTGTTCCGTTCAGTCGCTTAGTCATGTCTGACTCTTTGTGACCCCATGGACTGCAGCACACCAGGCCTCCCTGTCCATCACCAACTCGCGGAGTTTACTCAAGCTCATATCCATCGAGACAGTGATACTACCCAATTATCTCATCCTCTGTTGTCCCCTTCTCCTCCAACCTTCAATCTTTCCCAGCATCAGGGTCTTTCCAAATGAGTCAGTTCTTTGCATGAGGTGCCCAAAGTATTGGAGTTTCAGCTTTAACATCATGTTCCAATGAACATTCAGGACTGATTTTCTTTAGGATTTACTGGTTTGATCTCCTTGCAGTCCAAGGGACTCTCAAGAGTCTTCTCCAGCACCACAGTTCAAAAGCATCAGTGCTTCAGTGCTCAGCTTTCTTTATAGTCCAACTCTCACATCCATACACGACCACTGGAAAAACCATAGCTTTGACTAGATGGACCTTTGCTGGCAAAGTATTGTCCCTGCTTTTTAAGATGCTGTCTAGGTTGGTCATAACTTTTCTTGCGAGGAGCAAGCGTCTTTTAATTTCATGGCTGCAGTTGCCATATGCAGTGATTTTGGAGCCCCCAAAATAAAATCTGTCACTGTTTCCACTGTTTCCCCATCTATTTGCCATGAAGTGATGGGACCAGATGCCATGATCTAAGTTTTTTGAATGTTGAGTTTTAAGCCAACTTTTTCACTCCCCTCTTTCACGTTCATCAAGACGCTCTTTAGTTCTTCTTTGCTTTCTACTGCTTACTGCAACCTTCCTAGGAAAAGGGTATTGTTTTCAAAAGAGATGAGGAAATCAGAGCTGGGGGACGTTAAATAACTAGCTTAAGATTCCACTGCTGGGACTGAGGAGAGCTGGGGTTGGAACCTAGGGGTGTTGTTTCCCAAGCACCCACTATTTCTGTGCTGCTCCTCCAGCACCCCTCCCAAAGCCAGACAGAGGAACATGACACAGGACAAAGGAATCCTCAGAGCTGTCAGAGAAGGACCAAGCCTGGAGCCAAAAGGGTGATGGGCAATTTGCTTGATGCCAAGGTGGCCAGGGAGGATTGCAGAAGCGAAATGAAAGTGGAGGACGGTTGTTTTTTAGTGTGAGGAAATTGTGGCTGTATTCCCATCTCATCAAGTCCTGCTGTTAGCTGGGCGCTCATAAAAGAGAAACCCACATTGTCTAGCTCCAATTTAGCATCTGGGCATCCATGTGGGCCCAGACATGCTCTTCCTGGAAAGAATGATCTTAACCCTTTCTCTGCATGGATTAGCAAATAGTTCCATCAATAGTACTTCTGGCTTGAATTTATAGTGGCACAGGCTTGAAGGATGGAGGGGCCAAGAATCACTTTACCCTAGTGAGTCCTTCCTGGTTGCCTCCCCAGATGGGAGATCTCTGAACACAAGGACCCTTTTCTTCTACGTGTGTCTGATGCCCTACAGTTCAACCATTTTTTTAAGAAGATGGAAACCAGCATCCAATCACCCAAGCCAAACCCCGGCTTCCAATCAGAGGAGGCAAGACAGCTTCTCCGCATCTAAAGCAGAAAGACTCCTTTAGCATCAAAAAGGGGTAAAGAAAAGGGGAGAAAGGGCTTTTGAAGTCTTCTTGCCCTCCTCAGACTCAACAGCTCCAATTTGGAGAATTATTTTAGGCCTCCTTTTGATGGGGAGCTAAAAGGGCAAAGTTTGGGCTGCAAATAAAATTGAGTGTTCTGTGCAAAGGAGAGTCACACCACACCAGGAACATTTTAAGGAGCTTATATGCAGCTCCGAGGAGAGCTTATTACATCTCTGCTTCCTGGGAACTTGGGGATCAGATTTAATCTGTAGAGAGGCCCTGTCAAGGTCTCCTCCCCGGGCAAACAGAGCCTCCAGCAGACCCAGGCTGAATGGCGGTTCTCTCTTCAGCCTCGGCAGAAAAGCACTGCAGCCAGCCGTTGAGGAGACAGCGTCCAGCGTAACCACCCAGTCTCCTTTATGCTCCATTTCCCCAACTAATATATAGCTGCTCTGCATACGTAACTTCTATCTCCAGCAAAATTGAACGTCCTGATTCTTAATAACGCTGGGCAGTAATTTCATCAGCCGAATCACTCTCTTCGCCTGTCAGCATAGGGGGGGAAAAAAAAATTCCGTGTTGTTGGATAAACCCACCAGATGGTTCATCTCTATCAATTGCACATTATGCCTGCCGTTACATCTCACTCTGAGTAAATCTCGACTGTTTAGAGACCATCACGTCAGTATTTTTTTGCCTAGTTAGCCTTTCAACCTTATTCCCAAAGTAACCAAACCACGCTCAATCCTCCCATGGACCTCGTTCCCGCGTCTGCATCCAGACGCATATGTCCTCAGCTCTGTGAGTCACTGCTCGGCGCCAGCTAAGTATATTACTGCCTCGAAAATTAACTTGCACACTGAGAATAATCACAGAAAAGAAATTTGTTTTCCTACAAGGTTGTTTTCCAGCTGTTTTAATGCAGACAATTTTACCCTGGAACCTAAATTGAAAAAAAAAAAGAGAGACAGAAAGAGAAGAGAGACTTTAAAATCTGCATAATTTGAAAGTGCTTAATGTAAATTAGATAGATCAGCCTAATTTTATTTCAGTACTTTTTAATTGCATTTATAATTAGCAAAATACATTAATGTGCTACACAGAAGGTCAGGATTTCTGGTAAAGGGATCTAATTAAAATGCCCCAGTGCATTTCTGTCACACATGCGCCCAGAAGCCTGCTTCCCTCCGCACTTCGGTCCGGGGACTATTTTCTAACTCGTGTGCGTTTTCATCAAAACCGGAGATCCTGTGATCAGCCTGAAACATCCCACTCTTAGAGAAGCCCAGTGAGTCCATTCCGAGTCTGAAAGGCCAGATTCCATTTGTCCCCACGTGGCAAGGCAGTTTTCAACAGTAACTCATTTCCCTTGGAATTCCCCTCCCTTGCTCTTTCATCCATTCAAGCAGGCGTCAGTCTGTGTTTTGCGGGGGAAAGGGCTGTAAAAGCAGCGAGCAGCCAACACCAACAGCGATGGGAGGGCTTCTCTGGGCTGTCGCGTGGTCCTGTTTGCATCTGAAGAGCACCCCCATAGTGACAGTGACGATGATGATGCAGTACCAATAGTAGTAGGACTGAATTTTTTTCTCCCCCAATTCCTCCCAAAGTCACCCTGAAACCAGTTATTATTAATACGCCACCCTCAGGCCATTTCCCCTGATTCCACAAGCTGCTGACCTAGCAGACAGCCGCTTTACTTGCTCCGTGGAGTTCCTGCCCTGCCCAGCGAAGGGTCTCACTCTAGCTCCACCTGCAGCCCGGCCAGGGCTCGGCATGTGGGGAGAGTGGCGTCTGCTCCATCCCTCAGTTGTCTGACTCTTGGCGACCCCAAGAACCGCAGCCCGCCAGGCTCCTCTGTCCATGGGATTCTCCAGGCAAGAATGCAGCAGTGGGTTGCTATGCCCTCCTCCAGGGGATCTTCCTGACCCAGGGACTGAACCCCATCTCTTGTAGCTCCTGCATTGGCAGGTGAATTCTTTACCCGTGAGCCGCAATGGCACCCCACCCCAGTACTCTTGCCTGGAAAATCCAATGGACGGAGTAGCCTGGTGGGCTGCAGTCCATGGGGTCGCTAACAGTCGGACAGACTGAGCGACTTCACTTTCACTTTTCTCTTTCATGCATTGGAGAAGGAAATGGCAACCCACTCCAGTGTTCTTGCCTGGAGAATCCTAGGGATGGGGGAGCCTAGTGGGCTGCCGTCTATGGGGTCACACAGAGTCGGACACGACGGAAGTGACTTAGCAGCAGAAGCAGCAGAGCCGCCTGGAAAGCCCTGGAAGTGTGCCAGTGGAGTCTGCTGCTGTTGCTGCTAAGTCACTTCAGTCGTGTCCGACTCTGTGTGACCCCATAGACGGCAGCCCACCAGGCTCCCCCATCCCTGGGATTCTCCAGGCAAGAA